>PISW01003934.1:0-86705 GCA_004023785.1 Mungos mungo
TACAGAGATTCCGGGACATGGTGACCATGTACAGCAGTGGGTTCCAGATGGCGACGAAGCGGTCATAGGCCATCACAGCCAACAGGAAGACCTCAGTTACCACACATGTGGAAGACAAGGAGAATTGCACAGTGCATCCCAGAAAGGAGATGGCTTTGTCCTTGCTTAAAGTATTAGTTAGCATCTTTGGCACGATGACCGTGGAGTAGCAAAAATCCACAAAGGACAAGTGGCTGAGGAAAAAGTACATGGGAGTGTGAAGGTGAGAGCTGACCTGAATCACTGCAATCATGCCCAGGTTGCCCAGCACCGTGACTCCATAGATGAGAAGGAACAGCAGGAAGAGGAAGACTCTCAGCTCTGGGGTTCCTGCGAATCCGAGGAGAATGAACTCTGTCACCCTGGAGCAGTTTTCCTTGCCCATGTTCCCATTTGATTGAGGTTGGAGAAAAATATGAATACTTATGCTCTGTTGTATGATCCCAATTTCATTTTTTGGACATCTCTTAAAAAAAAGACATAGAAACTTTTAAGATAGTTAATTTTTTCAGCAAAGAATTAGGGCATAGCTTTTGTGAAGTTCAGGAAAATTGCAGGCATGTGGGGAGATGCATAAGATCACACAAAAACATCCACAACCATCACAACCTACATGATTCTTTAAACAAGTCCTACCCAATTTACAGCTTGATGCTGATTCATTAGAAGGACATCCAACATTTCTTAGTCATATTTTTTATGAAACTCATAGCTTTTTCCTGGCAGAATGGTTAATGAGTCCTGGAAGTATTGAGATTCAGGAAATAATGTTTTACAATACACAATATTCTCTGTTTTCCACAATAATGATGAGACGTATGTCTAGTGGTGGCTGGCTACCCACAAGAGTTCATTTTTTAGCAATATGTTTTAGATGGAGAAGAAGCTTTTATACTCCTTACCAGCATTGTTTTCTATAAATTAACATAATGGTTTTCTTAATTGTGCCATTCAACATTAACGTTTGTACAGGGAGTTCCTACTTGGATTCAAACTTCCTTTGCTCTGAGTGGGAAGCCTTATAACAACATATACAACAAATAAATTCACAGCTTTAAATCTGGTTGTTGTGTTTTTTTTTTTGGTTTTTGTTTTGTTTTTTTGTTTTTTGAGAAACAGAGAGAGACAGCGTGAGCAGGGGAGGGTCATAGAGAGAGGAAGATACAGAATCTGAAGCAGCCTCCAGTCTCTGAGCTCGCTGTCAGCACAGAGACCAACGTGGGGCTCAAACCCACAAACCATGAGATCATGACCTAAGCCGAAGTCAGACGCTCAACCGACTGAGTCACCCAGGCGCCTCAAAATCTATTTGAAGAACAGATAAAAGGTGTTCATGTGAAAATATTATGAAAAATGTTTGCTGCTTCATGGTAGCATTGTTTATGGTAGTAAATTTCAACAGTAATATGTCAAACAAGACGGAAATGGGCAGCTGCCTCTGGGTGGCTCAGTTGGTTAATTATCTGGCATCAGCTCGGGCTATGATCTCATGGTTCCTGAGTTCAAGGCCTGCATCGGGCTGTCTGCTGTCAGTGCAGGGTCTGCTTTGGATCCTCTATCTCCCTCTCCCTGCCCCTCGCCCACTTAAACATGTTGTCTCTCAAAAATAAATAAGCGTTAAAAAGATTTAAAAAAACAAGAAGGAAATGGTGACAGCTATGGTACATATACATTCTGGAAATGTATGCAGCTATTTTTGAAGGCCAGTTAATGACCTGAGAAATGACTATAATAAATGGTAAGTTGAAAAAGAATGAGCCAGAAGGCATAGATAGAATATTATATCTGCATACATAATTTGCATGGCATTCTTAATCCTCACAAAATCCACGAAACAAGTATTTTCTTCTCATCATTTGAAAAAGACATGGAGAAACTTGCCTGACTGATGGTGTGGAGGCACCCCCTGATTGTTCCTGGAGGAAAGACAGTCTTCACAAAAATTCAACACAGTCAGGTGTGTCCCCCTTTTTTCAAAAGATTTCAAAGAGGTAACAGATGTGTGCATTAAGAAATCCCAGTCTAGAAACAAATAGTTATTCTCATAATATGGTTTTTCTCTCTTCAATGGTCAGTAAAAGAGAGTCATCTTTTCCCAAGTCCAATTCAGTACATTATTTTGAAACCTTTGCCTGTTTTCAAGTCTGAAGGTGGAAAATCAAGGTGTTGATTATTTATAGAGAAGTGGTTTCTAACCAGGAGGGATTTTGGTCCCTCTGGGACCTATGGCTATGTCCCAAGACTTTTTGGGTTGTCCCAATAGGAAGGGGTGCTAGTGACATCTAGTGGGTAGAGACCAAGGTTGCCACTGAAGAGTCTGTGATGCAGATGGCAGTCTCTTCCCTGCCCACCCCTAGCCACACACACACACACATTCAAGCAGCTGGTGCAAACACCAAAATATTTTCTGACCAAAAAGGTCAATAGTACCAAGGTTGAGAAGCCTGATGCAGAAAGACATTTAGTGTTGTGCACAAGACCAAAGTAATTCTCCTTTTTTCTGCCTCACAGGTGGTCCCCACGTCTGTGTCCCTCTAGGGACAGACCTGAAATCCCCTTGAGGCAGCTCTGAGCATCAGAGAGGCTGTCAGTGGACCCTCCATGCAGTCTTTTCCAGGTTCCTGTGATGGAGTCAGTGTGAGGGACGAGGAAGAGGAGAAGGAGAGACCAATCATTCTCCCCAGTTTCCTTGCACCCTCTTCCCTCTTACACCAGCAGCTGTTACAAGGTGGTTGGTCCTGCAGATTAAACTGCTTCCATTCCCCATTGAGGCTGTTTTTCCATACAAAAGCAAAAGTGTGTTCACAAGGAAGTGATCAAAACATGGCATTCCTTTAAAAGTCTCTAATCAAGAAAGAGCGAAATACAGAACTCCTCTCCTCTACACTTCCTCTTGTTCATAGTAATGCCCATAATAAATTAAACTTATGAGAAAAAAAGAGAAAACGCATTCAGCACCTAGAAAATATCATTGATGCCCACCCCCAGGAAAAAAGAAGGGTTGTTTCCCCTGGTTCTGGAGATGTTACCATGGAAATGCCTTATGGCTGTGTGTGTGTGTGTGTGTGTGTGTGTGTGTGTGTACCTGGGACCCATGTTCCCTAGGGTTCCCAAGACAATTATTGATCTCTCTGAGATATCAGTGAGATATCAAGAAAACACTACTATTCTGAGACTCCGACAACTTCTTCCATGAGATATAAACATGAAGAAAGACTACCCCAGCTAGGCACCCATGACTGTAACCCAACAAGGTTCCTCCCAGAGATCATGATACACTGTACACCATTTTATGCTGCCTCCATGCATTGCTCTGTGAACCAGGGATTATACTGTCATTATGAAATAGATGAATATGTCTTACAAACTTTGCCTGTGTCATATTCTGAAGCTTCTTCCTGGAAGGCACAGGGTCTGAAGTCAAACCAGAGTTCTGTCAAATACTAGCAACAGGTGTGAATAACAAACCTCCTTTACCTAAGAAGAGTGATAAATTCTCACATCTACTGACCACTTTTGATGACCCAGTTACTGTTCTGAATACAACTATTAACACATTTTAGCTATTGAAAAAATATTTTTAAATTTTTTTCATGTGTATTTATTTTTTGAGAGAGAGAGAGAGAGAATCAGCAGGAGAGAGAGGGAGATACAGAATCCGAAGCAGGCTCCAGGCTCTGAAGTGTCACCACAGAGCCAATGCGGGGATCAACCCCACAAACCGTGAATCATGACATGGGCCAAAGTCAGAAGCTCAACTGACTGAGCCCCCCAGGCACTCTATTAATACCTTTTAACTTAATAAACCTAAATGAGATCAATATAGGTACACACATTTACAATAAGGTGAAGCACAGACAGTTGTAACTTGCCCCAAGTTGGAATCACTGATAAAATGAGGCCATGTGCTGCTTTTTGATCTGTAACCTCCCCCCAAATGAGGGTGTGAGGAAGACCAGAGCTACTGATGGTGCTGGGGTGGCATCTCCATGCTGGACACCAGAAGCCATTAACGAGGACTGGGTCTAGGATATCTCCCAAGTCTGCTCCTTTACTGACTCTATAATACTTCCTAAACCAATAGGGTTCAAATCACTGCCCGTGGCTTGTGCCCTTACATACAGTCCACATTTAAAGTATTTCATGGATGTAATTAGTTACAAGTAATCAGTTTCCAAAATTTCAATAACCTATGTGCATTCTCCTGAATTTGTTTCATCTGATCATTTTCAGAGTTTGAAGCATATTTTTGGGTGTCTTTTCCTCTGACCTGTTTCACAATTTCTTTTCCCACATTGTTCAAAAGCAAGGATTCCCATTCTAAAAATGAAAAACAACATCACTCATCATCAGGAAATACAAATCAAAACCACACTGAGATACCACCTCACACCAGTCAGCATGGCTAAAATGAACAAATCAGGAGACTATAGATGCTGGCGAGGGTGTGGAGAGACGGGCACCCTGCTGCACTGTTGGTGGGAATGTAAACTGGTGCAGCCGCTCTGGAAAACAGTGTGAAGTTTCCTCAAAAAACTATCCATAGAACTCCCTTATGACCCAGCACTAGCACTGCTAGGGATTTACCCAAGGGATACAGAAGTGCTGATGCATATGGGCACATGTACCCCAATGTTCATAGCAGCAATGTCAACAATAGCCAAATCACGGAAAGAGCCTAAATGTCCATCATCTGATGAATGGATCAAGAAGATGTGGTATATATAGACAATGGAGTACTATATGGCAATGAGGGAAAATGAAATATGGCCATTTGTAGCAAAGTGGATGGACCTCGAGGGTGTCATGCTAAGCGAAATAAGTCAGGCAGAGAAGGACAGATACCATATGTTTGCACCCAGGTCTAACAAAAGAACAGGAGAAACCTAATGGAGGACCAGGGGGAGGGGAAGAGGAAAAGAGAGTTGGGGAGAGAGAGGGATCCAAAACTTGAGAGACTATTGAATACTGAAAATGAACTGAGGGTTGAAGGAGGAGGGGAGGGGGAAAAGAGGTGGCGGTGATGTAGGAGGGCACTTGTGGGGAAGAGCACTGGGTGTTGTATGGAAACTAATTTGACAATAAACTACTTAAAAAATAAAAAAATAAAAATAAATAAATAAGAATAAAAATTATAAACAAAACAAACCAACCTAAAAGCAAACTTCCAAAACCTAAACCACAAGACCACTTTGAAATACTGCTTTCAAAGAAGCCTGAAGTTTGCTTAATCAAGAGAGGTCAAACCCAAGTTTCTCTCTGGCATATACAGGCTCCTTTATTTTTTATGTTTTTTTTTCTATTTTTTAACATTTACTTATTTTTTAAATACAGTATATTGTCTAGTTGGTTTCCATATAACACCCAGTGCTCATTCTAACAAGTGTCATCCTCCATGGCCATCTCCCATTTTCCCCACTCCACCATCCCCATCAACCCTCAGTTTGTTCCCAGTATTTAAGTCTCTTATGGTTTGCCTCCCTCCCTCTCCTTAACTATTTCCCCTCCCGCTTCCCCATGGTCCTCTATTAAATTTCTCCTGATCCACATATGAGTGAAAACATATGGTATTTGTCTTTCTTTATAAAGGCTACTTTTCAAGGAAAATAGTGGCTTTAGGATATATATTTTAACCAATCCAGAAACGTTTTGAAATCAGATATAAAGGAGATCAATGGCCATATTTCCCATCTACGCCTTGTGTTCTTAGTGCACCCTGAAACTATTGTCACAAAAGCATCCTCTTGAAGCAGAAGATGGTCCAGGACAGCATCTCTAAAGACCATCTTTGGTCGTGATGCTTTAATACATCATCTGAATGACCCTCTCACAGGAAAGCTGCTTTGCTTCTCTATTTATATTAGACTTAAAGACATGGCATTAATTTTTTAAACTACCTTAAAAATAAAAATTCGATTGAGGTTGATTTCTTGGTCATCATCCATAAATTTAATATTGTAAAGATGAACTCTAAGTTTTTGATGAAATGTATTTAGAACACGTGATAACGCCATTTTAGTAAAATATTGTCTTAGCAAGTTTCAATGAAATCGACGATATGCTAAATTTCCCAAACTTTTTAATTACATTGTTTTAATCAAGGTGTCTCCCAGTGGAAAGTGGAAGAATAATGAACATGCTTAGTGGTTATATGATAAGTATTAAGGAGGATTTGTGGTAACCTCAGAAATTAAGAAAGTGAGTGGTTCCAAGGAGCATGGGTGACTCAATAAATTGGGTGTAGGAGTCAATTTTAGCTCAGGCTATTGTCTCACGGTTGTAAGATTAGGTCCCACATCTGGCTCTGCTCTGAACAGGGATCCTGCTTGGGATTATCTCTCTCCCTCTCTCTGCCTTTCCCCTGCTCACATTCTGTCTTTCTCTCTCAAAACTCGTAAATGAACAAAAAAAAAAATGAATTGAGCGGTTCCAATGATTCCATGAGAAACCACTTCCAAACATATTAGTTAAAAACAACAGTGTATCGGTTGGAGCACTGTGGCATGAGTCTGTAAGTTAGTTCTGCTGATCTGATCCTGACATGACTGATCGTGGCTTGCTTTGCTCATGTGTATGATATGAGCTTGGCAATTTAGGTGATGTAAGAGGGCTCCACACCCATGTAGGCTACTTGGCTAGATGCCAGGTCATATGCTGGAGGTAAGGGTGACATGGCAGCTTTCCTGAAAGATTGTGAAAAAGCCCCATTTCCTCTCTGAGGCTTACAGCTTACAACATGTCATTGCAGCTATGCATAGACCGTGAAGAACTGGAGAATTTTGACCATGGTTGCAATCTACCAAACTGGGTAACAAACTCTTTTGAAAGAATTAATTTCCAAAATGTTGTCCTTCGACATGATTGGAGCATCTCAGTATAATTTTGTTTCATGCATTAAACTTTTTAAAATTTCTGACGAAAAATCATTGTGAGAAATAGGCACATCACTTGGATGTAGTTGGAAGAGTTAAGTGACCTTACTAATACAGTGCAGTTTCTGACACTGTTTCTAGTCTCATTTACTCTTAACATGACCAAATATTCTCAGTATTTTCATCTATTAAATAGTAGAAATAGAGGCACCTGGATGGCTCAGCCAGTTAAGCGGCCAACTTCCACTCAGTTCAGGATCTCACAGTTCACAGTTTAAGCCCCGCAGCAGGCTCCGTGTGGACAGCTCAGAGCCTGTAGCCTGCTTCAGAATCTGTGTCTCCCTCTCTCCCTGCCTTTCCCCTGCTCACACACTGTCTCTCTCCCTCTCAAAAAAATAACATTAAAAAATTATTTTTAAGTAGAAATAGAAATGAAAGTAAACTCTCTTGCTTTCGAGCATTAAGTGATATCTTTCCATGAATACATTTAATTAATTGAGATAAAAAATTCAAACATGTACTCAATATTTCTCACAAAAATACATTTGCAAATGCATGTTTTCCATTTTGAATACTTGAATTTTATCCAAATTTGCAAACATAATTATAGTTTTCATTAGTAGCACAATTATTATTGTATCATTACAAGGTTAAGTTAATCTAGAAAAATACCATTAAATATTTCCAAATGCATTATGGTAAAAGAACCTACAAGTAAATGTGATTAATAAAATTATAATATTCAATGGAGGGGAGTAGAATTGACCATGAGTTGAGGAAGAAGACAGAAATCCACTTTTACATGTTCTTATTTATATATTCTATTTTATTTTTTAAGTTTACTTATTTATTAAGAGAGATAGAGACAATCAGATTAGGAGTGAGTTTATGTTACCTCAATTTTATAGATTAAAAACCAAAGGTTAGAGAAGCTTCTGATTTTTTTTTTTTTTCTAGTAAGCAAGCATTAGAGTCAGTTAAGTCTCTTGGATCAAACTACACATCCTTTCCGTTGTACATCAACTCTTCATTATATTTATAGGTATCTTTACAATCAAACTTTCTAGACACACTTGATTTACATTTCAGAGGCAAACTCTACTCAAATAACATGCTGAAAAAGAAAAGACTTTAGTACCCATTATCTTGCTGACTGTGTCCTTGACATCCTTATTTCTCAGACTGTAGATCAAGGGATTCAGCATAGGGATCACCACTGTGTAAAACACAGATGCCACTTTGACTGTGTCCCTGGAGTTTTTGGAGTTAGGAACACAATAGAGGAAGAGGATGGTCCCATAGAAGATGGTGATGGCGGTCAGGTGGGAGGCACAGGTGGAAAAGGCTTTGCGACGACCACTGGCTGAACGCATCTTGAGGATGGTGGCAATGATAAATACATAAGACATGAGAATGATGGCCAGTGCACTGACCACATTAAAGGTGGAAAAAAAGAAAAGCAGAAATTGATTGATGTAAATATCAGAGCAAGACAGGGTGAGCAATGCAGAGAACTCACAGAAGAAGTGATTGATTGTGTTAAAACCCTGGAAAGATAATTGGATAGCAGAGCATGTGAATATCAGGGAACATGCTACCCCCCATGCATATGATCCAACTACCAGCAAGGCACAGAGCTTCTGGGACATGGCCACAGTGTAGAATAGAGGGTTGCAGATGGCCACAAAGCGGTCATAGGCCATCACAGCTAATAAACAGGATTCCGCTACCACAAAGGTACAAAAGAAAAAATATTGTACTATACATTCTGGAAATGAAATGGTCCTGTCTTCTACAACTAGGTTTGTCAGGGTCTTGGGAACAATGATGGAGGAATAGCAGAAATCCACAAATGAGAGATGGCTGAGGAAAAAGTACATGGGAGTGTGCAGTTTGGAGTTAATCTTGATTATAACTATCATCCCAATATTCCCTACAACAGTGACACTGTATATGGCCAAAAACATCAAGAAGAGAGGGACTTGCATTTCTGGGTAATCTGAGAAGCCCAAGAGAGTGAACATAGTCCCGTTTTTATTTTTCCCTGATAGTAACATGATGGGTTCTGTTTGCCAGAGATGAAATCGGTCCTGAAAATAAAAATGTTAAAGAGAGTGAGCATCTAAAAAGCTTCCCTCACTATCCCTTACTGAGACTGGAAGATAAAGCAACATGTCTTTTCTTAATTTCTCTATGTATTTACTATGTAAAATAAGCTATATGTCTAATATTTGAAAACATGAAAATCATTTTTTAAATGTTCCTTAAGTATAAAAGTAACATAATTATTATGTTAAATTGTTTAAGTTCTTAGGGTGCCTGGCTGACTTAACAGAGCATGTGACTCTTGATCTCAGCATTGTAAGTTCAAACCCCACGTTGCATGTACAGATTACATAAAAATGAAATATTTAAAAAACTGTTTAATACCTCAATGGTAACTTTTAATATTTGCAAATAAAAGCATGAGATAAAGCGATTTATGTTTATTTTAAATCAACTATTCCCATGTGGGAAGCTGCATAGATTCAGCTTATCAGCAGGAAGTGTCGCTCTCTGTAGGGAGCAACCAGAAAAACAAGATTAACTGTCTACAGACCAGGGATGTGTATTTCCCGACTCCGGGATTGGAGACGGGCAGACAGGAGAAGCCAAATTGAACAAAAGATCAACTGCATTCGGACTTATGCAGTGTTAATGGTACCCCTGCCCAGCATCACAGACGCAAGTCTGGGCGCTCCTTTTGATGCTGTGTTGGAAATTTCAGTTTCGGCTTCCCTTTTTCTATTAATCATTTGACTCTGTTACCTGGCAACCAACCCAGGTCAAGCTTCCCGCCCCAAACCCTATAAAGGTGTGGATATTTTCTCAATAAAGGGGGCTTGATCAGAAACGCTTGTCTGGTCTCACTCTCTGTGCTCCTTCCTGCCCTATTCTCTCTCCCTCCCTCAGGAACGGACCGATTTACCGCCCCGCAGGCCTGGGCGGGACCAGACATTCCCATAACTGTTTCATTCTTCCTTCAATATTATAAGCTCATAAAAGTTACACCTAGCATAATATAATGACTGATTATGTCAGCCTTGTAAGCTGTACAAAAATGAGAAATGTCCAAACAAATTCCTGTTTACATTATAGGTTTACACTGTGACATTAAGCACAAACACCCTTGTCATTTTATATTTGTGCCTTTATCATTCATTTCATATAACACTTCAATCTTTTTCTTTGTAATCAGTGAATCTGATATCAAAATAAACCTTAATTCTTTTTTTTTTCAGAGTTTTCTCCTCAACTAATGGGTTCATAATTGTCAATCTCACCTCATTGCTTGATAAATAATTAGTTTAACTGCTAGAGAGAGAGAGAGAGAGAGAGAGAGAGAGAGAGAGAGAGAGAGAGAGATCATGTCTACTTCCTTATTCTAGAAGTGACAAAACAAACTGGAGAAACCTTGATATTCCCAGTGACATGTCAGTAAGGACTAATCTATGTATCTGTGACTACAGCCGTGATCAGAATCCCAGACATATGTCCATTCCTCCACATGAGACTGTGACCCATGTTCTAGGTCTAGAAAGTAAGGCATTTCTTTTATTGATGATCATACTTGTAATTTGTGACAAGCCAGAGTCTCTGGACCTATGGGAAATAGTCTACTCACAATGTATCAACCACAGAGCTGCACCAGAAAGCAGCATCACAATGAAATGAGAGCAAGATTTAGGGGAATTTTCTCTCTCAGAAATAACTAAGATTGACTTAGAAACTTTCCTTACCTAGGATTCGCTCTCTCTCTCTCTCTCTCTCTCTCTCTCTCTCTTTCTTCTCACCTATCTTCTTCCTTCAAGACAGGCAGGGTATCCCATCCATATATTATCTGTAAAGGAGAAAGGATTTTTTTTTTTTAAAAACTAGAGGCAGTAATACACTATGAAGACATTTTAGGAGAAAAGAGTACTATAAAGTATCATTGTCTTGCTCCAGTTGGTGCCGAACATGTCTGAGATCTACCGTAGCAGAAAACTCTTAATCATCTCTCTGGTAAAGTTATCTCTGGTCCCACGATCCAAGAAATGGTTTCAGATGATCTGTCAATAAAGATATTAGACCACAGTCAAGACTGAGAGCTTAATGGCCCTCTCTGTCCCTAAACTCATATGTCTGAGTATTAAAGACAACCTTAAAGACAATGCAGCATGAAGCTAGACATTCTAATGATCAATTTCTTGCTTAATACAATATTTCACTAAGTCCTTTCAGATTTTATTTTTTTATTTTTATAATAGTTTATTGTCAAATTGGTTTCCATATAACACCCAGTGCTTCTCCCCACAAGTGCCCCCCCATCCATGACCATCACCCCTTTCCCCCCCTCCCCCTTCAGCCCTTGGTTCATTTTCAGTATTCAATAGTCTCTCATGGTTTGTGTCCCTCTCTCTCTCCAACTCTCCTCCTTCCCCTCCCTATTTTATTTTAAATGAATGGTATATTTAAGATGACAATTCTTGCTTTCCAAATGTTATTACTAAATTGTAGGTAAAATTTATCTATACCATTGAGTCCAAGAAATATAACCACTGAAATCTTCTTATCTTTGTTTTCCCTGTTTTGTTCTAATTTTTTCAGACATATGGGTTTCCTGCTTTATAATCTTATTTAAAGCTGTTCCCTTTTAATTTTTTCAATAGTCTGTTCAATCTCTGCTAGTTTCATTTTACTTACATCTTCTCTATTCTACCTTGATTATTTCTTCAGTAACTTACAGGAACAAAAGGATGCACATTCCTGAAGTTCTCAGACCTCTTTTATTCTCCCAACCCTGGTACTCCTTGTTCATCTGAGCCAGGCCATCTAAGAAAAACTGTGTAGCATAAATACACTTTATCTTCCTTACATGTTCAGATATGTTACTTTTGCAGTGACTAAATATTTCTCAGGAAATGACTAGATCTAAGGGTAAGTTTCCCCCTCCTGTGCTGTTTTCCAGATATTCTACATCGAAATTCGTACCAACCTGTCTCTAGAATCTAAAAACAAACCTGCTGATGGCAAAGGCAAGGCCTCTCCTGGTTGGGACTGATGGGGATATTTTTATATCTCCAGTACAACCTTTGGGACATGAACCCTAGGGATCATGCCTTGCCCTGTTCTCTTGAGGTCATGAAATAAACAGTTAAAATTAATCACTTTTCTCTGATACAATTCTTAAAAACCTGTAACAGCATTAGGAGAGTTTTATACAAAAATTTATATAAATATATTTTTGACTTTATTTATTTAGTTTGAAATAAATAGGAGAGAGAGAGCATGGGAAAGGCAGGGAGAGAGAGAATTCTAAGCAGGCTCTGCACTGTCAGCACAGCGCCTGCTGTGGGCCTGAACATACAAACCATGCTATCATGACCTGGGCTGAAACCCAGAGTGAAACACTCAGTCGACTGAGCCATCCATGTGCCCCCCAAAATTTATACTTTATTTTCTCAATTTTTTAATGTTTATTCAATTTTGAGAGAGAGCGAGAGATAGAGAGAGAGAGAGAGAGAGGGAGAGAGAGAGAAAGCAGGGGAAAGGCAGAAAGAGAGAGGAGACAGAATGCTAAGCAGGCACTGTATCATCAGCACAGAACTTCATGCAGGGCTCAAACTCACAAACTATGAGATTATGACCTGAGCCAAAATGAAGAGTCAAATGCCTAACTGACTGAGTCACCCAGGTGCTCCTCCATTTTAAAATCACTTCTCCAACCCCTGATTATTTCCATGCTACAACAATTATCAAAATTATGGAATGATGGAACCCATCCTTAACAAACACTGAGTGGCTACTATATACCAGGCATAACTGTCTTTCCCCCTACCAACCATTCCGACCCTGCTGGAGAAGGATGAAGATCCATCTTTTAGGTCATCATGATTCACCGAGAGTTGATTCACTGAGAGTTAAAGGAGAAATATTTAAAAACTTAAATATCGAGTTGGGAAAATAATCTAGTCCCTTTGAAATCTTGTCTTATTCTTTCACTCTTAACCACCTCTGCATCTTCCATCTAGTGTGACCTTTGTTTTTGTCCTTTGCTGTTTGTTTGCCAAAAAATATACCAACTCGTTTATGGTCTTTTCTACTCACATTTCCTACACACTGAAATGCTTTCCCCTAAGTTTTTGTTCAAATGTGGCTTTTCAGTGAGACATTCCAGGAACACACTGTTCTACTACACGAGCTACTCTACTACTCAGTTTAGTATTTAAAGTTCTTCACAAGTTTCTAATACATTTATTTTATTTTGAGAGGGAGAGTGTGTGTGAGCACACATAGGGGAGAGGCAGAGAGAGAGAAACACAAGCAGGCTCTGCACTGTCAGCTCAGAGTCCCATGCAGGGCTCAAGCTCACAAATCATGAGATCATGACCTGAGCTCAAGTCAAGAATCAGCTGCTTACCAACTGAGCCGCCCAGGAGCCCCTCAAATATATTTTTAATTTTTACTTATTTCTTTACTTATATGTTGTTTGTTTTCTTCTGCTGTGATAAAAGTTCTAGGAGAGCAGAGATCATTTATTGCTTTGTTCACTAGTATAACCCAAGCCCCTAGATGAATGAGTAGTGTAAAGTCAGTTACCATGATTCTTTATTGAACACTAAACATGGCCTTCCAAAGGAACTGGAAATACAGCCGAACTACCAGACCTATGGTGAATTTCAGTGCGGAGAGGAGATAGCTGACAAAGAATGATAAGGATGTTTTAGAAGTGATTCTTGAAACTGCAGTCACAATAAAACAAAATATAAACAAACCAAATGTCCACTCCACTGAAGTTCCTGAAGTTCCTGTCTTCTGTCAGGTTTATTATAACAGAAATCTTGACATTTTTAAGATCACGAGCAACATGGTGAAATTAATGGCAAATGGAAAATATCTCAAGTATTTTCCTTCAGAAAACTTTACAGGTAAATTTGCTAGTTTTACCATGACGATCCATTTAGCAAACATTTTTTGCACATCCATTAAATGCCTGGCTACACTGTGGATATAAGAAGAATAAAGTGGGTCACATTACAACTTTTCTTTCAAAAGATATATAATCCCTTTGTAGTAACAAGCAATGCAATTGAACCAAGACTGAAGGGTGTTTGTTCATGGTCAGAATTAAAGCAGTGACTGGCTGGTGAATTTTGTGTTTTGCTACAGGAACAAGGGAAAGTAGTTGGGCACCTGATGAGGATAAGTAATTACTCATTTATTACACGGTTATAATGAGCTAGGTACTATCTTAGTTATTGGGGAAAAAGAGAAAGAATGTCCCTTTGTCAACAAATTTCTATTTAAGGGGAAATACAAGTAAATAAATACGTGATCATTTTTCGGTAATTATAAATGCTAAAAGTATATAATTGAATATATCATTTTTTAAAAATTATTTAATGTTTACTTATCTTTGAGAGAGAGAAAAAGAGTGAGAGGAGGGAAGCAGCAGAGAAAGGGGGAGGCACGGCCTCGGAAGCAGGCTTCAGACTCTGGGTTGTCAGCCCAGAGCCCGACGTCGGGCTCAGACCATGAACTGTGAGATTATAATCTGAGCCAAAGTCAGACACTTAATGGACTGAGCCATCCTGTTGCCCCTAAAGATATCATTTTAAATATGGAGGTAAGACAAGACCACAGGGAGGTGCTATTTGATCATGTGCCATTATGAAATGAGAGAGCAAGTCATACAAAGATTTGGAGGAAGAGTGTGGAGTTTGTGGCAAAAGAAACAGCAAATACAATTTATTTTCAAATGCATACTCAGCAAATGGCAAGATTGTATTCGTTTTTATAAATCAGTGAGATCCCATTGTGTGAGTGTCTATGTACATACACTCATACATACACACACACCGCCTCCTCTTTATCCATTCATCAGTCGATGGGCATTTGGGCTCTTTCCATAGTTTAGCTCTTTTAGATAATGTTGTTATAAACATTGGGGTGTGTGTATCCCTTCAAATCAGGGTTTTTAATCGTTCAATAGTATCTAATAATGTAACTGATGGATCATAGGGTAGTTCTATTTTTAACCCTTTGAGGAACCTTACTGTTTTTAGAGTGGCTGCACCAGTTTGCATTCCCAACAACAGTATAAGAGGGTTCCCCTTTTTCTACACCCTTGCCAACACCTGATGTGAATGGAGAAAAAGAGTGTTATACTAAGCTAAATAAGTCAGTCAGAGGAAGATAAATACTCTACGATTTCATTCATGTTTGGAACTTAAGAAACAAAACAGATGAATGTGGGGGGTGGGGGAGGAAGAGAGGCAAACCAGGAGACAAACTCTTAACTATAGAGAAGAAACTGAGGGTTGCTTGAGGGGGCTTGGGCAGACGGGTGAAATGGGTGATGGGTACTAAGAAGGGCACTTGGGAAAAGCACTGGGTGTTGTATGTAAGTGATGAGTCACTGGTTACACCTGAAACTAATATTACACTGTATATTAACTAATTGGAATTTAAGTAAAAACTTCAAAAAAGTTCACACAGCTTTTATATGCATCTCAGTAATTCGTCAGTTTGTGAAGTTCTCTGCTTTCTAAATCTGCCTGCAAAATTATAACTTGGATATTTCCAAGTGACATTATTTATGGCAGAAGGAAAAAGAAGGAAGTCTACCTGGGTATATCTATGGGCTCTTTAAAGCTCTGTTTATGCCACTATCTTGGTATTAGTGATGGGGAAAGTCTGTTATAAGATGGCCAACAGGACTGATAAGGAAATAGCTGTCCCTGACCAGAGGCTTCCGCTTCTGGGTTTTTCTTCCCACCCTGCTTGTCACAGGCATTAATGAGGAATGCGGAAATTAACAGGCTGTATATTATTCCCTCTGATGATGCGCTGGGCTCAGACCTCTGGAGAATAATCTCCTCTGAGCCCACTGGTGTAAAATAAGAGACTTTCCAAGAACTCTGAGTGACACTTGGTTCTTGCACTGGGTGATCCAGACCAGATTCTGCAAAATTTGAACAATAAAATATGGGATGTCATGGGTGGGTCATCATGTAGTTAACCAATTACAATTTACAGTATTTCATAGTAGCCAATTATATTGTAATACACCGATGTTAGTTTTGGTGGGAACCTTTAAAGTTCTTAGTCTTTTAAAATGACCAATCACAGTAAGACGCCTAAGATACCAAGGCGGGGGAGGGGGTGACTAGGTGACTTTCACCTGTGGATTTTGCCTCCGCCAGGTCTTATTAAAAGGGTGGGGTGGCTTAACAGAATCTTGAAAAACAAGTAGGTCACAATGTTCATTATTGGAGTTACATTCTTAGGGTCTTTCCAGGGCCCAGTTGCTCAACCTTTAACTATTTACCAGAATGGTAGTGGAAGAGTGAAACAATGGTTGGTATTTTAGGGTCCAGTTTGACCTGAGGGGGTAGGGTCTAACAGTATCTAAATTAAAATTTTTAGACTTAAACATATTTTATGTCTTTTTAAAAAATTCTTTTTAATGTTCATTTAGTTTTGAGACAGAAGGAGAGTGAGCAGGAGAAGGGGAGGAGCAGAGAGAGAGAGGGAGACACAGAATCTGAAGCAGGCTCCAGGCTCTGAGCTGTCTGCACAGAGACTGACGAGGGAGGGGCTCAAACTGACGAAAGGAATCATGACCTGAGCCAAAGTCAGATGCTGAACCAACTGAGCTACCTGGCTGAACTTTGATGCTTTCTTCTTAATGTTTATATATTTTTGAAAGGGAGAGAGAGAGAGAGGAAGAGAAGGAGGGGGAGGAGGTGGAGGAGGAGGAGGAGCAGAGTGAGAGGGAGACAGAATCGAATGCAGGATCTGTAATGACAACAGAGAGCCTAAGGCAGAGCTTGAACTCACAAACTGAGATCTTGACCTTATTATTATTATTATAAATCACGCTAGTGGGGATGTTTTTATAGTTTTCCTGCTACTCTGTCTTTGGGATGGATTCCTAGAACCATGAATGTCGGAAAGAGGATAAATGTATATATAATGTTGCTAGTAGTTCCTATCACAAGGAGGATGTGACCTCACCCCAGTGTATAAAGTGTCTATTTCCCCACAGATTCACTTACAAGATATGTCATTCTGATAGGTGCGAAGTGATGGCTCAGGGAAGAGTTCATTTGTATTTCTCTTATTTTGAATTAGCTGAAGGAATCTTCATGCGTTTAATGGCTATTTTTATTCCTTTTATACAGACTAATTATTTCATATGCCTATTTTTCTGTAGGCTTATCATTTTCACCTCTATTACATGTGCTTTAAATAGTTTTTCACTTATCATTTTGATTTTAATGTCGTTCTGCCAAGAAGTTTTGTATATTCATGTAATCCAAGTTTTTTTTTTATGCTTAGTTAACCAATCGGTGGAAAGGGAATAGAGAGAGAAAGAGAATCACAAACAGGTCAAACAGTATTAGTGCAGAGAACAACATGGGGCACGAACTGTGAGACCATGACTTGAGCCAAAATTAAGAATTGGACGCCCAACCAACTGAGCCAACTCAGGTGTCCCTCATGTAATACAAGTTTTAAACAAGCTTTTAGAACTGTCGTTTGGTGTATGAAATGAGGAAGAGATCTAATTTCATCTTTCTCTCATGTGGCTCTGGGTCCCAGCATGACACTGTTTTTAATAATAATGACTTTAGGGGCTCCTGGGTGGCTCAGTCAGTTGAGCATCCGACTTCTGCTCAGGTCATGATCTCACAGTTTGTGAGTTAAAGCCCCACATTGGACTCTGTGCTGCAGCTCAGAGCCTGTAGCCTGCTTCAGATTCTGTGTTTCCCTCTCTCTATGCTCATTCTCGCTCTCTCTCTCTCTCTCTCTCTCTCTCTCTCTCTCTTTCTCAAAAATAATAAACAATGAAAAATTTTAAAACAATAATAATAATGACTTTAAATTTAAAATTGGGTTAGCCTTTCTATTATAATTTAATTTAATTTTCAGGGTGTTTATTAACAGATATTTGTGCTTGCTTAGTCATTCATATAAACATTAGAACAGAAATGTCAAAATGTGATTCCTAATATTCCCAGAGAGAACATATATTGCCTTCATCCCAGGCCTAATACATATGAACTAGATTAGATACCCTTGTAGAGACTTCCAGACCCGATAATTCTGGGAATGTGGCCTTCGGAGGAATCCTATCCAAGCAAAATCTAGGAATACTGAAATGATCCAGAGATTTTCACAGACAATCTAGGAAAAAAGTAACTTCTGTGATCTCTCTCAGACTAATAACATCGATGCTATCATAAAAAGACACTAGATTTTCAGTCAATAGAGTTGAGACCCTTTGATCTTAGGTCAATCACTTTAGTCATTTCTACACTAGTCTCTTGATACTGTGTCATCATCTACACAACAGGTGTAATTGTCTCTTCCCTGTGTACTTCTCAACATAAGCTCTGTGAAGTCTAAGACCATCCACTCATTAAATACACAAAACCCAAGGAATGAAGGGGTCAGAAAAGAATTGGCATCCTCTCCTTTAATCACACAGCCTATAGCCTATACATCTGCATCTCCCAGTGAAGATGATGCTTCAGAGACTATAACACAAAAAACTTTAAAGTCAACTCACTCATCTTCACATGCAGGAACAAATCAGAGAGATTTTTATGGTGAGTTAACATCTTCCTTCAGGAAGTTTATTCCCTACATTGAATCATCTATTGGGCTTTGTAATATTTTATGTGCTTATTTTTAGATAATTTGAAAAATAGAGGCTTTATGGATCACAGTTCTGTGGAATTCATAACCAAATTAATTTCTTTTGCACCTTCAATGGATTTGAGCTTACCGGTTCACAATATATTAAACTCATGTATAAAAACCTCATGCAAATATAAGCTGAATATTTTACAAGGCTCTGTTCCCATTGTTCCTTGGGATGAAAAACATCTTCTGAGATTCATTCAGTGAAATAGGACTTTTGCACTATTAATTTCCGGAGGGCCTCCTTCACATCTTGGTTCCTCAGGCTGTAGATCAGAGGGTTCAGCATAGGGTTGATCACTGTGTAAAATACAGAGGCCACTTTGACAGTTTGCCTGGAGTTTTTGGAGTTGGGCACGCAGTAGAGGGAAAGGATGGTCCCATGGAAGATGGTGATGGCGGTCAGGTGGGAGGCACAGGTGGAGAAGGCTTTGTGGCGCCCGCTGGCGGAATGGATGTTTAGTACAGTCACAAAAATGAAGATGTAGGAGGTAAGGATGATCAGCAGTGTGCTCACCTCATTGAAGGTGGCAAAGCCAAAGAGTAGCAGGTGGGGAATGCGTATGTCGGAGCTCGAGACAGCAATGAGAGCGGTATATTCACAGAAGAAATGGTTGATTGTGTTATGTCCAGAAAAGTTTAGTTGGAGAGCACAGCAGAGGAGTACCAAGGGACCAAACATTCCCCAGAGATAGGATCCAGACACGAGCAGAGCACAGAGCCTCTGGGACATGATCACTGTATAAAGCAGAGGATTACAGATGGCCACAAAGCGGTCATAGGCCATCACTGCCAGCAGGAAGGACTCTGTCACCACGGCAGTGCAGGACAGGAAGTATTGCAACATGCAGCTGACGTAGAAGATGCTTGTATCTGCCGTGACCAGGGTCTCAAGCAGCTTGGGAGTAACGATGGAAGAGTAACAAAAATCAACAAAAGAAAGGTGGCTAAGGAAAAAGTACATAGGAGTATGAAATTTGGGGTTAATCTTGATGATTACTATCACCCCAAGATTTCCTACCACGGTGATAATGTACATGCTCAGAAACACAAGGAAGAGAGGAATCTGAAGCTCTGGATAATCTGTGAAACCCAAGAGGGCAAAGGTTGTGTCCACACTCAGATTTCTTGCGGCCATCACTGCAGGGCCCTTGAAAGGAGGTGGGGGGAGAGGGGAGGAAGAGGTTGTTTCTGTCAAAGAGAAGCTTTACGGAGTTAGAGAAAAATATGCCATCATGTTTTATGGTAGATAAAAAACAACTGAGAAACAAGAGTTATCAGTCTTGGTTTCTTTGGTATAGAGCATACCTCAGGTAGATAACTGCTATGAACATACCAAACCAAGCTGAGTCTCTGAAATGTCTTTGCATTACCATTGCAATTTGTGTTCCCATAAGAAATAAATTCCATCTTGCAGTGTATGCATCAAGCCTTTAGCTAGTAGCAAAACATGCACATAACTGATAGAAAATGTTTACACATAAATGCATAAGCTAGTGAAGGAGTCTGAAAATAATGTGAAATGTTTGCTTCGATGAACAACATATATTGCTACTATACTTTACCTGTGTATGCAAATCAATCAAAATCTTGAAGAAGGTATATTTCTATTCTAAGATGGAAGCAAAATGTTAGAGAAATCTAGGAAAACAGCATAGCAATCTCATTGAAACACCTGTTTAGTAAAGACTGTTTCTCTCATTGAATCGATTAGCTCCTGAGGGGTTCAGAAGAATGATACATTCTTTTGACTTCTGAGTGGAGGGTATACTTTATTGGGGTTTGTACCTGAAAGGTTAGCTTCCCTTTCAGCCCGGCATTTTATAGAGAAGTCTTAAGGCTCCCAAGATTTATCAGGTAAGAATCCTCTGAGAATTAACTCATTCTCATTTTTGTAAAATTTTATATGCCAAGTTAAGGTGCATATAAATATATATATAAATATATATCCATTTACAGCTGATGAGTTTATTTTATTGACTTAAAGCCAAATATTTCCATGAGTGTTAACCTCTTTCTATAATTTTATTGGGCTCATAATTAGATAGCATTTATAGTGACTTAACATAAAAAGTAAGAAAAAAGAAGACCCTAGTTACATGTCAAGAAAAGAATATCCCCATTATTTCAGAGAAAACTTGAATAAACTTACCTGCTACAGAGAAACAGACTACCACCCCTGTTTCTCTGTAAGCCGAGCAAAACTGGGCCACCAAGGCAGTTATATCTCATGCTGTAACCCTGGGGACTCAAACTCCAGAGAATCACTAACAACTCATTCCTCACAAGCATCAAAACAGGTAATTAAGGTAAATGCCAAGTTTTGTGGTACCATTTCTGATGACTAAAATATCCTTGAACTTACGTGGAAAAATTGCAGCTTGAAATTGACTCCGAGGCTTTGCTGGCACATAATTGAAATGCCCTCTGGATAAATGCAACTAAGACAAGTTAGCATTTCCTTAAGCCTGGCTCATCTACACCCAAATTCAGCAGGCGCTTTGATTCTGCAGGGAGCACATACCAATTTTAAAGAGGTTACTCCAACCCCATATACAAAGTTATTACCCAAAAGTCTGTCCATTTTGAGTGGGTCCTGAAACAAGAGAAAACTCTAACAAGTCAGTCTGCTGTGCTATGTGGACCATATGACCCAGCACGTGTAATTGTTGCTATGTGTATTCACAAAACACATTATTAAGAATTTTGGATAATGAATCACAAATCAGGCCTTTGGGATTTTAATTTTTTAATGTTTATTTATTTTTGAGGAGGAGAGAGAGAGAGACAGAGTTTGAGCAGAGGAGGGGCAGAGAGAGAGACACTGCATCTGAAGCAGGCTCCAGGCTCTGAGCTGTCAGCACAGAGCCCAACATGGGACTCAAACTCACTAACAGCAAGATCATGACCTGAGCCGAAGTCCAGTGTTCAACCCAGATGCCCAGGGCCTTTAGGATTTTAAAGTAAAGTACTAACCTCCTTTGCAGGCATCTATTCACCTGTTGAGATACAGCTTCTGAGTTTTCATGGACCCTAATAGAGACTGAGCAGTTTGACAATAGGCTACCAAGTTCATATGCAACCTACTAGATGTTGTCTCTCTCACCAACACATAATAACATCAGGCATGTGCAAAAGTCAAGAGCACTCTTTTTCCCAAAGACAGAAGTAAATCGCCTGAGCAAGAAGTCCAGCTACCTACAGCCCATGTTCTTGCTGTAGTGATGTCTCTTTCAAAGCCTGAACTTTGAACTTGTAGCTGCACGGGTATCCCTAGGACAACTGAATATGGAAAACAGCACTGGAGCCTTATTTTCTGATATTTCTGCATAATAACGCGGGCACCACACTTAAAAGCAGACTGTTGTAACCCAAGAATCCTGCCCTGTGGTGTTCATGAAAAACAGGGTGGAGGAACAATTGATCTAGTTTTCAGAAGTTGAAGAACTTTGTCTGGAACACTGGAATAGTTCAGGGGTGGCTCAGGTGGTTAAGCATCCGGCTTCGGCTCAGGTCATGATCTCAGGGTTCGTGGGTTAGAGCTCCGCATCAGGGCTCTGTGCTGACAGCTAGCTCAAGGCCTGGAGCCTGCTGCGGATTCTGTGTCTCCCTCTTTCTCTGATCCTCCCCTGCTCGCTGTCTCTCAAAAATAAATAAGAAAGATTTTTTAAAAATCTGAAACCAGGACAGACTGCTATTTCTCCAATAATTTGGGGGCCCCTGAATTCACAGGTCTAGGATGGAAATGGAAGTGGCTCTTCTACCTTTTATCCTTAACAACCCACCTGCTAAATCTCTGCTTCTAGTAAGAAACCATAAGGTGCAGTAATTTCGAGGAGTGAGGTTCCCAACCAGGGAACACAGTGATGGATCAATGAAGCTGGAATTGTGACTTCTTTAACCAGAAGGAAAAAAATGCAATGGGAGTGATGTTAAATAGGTTCTGGAGCAGAGGCACAAAGATGACTTATAGCTTCTACTTCCTGTCTGTAAACACTGTGCTGTGATCACCACATAAGGAAGCTAGTGTAATCTGCTCGTGGATGAGAGACTGTGGGAGAAAGTGGGTGCTCCAGCCAAGTCAGCACCAAGTCACTTCACAAAAGAGTGACTCTGTGTAAAGTTTTAAGCCCCAGCAGATTTCCCAAATGATTTCAGCCACCTGATGAGCCCAGCCGAGCCTGGCAGAAAACTGCTGCGTTCAGCCCACAGAATGGTGAGAAAAAATAATTGTAGCCACTAAGTTCTGGAGTGTTCTTCCCTCAGCCAAAGGCAAATGAAATAAACTCAGAGTTACATTTTCAACTTTAAAGCACTAAGAGGCTGGGGTGCCTGGGTGGCTCAGCCGGTTAAGCATCAGACTTCCACTCAGGTCATGATCTGGGGGTTTAAGAGTCCCGGCCCTGTGTTTGGCTCTATGCTGACAGCTCAGACCCTGGAGCCTGCTTCAGATGTGGTGCCTCTCTCTCTGCCCCTCCTCCACTTGCTCTCTGTCTCTCTCTCTCTTCCAAAAATATATAAAAGCCTTAAATTTTTTTTCGAAAAAGCACTGAAAGGCTGATGAACAAATCCATATTTGCTTATTTTCTTTAGAACATTACATAACAGCTTGGATTAAAAACGCTTTTATAACCTTCTTCCATCTTAACCCCTCTCCTTCCTTGGTGAAAATCGTCATCTTTAACTCGGTGATTTCCATTCCCATATCGTTCCTTTTGTACCTACGTGAATACTCATAATGAATATATCATATTCATTTCATTTTTGAACTATGTAAATGATATTGATCAATATTTTTGAGACTTATAACTATCCGGTATTTTTTCTTTAAAATTTTTTTTTTTTTTAATGTTTGTTTATTTTTGAGAGACAGAGCACGAGCAGCGGAGGGAGACACAGAATCCAAAACAGACTCCAGGCTCTGAGCTGTCCACACAGAGCCCAAAGCAGGGCTCGAACTCATAAACAGTGAGATCATGACCTGAGTCAAAGTTGGACGCTTAACCAACTGAGCCATCTAGGGGCCCCGGTACATTTTTCTAATGTAATCATTTAAACACGTACAGAGATCAATCATCTAACTATAGCCATTTTTTTATGTCTAATTAAGTTATTTCCATTTTTATCATTGCAAACCATTACCCAACTGAAGATTTCTGTATATTCCCTTTTGTGCATAAGCACCTGAGTTTCTCCAGAGTAAGATGCATCTGCGAAATTACACAATGCTCTCCATAAGTGTGCTTACCATTGTGAACGTTTCACAATGTATATAATTGTCACATCTCTATGTTGTACACCTGAAACTAATATATATGTCAACTGTATTGATCAAAAAGTAAATATATATTTATATTTTTATATTTACATACTTATATTTATTTTATATATAGAATCAAGGCAAGAGAGAACTACAGAATCTCTCATCTTTTGTGAGCTATACAGACCCCTAAAAAGGCTTCCAATTTCTACCTTCTCTCTTCTCACAGCTTTTTCTCAACACCAGCCATGATTTATCTTTTAAATTTTTAGTTAACATCAAATCACTCTTGTAAACCTGTGCAGTGTTTCCCCATTTCACTCAAAGTAAAAACCAAAGTTCTGAAAATACACTGCAGAGCCCAGCTTGATCATGCTTCATACCTTTCTGATTTCCTGTCCTACTTCACTCCTTATCTGGTTCATTCTTTTATTTTTCTTTCCAAAATTGTATTTAAACTCAAGGTAGTTAACCTACATGGCAGTACTGGTTTTAGGAGTAGAATTACTGATTCATCACTTACATACAACACCCTGTGCTCAACACATTTGCCCGCTTTAATGCCCATCACTCATCTAGCCCATCCCCCCATCCACCTGACTTCCACTCTCTCATTCTTGCAAGAATGAAACTTTGTCTGCAAAGATTTCAATGAGTCAATGAAATGTAAAAAGGGGAGCATATTAGGACCACAAAGATTATGAAAACTTTATTACTCTAATTTAAAGGTTTTATATATTTTTTAAAAATGTACTTGGGGAACACCTGGGTGGCTCAGTAAGCTGAGCGTCTGATTTTGGCTCAGGTCATGATCTCATGGATCATGATTTCGAGCCCTGCATCAGTCCTCTGCTACCAGCGTGGAGCCCACTTTAGATCCCCTGGCCCCTCTCTCTGTCTGCCCCTCCCTCTCTCTCTCTCAAAAATAAATAAACATGAAATAATATGTACATTTTATAAAGTTTGTGCAATTATTAAAATTTTCAATTAAAACCATTTTTATTTTAAACATAATTAAAATTATTTTAATAATGATTCAAATAGTTGATGATGGGAGAAAAGAGAAACAAGTTTATACAGTCTCCATAGACATACATGAGTTTACACCAGCTGAACATTATTTAAAGTAAAAATATGTTGGGGAGCACCTGGGTGGCTCAGTTGGTGAGTGTCTGACTTAGGTTCAGCTCATGATCTCACAGCTCTTGGGTTCAAGCCCCACACTGGGCTATGTGCAGACAGCTCAGAGCCTGGAGCCTGTCTCCCTCTCTCTCTGCCCCTCCCCCTCTCATGTTCTGTCTCTGTCTCTCTGTTTCTGTTTCTCTCTCTCTCTCTTAAAAATAAAAATAAACTCTTAAAAAAAAATCTGCTGAGTCTTTCTACTCAGACTCTGATCCAATGGCTGGTATCACCATCATTTGGACCATCTGTGAGAAATGCAGAATCTTGGACTCCCTACATGCCCACTGCACCAAAATCTGCATTTCTTAGAATCCCCAGGTGATGTGTATGAATCATAAAATTTGAAAATCACTGCTTTTGATACATTTAGTATGATGGAAGTTCTGGTGATTTGGCACCATATTCCACTAAACTAAAAATAAATAAATGAACATCTGTAGGGGACCACCATGTTTCTGTCTGCCTCAGGCAAGGATTATCACTCTCCCGGAGAGTGAGCCAGTAAACAAGATATTCTTCTGGAGACTGGAGATTGCCATTTCCTTGCCTAAAATACTTGGGCGTCAGTCTTGCTGCGCCAGACGTAGAGGATCAAGTGCATAAAAGATCAAAACCGTATTTAGATTATTCAGTGTTAACTCTTCCCTTCCCAGCATTGCTGAGGCAAGACTGGGCGTCTCTTATGAATATTTATTTGACTCTGTTTACCTGGTATCTGACGTAGGTCAGCTACTTTGTTCTTCCCGCCCTGAAAATCTATATAAGAGACAGTTTTCTCAATAAACGCTCTTTCTTCTGCCTGATCAAAAACCGTGAGTTGTGTCTTTATTCGCTGCATCTCCCTCTCCCGCGCCCCTTTTCCTCTCCCTCACTCAGGAGAAGAACCCACACCGATTCTCTGCCCTGCCAGTTGGGGCGGACAAAATAGGTGCAGCCGAACGAACGCCGGGGACCAGCGCACCGGGACCTGGTTTCAGGTTTAGGCAAACATCTTCACGTATTTTTTTTTCTGCCTTTTTCTATGTGGTTGCTTTGTTACAGAATCTGGTCTGGATCACGGGCGGAAGGACCAAGTGGCACGTGGAGATCTTGGAAGGGAGGAGGTTTATTTTACACCTGTGGACTCAGAGGAGATCATTCTGCAGAGGTCTGAGCCCAGAGCATCAGCACAGGGAGTAATTTACAGCCTGTTACTTCTGCATTCCTCATTAATGCTGGGTGGGAAGAAGAACCCTGAAGAGGGAGCCTTTGATCAGGGACAGGTATATCCTTAACAGTCCTGTTCACCATCTTCTTACTGAATTTTCCCTATCAGCTTATCACCTACTTCCCTCTTTTATTAACAAACCTAAATCCAAAGAAAATTCTTCCTTTCTCCATTCACAAGCTAGTGTACCACAAAGCATGTAATAGATTAATTAATCCTGAAGGGTAATGATCGAAAATGCTTACTTTGTCATAAGCGTCTTGGAAAAGTGAGTGTATGTATTTTGTATTCTTTAATAATGCAACTGAATGTACACCCTGGAAAAGGAGAAACATATAACCCTCCCCGATGGAATTAAAAAGGAAAGTTAGTTCATTTCCCAGAGTCAACAAAACTTGAGTAGCATTGTCTGGAAACTGTTCAGTACAGTATGCCAGTAATTGGTGAGAATACTATGGTAAAGTTATAACTGAGGAAAATTAAAAGTAAGATAACTTTATTTTATGTTTTATAATTGTTTACTTACACAAATAAGCTTTGTGGTATACTTGTGTAGTATAAGATGAGTTAAAAAGTTATATTCAAGGGGCACCTGGGTGGCTCAGTCAGTTAAGCGTCTGGCTTCGGCTCAGATCATGATCTCACGGTTCGTGGGTTCAAGCCCCGCGACGGGCTCTGTGCTGACAGCTCAGAGCCTGGAGCCTGCTTCCAATTCTGTGTCTCCCTCTCTCTCTGACCCTCCCCTGTTCGCACTCTGTCTCTCAAAAATAAATAAAAAATAAAAATAAACATAAAAAAGCTATATTCAGTATAAACACACTTGCTCTTCAAGATGCAACTATTATTTAATCTTAAGGTAATATGGAACAACAATATTGCATATACTAGGAACCTTGTAATATGAAAACCATGGTCGGCAAGAAAGAAACACAGATAACATTTTGATTTTTTTTTTCTAAATCAGTCACTGGGTCAAGGCCAATAAATGAACAATCTATTTTATTTTACTTTATTTTATTTTATTTATTTATTTTTGAGAGAGTGATAGAGAGCCAGCAGAGGAGAGGCAGAGAGAGAGGGAGACAGTACCATGCTGTCAGTGCAACACCGGATGTGGGGCTCGAACTCACAATCTGTGAGATCGTGACCTGAGCCAAGTCTGACACTTAACCGACAGGCACCCCCTGAATAATCAATTTTAGAGAACATTTCAATCAAAACAGTTGCAGCCATGCCATATTTGGCAGATGAAGCTAAGCCAGCAGGTAAAATGTGTAATTAACTAAAGATTAACCTTTTAAGACAGATATTATACAAACTATGTTTGAAATGTTATATTATATTGGCTGTGTTAGTAAATAGCATTTATGAATTTTGACACATCAGGTTTTGAAGATATGTGAGATAAATAAATGAATTTTTTCACTTTTAGGCCCCTTGGTAATCCTTCTGTACATTCATGTAGAATACTTTTTACTTGATATTGAAAGTCATCAGGTTTCACATCTCTTCCTATACTATAATAAAAGTACAAAAAGCCCTTAGAAGAAGGAAGAAAGAATTTGGCCAGATCTCAGAAATAGGGTATCTCTGATCATTATTAATTCTTCTGAATTAGCTACTACTTTGCAGAATTTCTCCATAACCCTAATGATGTGGGGGACAAAAGCAGAAGGAAATGGCAGGTAGAACTAAATTTCCTTATAATCTGCAGCCCATTGACAAATACTTGATGCAGGCAGAGCAAAATCTTTCTCCAGAAACTCCCTACTGTCTTAATACTAATGCTTTGGTAGAGGGAAAAACAACTTTAGCTTGACAATAACTAGATCTCCAATATCATGTGAGTCTTCTTTAGCATATGAAAATCACACTGGAAACTTTCCTGGACTTTACCTCTCTCAACCCCAGAGTATATAACTAGTCTTTTCTCATGACCCATGGTCCTGGGGCAGCTCTTTCTGTCCACGGGTCCTGTCCACCTGCTTTAATAAAAATCGCCTTTTTGCACCAAAGATGTCTTCAAGAATTCTTTCCTGGCCATTGGCTCAGGCCCTTGGGAACCAACCCCGCCATCTCCACCTAAACAAAAGCAAAACAAAACAAAACAAACAAAACAAACAAACAAAGCACCTCACCACCTAACACTCCCAGTTGCTTAAATAGAATTGAAGAATGTTTTAAAAATGATTTACCATGCCAGCATGAAATCCAAGAGATTTAGATTTTGTGGCCTGCTGTTTATTGTTAGTTAGGTAAGTTTCTGAGAGCTGCTACAGTAAGTTACCACAGAAGTCATGGTGTAAACCAGGGGCAATGCATTTCCTCATAGTTCTCAAGACCAGAAGCCTGAAGCCAAGGTGCTAAAAGGGTCATGCTCCCTCTGAAGATGTGAGGGGAAAAGCCTTCCCTGCATCCTCCTAGAGCCTCCTAGTCAGTATCAGCAAAACACTAATCTTCACAAAGCCTTCTCCATGTGTTCTCTTTCTGTCTCTTCTAAGGACACAGTCATTGGACTTAGGGCCCATCTTCATCCACACGATCTCATCTCACTCCTCACCTTAATTGCATCTGCAGAATTTTATTTTCAAATAAGCTCATGTTCTAAGCTTCTGGAGGGACATGGAAATTTGGGAGGACACTACTCAACCCACAAAATTATATTTCTTCATCTACTGCTCACAGCTCTTTTACAAAACATTGAAATGACCAGAAATCAATGATCAAATAACTGGTTTATTACAATGGTTTTTAAAATCTGGTGAATTTACTATATACTTTGAACCATCATTTCTACTAGAAGTATTGAGTAATTTTCCATATAACAAATCAGGTCTTTTTTGGAAATACACATCTTTGACAAAACTGTATTGAGTGATTTATTAATTTCCTGACACTCTCCTTCACATCTTTGTTTCTGAGGCTATAGATCAACGGGTTCAGCATGGGAATCACCACGGTATAAAATAAAGAACCTACTTTGACTATGAGCCATGAGTTTTTGGAGTTGGGTACACAGTAAAGGAACAGGACGGTCCCATGGAAGATGGTGATGGCCGTCAGGTGGGAGGCACAAGTGGAGAAGGCTTTTTGGCGCCCACCAGCGGAAGGCATTTTTATGACTGCGACAAAAATAAAAATATAAGTGGTGAGAATGATTACCAGGCTGCTCACCTCATTGAATATGGCGATGGCAAAACAAAGCATTTGGCTGATGTAGGGGTCAGAGCAGGAGACAGAGACAATGACAGAGTGCTCGCAGACAAAATTATTTATGATGTTAGAGCCGCAGAAGGACAATGTCAGGAGAAAATAGGTGAGTATCAGGGAAGAGACGATACCCCATGTGTAGGGCCCTGCCACTAACGAGGCACACAGCTTTTGGGACATGACAGCTTTGTAGAGTAGAGGGTTACAGACTGCCACAAATCGGTCATAGGCCATCACTGCCAACATGAAAGTTTCTGACACTGCAAGTATACAAGCCAAGAAGAATTGCAAGATGCAGCCGACAAAAGAGATGGTTCTGTCTTCCACAACCAAGTTCTCCAAAAGTTTGGGGGTGACCGTAGTGGAGTAACAGAAATCGACAAAGGACAAGTGGCTCAGGAAAAAGTACATGGGGCTGTGGAGTTGGGGACTGACCCTGATGATCATGATCATGCCCAGGTTCCCCACCACAGTGACGGTGTAGATGGTCAGGAATACCAGGAACAAGGGAATCTGCAGGTCCGGATATTCTGAGAAGCCCAAGAGGGTGAATGTGGCTCTAGTACTGTGGTTTCCATCTGTGAGCAACATGCTTGTGGCTGGAGAAGAGTCTGAAATAGCACTAAAAATAGCAACAATGATAATAATGACCACACATTTCTATGATACTTATGATGTGCATGCATTGTGCTAAAACATTAAAATTTACTCATTTAAATCTTCAAATAACTCCGTGAATTGTAAGGGGGCCTGGGTGGCTCAGTTGGTTAAGCGTCAAACTTTGGCTCAGGTCATGATCTCATGGTTCATGGGATCAAGACCTGTGTCGGGCTCTGTGCTGATAGCTAGTTCAGAACTTGGAGCCTGTCTTCAGATTCTGTGTCTCCCTCTCTCTCTGATCCTCCCCTGCTCTCTCTCTCTCTCTATCTCTTTCAAAAATAAATAAAAACATTAAACAAATAAAAACTACCATGAATTGTAAAACAAGGAGCTTCATGCTTCACTTAAGGATGGGAAGCATATATAAGTTAAGGAATCTGTTTGAGATTACACAGCTTGCTAGTGATGAGCTGGGTTTTGAAATTGATCCTGAGTAGCAGAACTTGAATTAAATTCAGGGAACAGATAGAAAACTACTCTACATTGTTGTAGACAACATGTATCTTTCACAGTTCAATCATTCAAAAGACCTTCCCTTTTCCGAGCATTAATATGACGATGCAGCTAAATATAAATTTATAAAGCAGGGATCAGATGTAAAGTTTTAGAGGCAATAACACTTCTATAGTTATGATATTCAATCTGAGGGTCGGGGAGGCAGCATTTATAAGTCACCACAAGAATTTCCAAGTTTTGAAAAAATGTGTGGATATTGATAGAACATAGCCCTGAATATCTTCAAGCTTTCCAGGATTCTTTCCAAATTCTACAGTAATTGCCTCAGTGTTCCAAAAAAAAAATGTAACAACCTGGTAAAATAACAAATTTGCACTTCTGACATGTATTTCCCTCACTTCTGTGCTTTCTTTTCTACTTAACTATTTTCTCATTTAGTGTCATTAATTTTTTTTTGAGAAAGAGTGTGAGAAAAGGAGGAGGGGCAGATGGAGAGGGAGAGAGAGAACCCCAAGCAGGTTCTGCACTGTCAGCACAGAGCCCAATGTGGGGTTTGATCTCACCAATAGTGACTTCTGAGCCAAAGTCAAGAGCTGGATGCTTAACTGACTGAGCCTCCCAGGTACCCCTGAGGCTTTCAACATTTTCATCTAGATTGCTTAATTACTATCTTTAACTTTCTATTATTTTTAATCTTATAATTTTACTAAGCATATGTAATATTAAATACTCATAGAATATATAAATTAGAGGGTAACTTACAATGTGTTTTGCTCAAGCCTCTCAAACTAGACGTTACAGCAATAAGCACCAATGGTTATATTATCATCCTGAAAATTTCTAGTGGGGACATTGGTTTTGATTAAAGCTATATATGTGATTATCTTGTTTGGAGTCATACAATCTTTGTTTACTTGTACCTGTTATTTTGAGAAAGCAGAAGCATTTTGTATTCACAAGCAGTCCATAACCACAGAAGTATCTTTAATCATTTAACAATAATTTTAAAACAGTTATTGATTCATGATGTGGTTTCATCTTAGCTTGGGCAAAGCATGCAGTATTTAACACATAGTAGCAGAGTATTTACTATTGAAGCTTGAAAAGATGTGAGTTCTTTGTGTGCAATCTTTCATTTATGCATGTGAGAGGGTTTTCTTTTTTTAAATAGTTTTACATTGTAGTACTTGTTTTGCTTGTTGGGGGTGTTTGCTTATTTAATACATTCCGTCAAGGACAGAAATTATATGATGTTTTTTTTTCCCCCCTAGGGAGTGTGTCTTGGGTTTTTCCCTTATTATTTTCTTTACTTTTTTTTTTCCTCTTCTTTTTTTGGTGGTGGGGGTGGTTATGTTTAAATGAAGTTGCTTTTACAACACCAAAGACTTAATCATCCATTTCCTACATAAAAGGTAGCTACTTTTTGGCGTGGACCTCAAGTATATTGTAGTATAGAGGTGGAATTTAAGGAAAGGTATTAAGCAGGCTGTGTTTTAGCTTATGGGCAAGTAATAAATTGTAAATTTATCTTGAATGTATCATAGATAAGCTGCTATATTACGATTGCCACTTCAGATAGCTGTGGAATTAGGTGATTAACTAGTTGTTACTTAACCTTCTAATTTCTGTATAAGTCTAATTACATGAAATAGAATTTGGTGTTTTGATTTTTTACTTTGCATTTCTGTTTGGAGTGTCATTATAACCACTGTATTGTAAATGATGGAAAATAATTGCATATGTTACAAAAATAAATTGTGTTATATTAAAAAAATAAAATAAAATAAAATTCTTTTCCTTTCTTTTGAAAAACTATTTTAGGGGACCGCTGGGTGGCTCACAAAACAAACAAACAAACAAACAAAAAAAACAGTAGGTTAGCCAGTAACAAACACATGTCTAAAATATTCAGGTTAACTAGAGCCAATTAGTGTGAATCTCATAAACAAAGATACCAATTTAGTTTTGTCTGACCAAGTCAACGTAGAGAGAAACTATTATTTCCTTCACAGCTCAATGTTGTTTTTTGATATTCAACAAAATGTACTTTCTATGTGCAGAAAGGGAATGGGTGGGAAAGTGACAAAGAGCTAATGGCAGACCAGCAGAGTGAAAGAAAAATGTGCTTGGAAACCTAGATTTAAATTCAATTTCAGGATTTCTCATTTACTATGTGATCTTTGGAGAATTAAATATTCTGAGCCTCAGTTTACTGATGTTTCCATGATGATACATGTTGCAGGTATGAATAAATATTATTTTAGGAAATGATGGTAATGTACTTAGCACAGAGTCTGAAAATTGTGGAATCCAGTAGGTGTGGGCTTCCACACCTTCACCCTTTAAAAAAAAGTCTTAGGGCTATGACTAATTAATTATTTTTAAGCCCTTATATATTGTTTAATCTTAGAAATAGGGCAAGGGCCAAAGTGGGCAGCCACAGATATGTGGGTACAATCTGGGGTAACACAGGGAAGCCCAGATCTCTTTCCTGAATCTCCACTTGACCTTTTTCATCTGAATTTGCCAATTACTTTCCTTCAGTAAATTCTCTCTGTTTTCTCCTTTGCTTTCTCATTACTATCTGATTAGTTCTTTTCCTCCTTTTGTAACATCAGGTTGGCACCTACAGGTACTTGGCAAACTGCAGGCGTTACTCAAGTGTATTATTGTAGTCTGAACACAGCGAGCTCCCTGTAGAGCTTCTAGTTTGCACTGGAAGAACATTAAATTCTCCTTCCCTTGATTACTGTGGCTATGAGGACAGGCTTTAGCTCTGACAACTTGGATGTCTTCCTATTAGCTAATTTATCAAATCTAAATTTCTCTGCTCAGTTTCACCTAAGGCCTGACCTAGACCATTTCGCAGCACCTAACCTTCTTGAATGCCAATATCCTTAGCTGATCATCAGCAACATGTGCTTGTTTATTCCATGGTGTATGTGACTTTTCTTTCCTTTGACCGGAAATATCTGTTTTCTCTGGTGTGCTGATGCAGCACTTGCATTAAATGGAAATTAACCTCACGAAGAAACTTTTCCTTTTCACTCCAGCAACATTTTCTATATTTTTGCTAAACTGACAGACCCTTATTCGCAGGAAATCAAAATTCCATGACCTGTTGTGTTCACTATCAGTTTATACATAATATTCTTATCTCCTTTCTATGATATGTTGAGATGTTGAGGACAATCTCAGGTTTTATAATATTCTTTTAAAATTTTCAGTGTGACTCTGTACTATGGGAGGCACATGGTAGCTCTTCTCAAAGTAATGGTACCCTAGGGAAAGGGGAAGGCCCCAAAGCCCATCAATGGGAGCTTTTGAAAAGAAGGACTTTAGAGACATTAAGATATTTAGACTAACAAAGGATATTCCTTATCTCAAAAGCTGCAGACCCCCCATATAAGTGAAAGATTATACAAAATAGATCAGCCAACCTGATACCAACTCACCTGAAGATCCTCTGCTATTATTAAAGGTCTCCCAGGAAGTTCCCACTCAGAATTCAAACATTATTAAAAATATCAAGCAGTTGGTAAATCTTGCAGGAACAGGTAGTATATTTTAATTAGTGTGACAGGAACTTATTTCTTAGTGTCTAGTGAAGCTCAGAGAAAGATGAGAGAGAAAGAGAGAGAGAATCTGACTCCTAGAAACAAAATGTAGAGTTTATATATGTCTCCATGACCTCAGGGATTTAGACCCTAGAGAATTTGTCCTGAACTATTTCTTTTTACCTCACAAACTCAGAAATGAGATTGAATGCTGGCTTGTGTTGCATTTTACAAGAATGTAATGTCTTCTAAATCACTGGAGACGATGTTTTACCAAGCCTAGGGCATGAATTTCATCTAAAAATGTAATTATAGAAAATATACAAATTTATTTGGAAAATATGGTAACTACAGTAAACACAGAGATAAGGATAAATCAGCCAGTATGCAACCATTCAGAGACAACTGCTCTTATCATTCACTGTATGATTTTTCTCTTTTTCTCTGCAAAATGTGTTTGTCATGAGATGTATAAGCAACATAACTTGGGTTCCAGATTTTTCATTTGACACTAAATAATCATTTTTGTCCTTGGAAATATTGGTTTACTTCATTAAAACAAGTGTGTGTGTGCGTGTGTGTGTGTGTGTTTTCAGATATGGACAATCTATTCTTCCAAATTTGTACTATGTCATACTCTTCTTATGACTTCTTTAACTGGCAGTCACGAGCTTGTTTCCTTCACATTCACATTGTTGGTTCTTGGAACAGGCTGAGGAGGTTTGGCCCTTGCAGAGGGTCAATACTGAATAAACAATCTAGCAGTGACTTGTGGAGACACAGGGAATTTATCTGATAAATTTATTTAAAAAGTTAGTGATGGGAGTGTCTGGTTAAGTGTCCAACTTTTGATTTTGGATCAAGTCATGATCTCATGGTTCATTAGATTGAGCCCTATGTCCAGGAGCTCTGCGATGAACAGTATGGATCCTGCTTGGGATTCCTTTCTCTCTCTCCGTTTCTCTCTGCCCCTCCTCCCATCTCTCTCTCAAAATAAATATATATTTTTAAATGCTTAACAGTAATTTAGTGATAAAGTGAAAAGTAAAGAAACCCTGAACTCATTATTCATTTTCCCTCTAAAGCATTTGTTATGTTCTAGGGTGCTCTGGGAGACTGGGTATCTGAACCAGACAGACAGATTGAAATGTCTATGGAAATGTCATGGTGTTTAGGAAAAAATATCTCACTAGAGAATTGCGACCTTGCACAAAATCTTGACCATCTCTCCTTTCTCACAGTATTTGTCTGGCTATTGAGCTGAAGAAGAGAAAGCTGGACTCCAACAACAGCAGGATGGAGTATGAACACTGTACACTTTCAGATCTGAGGGAGCCACATCCTGGTTAGGTCTCAATCAAGAGCCAGCCACGCTCAAGGAAGAGGGATGAATCATTTTAATGGTTTCTTTGTTATTCTCAGGAAAACCTCTCTTTCCCTTTATATCAGCAATACTTCTAGGACTTCTATGATAAATCAGTCTTCTATTCTCCCTCTATTTATAACCAGGAGTACTTGGTTTCTTGTCCTGACCAAACATCTACTCATGGATGCAGCATCTGTCTTTTCTCAGAATTAATAACAATTTGAAAACCATTCTTATATAAATAAACCTCACCCTTACCTCAAATCTCAAAAAGACAATTACATGACAAGATAATTATACCTTATCAGTATAGTTTTCCAAGTCTTGATAATGTAGATACTTTGAGAAGATTATCAAAGGCACAATGCAAAAGAAGATTTGCACGTATTAACTAGTTTCTATAGTAGATTGTTTTTTTTTATGTATGTACATTTAAGTTTATCTATGTTAAAGTGACAAAAACTTTCCATATCTTTCCTGCCATTTCTTTTGTACCCTTGATAGGTTTATAGAAAGAGCTCTTTATGAAAGACAAACTATTCCTTCAAGAAAAATCACTTTGTAAAGGGAAAAAGTAAAAAAAGGTCATAAAAGAGCAAAAATTTCCCCCACACACTATTTTTCCTACTCTTTTTCCATTTCTTCTATTATTACATGTACCAGAGAGAACAAGTTTTTCTTCAGTTAAAATAAATAAGTTGGATTTCATTTCTTACAGATGAATACTTAAAGAGGGAATTGTTGAGGTACGTGGGAAGTGTTCAAATAACTTCAGAAGATACTGTTAAACTGTTCCTAACGTCATTTTATGTTTCACCCCCTTTCAAAATTGGTGAGCACTCTCCTTGCTCCAAAGTTTCACTAATATGTGATATGTCAGTTTTATTTTTTTTTAGCTATTCTAACTGCTATGCAGTGGTATCTCAGTGTTGTTAATAAGGATTTCACTGATGATTAATAATATTTAGTATCTCTTCATGTGTTTACTGATGATTCATTTATCTGGTTTTGTCAAACATCTGCTTAAACATTTCACCTTTAACTAGATTCTTTGTCTTTTTGTTTTGAGTATGAAGAGCTTTCTTTATATATTTTACAAACAAATCCTTTGTCAAACATGTATGCATGCATACATGTGGCAAAGATATACATAGAGCAAATATTTACTCACAGTCTCTGGTTTACTTAACAGTGTCTTTTGTCACCAAGAAACTTTTAAAACATATTTTATTGTTGATAAAGTTCTTTTTATCGCTTTTTTGAGGCTCCATCCTACTTCTATCTTATCTTTAAAAAAAATTGTACCCCAAGTGAAAAACGATTTTTTTTTGTTTTAGTCTAAAATTTTCTAGGCTTAACTTTATCTTCAGAACTGTGATCCATTTCATTGAATGCAAGTTAATGGCTGTGTAGGGCAAGAGGTAAAAGTTAAGATTCCTTTATCCATAAGGATATCCAGTCTCTGAGCACTGCTTGTTGAAAATTGCCCTTTCACTACTGATTTATAATTACATGTGTGCTGAAATTTAAGTGACCAGATATGCTTGGGTCTCTTTAAATTTTCATGAGTAAAAGTCAAGTTCTGCCATTAAATACAACAAATAGCAAAAGGCTGGCTTTTGTACAGGATTCAGGGAGCTAAAACACCCGGCCAAAGCCGTCTCCGGAAATGAGTGACCGCATTGAGATTCGAGGGAACTATTCTTGACCTGCATATATTTGTTGAACTGGTGATTGGTTTCAATTTGGAAACATACATATAAAATTATGCTATATGATAAAATAATTTTAAATAACTTACAAATATTGCAAAATATTATGATCCAAGAATTTATTTTTTCAATTTAGTTTTTTTAGTTTTTTAGTTTTTTGTTTGGTTTATTGTTTTTTTTTTTAGTTTTTAGTTCTACATGTCTGAAGATATTTTACTAAAAATTAATGTATATAAAAACAATAACCATAAATGCCTTGCCATAAATATATTAACTGACATATTAATTGAAAAATGATTTGAATCATCAACTGCATTACAAGTGTTGAATAACCTGTATCATAGTAAATCAGATTTTTTTCAGGAATAAAATAATGACTCTAACAAGATTATATTGAGGGGCAAAGTAATTTCGCAACAACTAACCTGAATGTGTCTTTCACATCTTTATTCCTAAGGCTGTAGATTATGGGGTTCAGCATGGGAATCACTACTGTATAAAACACAGAGGCTACTTTAACTATCAGCTGAGAAGTTTTAGCATTAGGAATACAGTAGAGGAAAAGGATGGTCCCGTGGAAGATGCTGATGGCTGTCAGGTGGGAGGCACAGGTGGAGAAGGTTTTCCGGCGCCCACTTGCAGAAGGCATCCCCATAACAGTGATAAAAATGAGTGTATAAGACGTCAGAATAATCATCAAGCTGCTCACCTCATTGAATATGGCAATACTAAAACACAACATCTGGATGATATAGGGGTCTGAACAGGAGACAGAAACAATTACAGAGTGGTCACAGATAAAATTATTCATGACGCTAGATTCACAATAGGATAATGAAAGAAGAAAATATGTGAGTGTCAGGGAACACACTATACCCCATGAGTACGACCCAGCCACCAGCAGAGCACAGAGCTTTGGAGACATAGTAGTAAGATAGAGCAACGGGTTACAGACTGCCACACAACGGTCATAGGCCATTGCTGCTAACATAAAAGTTTCGGTTACTCCAAATATGCAAGTAAAACAGAACTGCATAATGCACCCAGCGAAAGAGATAGTTCTGTCTTCCACAATCAAGTTCTCCAACAACTTAGGTGTAACTACGGTAGAATAACAGAAATCTACAAAGGACAAATGACTAAGGAAAAAGTACATGATCGTGTGGAATTTTGGATTGATCTTGATGATTATAATCATGCCCAAGTTGCCCACAGCAGTGACCATATAGATAGACAAGAAAACCAGGAAGAGTGGAACCTGGAGGGCTGGGTATTCAGAAAAACCCAAAAGAACAAAAGTGGGTATGATACTTCGATTTCCTTCTGATAACATCATGATTCCTGTTGAATAAAGAACCAAAAGTTATTTAATTATTTTTGAAAGGTAGACCTGAATGGAAAGGAGAAACAGAGAAAAGAAAGAGATTTCATATGCTCTGTGAAGTTGACACAAAACAGTGATTCCCAAACCAACAGCAGGCAAAGCCCCAGAGAAGTTGTTAGGAACGCAAAGTCTCCAACCCCAGCTCCAATCCTAACTCTAGGATGGGGCTTACAATTCCTTTTTTTTTTTTAATTTTTTAAATGTTTATTTACTTTTGGGAGAGAGAGAGAATGTGTGAGCAGGGAAGGGGCAGAGAGTGAGAGGGGAAACAGAATCCAAAGCACACTCCAGCTGTCAGCACAGAGTCCAAGGTGGGCCCAAATTCATGAACTGTGAAATCATGACCTGAGCCAAAGTTGGACGCTCAATCAATTGAGCCACCCAGGTGCCCCAGGATCACAATTCTTGATTTAAACAGCTCTTCAGGTGATTTTGACATTTGCTAACTTATGGGAACTACTGAAATATAAAAATATATATACAATTCTATTGTTTAAAATTCAACTCTTGTAAGTATTATTACTATCAGACTGAAATATAAACTTAAAGCACAAAAAGAAATTGTACAAAACAAGACTAAGAGAAGCAGAAAAGAAGCACAGAGTTCTTGGTTATGGTTCTAAGAACTCTACGAAGAATCAAGATCACTTGCTATTGTGGATAGTGCTACATAATGCTTAGTATTCATTGTTTTTACCTACTCAACATTTTCTAGGCATTGTACAGAATTAAATATCCACAGAATTTAAGAGATGGAATAAATCTTAAGCTGTGTCTAGTCTGTGCCATCAGCCTGGCGCTTGAGAATCCATTACAAACTCTTATTCATGAAATAATCATCTGGCTTCTATCAAAGCCTCCACTAAGGGTGCACGGCCTACAGGGGTAATTTTGTAAGTCTTTCACTGACATTCTGCTTAACATGTATTATTTTAATTAATTAATTAAAATTAATTAAATTGGCTATTATAAAATTATATTTAATTAAAATGTATATATGTAATTTTTTGAGAAACAGAAGAAGTATCTTATTTTGACCAACAATAGTTCCATACAAAATATGTTCTACGATACAATGGATATTACACATTTTCTTAACCAATAGAAGTAAGCCTTCTCATATGGTGAGGCAAACTTGAGGAAGGTAAGGAAATAAGAACAGTCAGCCCATAAAACAAATGGTCCCAAGATCTAGACATGAGACTACGACTCAAGTGTCAAGCTCCAGACTCAGCAACATAAGTGCCCATATTTCCATGTACCACAAGCAACCCCACACCTACACCATTCATCATTGGCATATTTTTTTTTCCAACAGCAAGGGGAACTGGGCAGATACATTGTAAACATCGATTATTGTTCAGGCTATTTTAATAAATGAGTTCCTGTCAACGTGTGAACCTACTTGCAAAGCTCTGGTTTATTAGGGAGATTGCTGCTACAACTGTCCTGGCTTTTTGGTACACTTTTAAGGTCAATACCAAAAAGATATTAAGAAAAAGACATGGTATCCCAACGCTAGTGATTTCAAAGGTTTTGGTGAAAACAAATGGGATAGGATTAGGTTTGTATTCAAACAGAGACTAGGCCTATGGAAATACAAAATCAACAAATACCCCATAAGTTTCTGTGACTTCCCCATTGCTTACACCTCATGAGTAAAAATTAAAAGGTTTCTGAGCACAGAAAAAGGTCTCTGAGCACAGAAAGGGGCCGTGTATAATTTTTGGAGCAATCTACATGAGTTGGAACTCCATGTTTTCCACCTAAATTGAAAGTTACTGAAAGAGAAAGAAACTGACCTGAAACCAGAAGCTCTTGATTATTCTACTGACAATTTCTTTTTTTATGACTAGTGAATCTCAGGCATTTTTCTTCTTAGTCATAAAACATTCTTTACAATAGCAACATGCTTAAAGTTTGGAATAAAGTGGTAGTATATTTCAGTAAGTATACCAGTAAAATGGTATTTTATTTCCAGGTTATAAGAAGTCTTTGGGAATACAAAGACAAAACCTGAAAGCTGAATCCTCAATCTAAATGCTGCCAAACTCTGGGTCTTATATCTGCCTCCATAACTATGAAGACATAGAGTACAGAGAATTATAATTGGAACATTCCTTGGTGAGCCACACATCATACAATTAGTTGAAACACTGTCCCTTGTGTCATTGTGGTATATGCATTTTTTTAAAATCATGAAGGATAATTACATCACTACATCTATTCCACTAATTGCCTTTAAATATTGAATTATTGAAATAATATGTATTAACTAAAGTAAACATGAACTGTTGAGTTTGAAATAACTAAGGGAAAACATGAACAATTTACAAACAGCTGTTACTGACTCAACTGCATTTTAAATTCCACATTAAGTATGGAGTGGAATACTTCCCCAACCTGACCTTAAGGAAAAAGAAGGTGACCATCGTCAGTGATATAATGTGGATATCATTTACCCTTGACATGATGTGATGAGAAAGGTTCACCTTTTTGATGCTCTTCCCCAAAACCCATAATCCCAGCCTAATATGAAAAAATCATTATGCAAACTCTTATTTGGAAGCATTCTACAGGATACCTACTCAGTACTCTTCAGGACTGTCAGAATCAAGACAAAAAAAAAATAAGAAAAGAGTGAAAAAGTGTCACAGACCAAAGTAGACTGGGGACACCCAGCAACTACATCAATGCAGTATCCTAGAATGGACCTCATAAAAGAAAGAGGGCATCAATGGGGTAAAAATAAAGAATCTATATAAAGTTTAGGTTTTAGTGATCAGAACATAGTAAAGCTTCTTTTTAAAATTTTCATTTTATTGTGGTAAGAACACTTAATGTGAGATCTACCTTCTTAAGAGATTTTTAAATGTACAGTAGTATTATTGACTACAAAGGCAATTTAGTACAGCAAATCTCTAGAATTTATTCATCTTTCTTAACTGAAACTTTATAATGACTGATTGGTAACTCTGCTTTTTCCTTTCTCCCAATTTCTAGCAATTATCATTATGCTCTTTCATTCTATGAGTTTGATTATTTTAGATAACCTCATATAAGTGGAATTCATTTTTGTGACTAGTTTATTTCACTTATGTAAAGTCCTCAAGGTTTACCCAGGTGGTCACTTACTGTAAAATTTCCTTTATTTTAAAGACTGAATTGTATTCCATTGTATATTTATACCACATTTTCTTTCTCCATTTATCTGTCCGTGGACATTTAGGTTGCTCTGACTCTTGACTCTTGCTAATGGTTCTGCAATAGAACATGGAAATGCTTGTAACTCTTTGAAATCTTTATTTCAATGTTCAATTCTTTAGATAAATATCCAGAAATAAGATTACTGGATTACATGATAGATAAAATTTTAATTTCATGAAGAACCTGAATAACTATTTCCATAGCAACTGCATCATTCTGTATTCTCATCAACAGTGCATACGGGTTCCAATTTCTTCATTATCTTTACCAACACTTGCCATACACACACACACACACACACACACACACACACACACACACACAGATGTGAGGTGAGTCTTATCATTTTAATTTACATTTTCCTGATGACTAAGTGACATTGAGAATTGTTTTATATATACCTATTGGCTATTTGTATATCTCAGAGGGAAATGTCTAAATCAAGTCCTTACTCAGCTTTCTAGCTGAGTTATTAGATTTTGGTATTGGCTTCTTTTCCCCCTATAATATTGTGTGAAGTCCTTACTTGTAAGAATTAGAGATTAATCTTTTATCAGATATAGAAATTATAAAAATTTAAAAATGTATCTTTAAAATGTCAGCATTCACTAGGGGTGCCTGGGTGGCTCAGTTGGTTGAGTGTCCGACTTCAGCTCAGGTCAAGATCTCCTGGTTCAAGAGTTTGAGACCCGACCTCTTGGTTCAGAAGTTCAAGTCCCACATCAGGCTCTATGCTGACAGCTCAGAACCTGAAGCTTGCTTCGGATTCTGTGTCTCCTTGTCTCTCTGCTCCTCCCCCACTCATGTTCTGTCTCTCTCAAAAATAAACAAATGTTTAAACAAATGTTTAAAACAAATTTTAAAATTTATGTTAAAATTATTAATGTGAAAAATTTTAAAAATTTAATGTAAACTCACATTAATAGGCCCATTTCATTGACTCTCCACCATCACAACCATTGCTTCTTTATATAAGATACTAACACCCTAGACCTGAAATAGTATAAAAAAGTAGCCAGACAGCATAAACTTTTGCCTTCACTTTAAATCATTTTGCTACACCATTTGCCACTTTGTTTTTAGTGGGTCTTTAGTCTGTGGCTGTGGGTATTGGGGAGGATAGAGGAGTACTAATTAACATTTTCAAACTTTTTAAAATGTTTTTTAATGTTTATTTATTTTTGAGAGAGAGAGACACACACACACAGAGTGTGAGCGGGGAAAGGTCAAAGAGAGAGGGAGACATAGAATTTGAAGCAGGCTCGAGGCTCTGAGATGTTAACACAGAGCCCAATGTGGGCCTCGAGCCCACAAACCATGAGATCATGACCTAAGCTGAAGTCAGCTGCTTATCTGACTGAGCCACCCAGGCACCCCAACATTTTCAAACTCTTAGGTACTAATATAGTGAATGTAAACTCACATACTATTTCCTAATAATGCATACTTTTCACAAACAAACTAGACATAAAAAAAAAAACTAATTTTCTAGGCCACAAAATCAGTATGTGGAAGAGTCAGGATTCAAATTCCATTCCTTCATGTGAGATACTACATCACAGCAGCCTAAGGACCTATTTCATCATAGCAATTATCTTAAAGTTGTACTTTGATTTGATTGCTTTCTTTGTATATCTCCCTACACACATTCTCAACACCCACTGTATTTTATTTACTTAGTGTCTAGCTTAGTTATGTTTGCAATATTTATGAAATGAAAAGAAAATCAAGATTTTATAATATAAATTTAGCCATTTATATTTCCAAATTACAGCTACAATTTAAAAAACAACTCAACATATCATCTCAGTTGTTTCTTGAAAGAGAAAATTAAATTATCATGAGATTCTAATGTCTACCTTGTCGTAGGATGTGACTTTCATAAAGATAATTGCATTCTGGATATTAATGATCTGGGAGTTATTGTAAGTATTCCAAGGGTGTGTTGCTAATTAGAAGTAGAAATTGGACCATTCCCCAAATCATTAACTCTCTGTAGTATTTGAAACTCCCTGTACACAATCTATCACAATGGAAAATTTCTGGAAGTCTAGCTAATTATCAGTAACAGAATAACTGAAACCTGAAAGCAGATTGAAAGTTTATAATTTCATGAAACAAGTTAAGAGTATAAAATACGAACATTGTCAGATGGTTAAAGTAATTATTGAAGCAGAAGTGATGTATCATAATACAATTCAAAGAAAGCAATAGCAATTCTTTTAAAATTATGGAATAAAAGAATGGGGATGGACCTCAATGAAATTTTAGTTTATTTTTTACGAGTTCAATGTAATCTGGCTCTCGATGTAGCATACTGATATTTGTAATATGATATATTTACAATCTGAAATACATAGATCAAATATGTAAATATTGAAATGAACAAAATACAATACACCTGTCAACGCATTAGTTTTTCCACCCGAGGTAACCACTTACCTGTTCTTGTTTGTTTATTTGTTTATTTTCAGTCACCAAGAAACCATAGTGCATTTATATGTTCATATTTACAGAAAGACACAAAACACACTGCTAACATAAATGATGCCGAATTAAGACTACTGTGTGGTTCTTGCTTAAATTTTCTGGAACATTTTATTTTAGCGATTTAAGTATACATAAAAATGATCTAACATTTTTAATGCCTACATTGTATGTTCTTCTTATAAAAACACTATCATTTACTGGGATGCCTGGGTGGCTCAGTAGGTTGAGCATCTGACATCAGCGGAGGCCGCAATCTCGCGGTTGTCGAGTTCAAGACCAGCATGGGCCTTGCTGCTGTCAGTCCTGTGTCCCTTTCTCTCTGCGCCTCCCCCACTTGCACTCTTTCTCTGGAAAATAAATAAACATTAAGAAAATACTATCACTTAGAAACCAAACACATATTAATGGGCATTTCAGATTCTTTAGTCTTTTGTTGTTCTAAATAATACTTTAAAAATATTCAAATGTATATCTCTACTTTGTTTTTCAAAGCATCTCCAGTATAAATTCTCAGAAGCAGTACTGCTAAGTTGCACTGTACAGATAGATCCCTCTTCAAGGAAGGATTTGTTCTTCCAGCTGTGAAACCTAGATTGATCTCAGCTCTACAGAGCCATCCTGACCTTATGACAGATTAGGCATGGCCTTGGAAGACTGTGTAAAACCTAATTTAGACTTGTCCCTCCTCAAGGAATAAAGACGTTGAGACCTTTACGTTCCCACTACCATATACTACCATTGGTTGAGAGCCATTATTGCAGAAGTTAACTGCTTGGCACTTTCACATGGGCCTATTCATGGATGGAGAACACTCCCACACACACACACACACACACACACACAAAGCCTTCAGATGGAGTCACAAGTATTTTCAGTAGGAAAACATCTGAGGAAGGAAGAAAGAAAAAAGAGTTAAAAGGCAAAAACAGAACTTAATAAATAGCAAATATAAAATAAGAGCAATCAACAAATCTAATTTCAGAAAAACCTGATGATATTAAACTGTTTTACATCTAAACAAGCAAAAGAGAGAGATAGAGACATAAGGCACAAATAACTAATAACTAATGTCAGCAATGAAAACTGATCATAACTATATATCCTTCCAACTTTATAAAAAGCTTTTACAAAAAAAGTTTTGTCACCAACTTTGAAAACTTGGCAATAATGAATGAGTGAACTCCAAGAAAAATAAAGCAGTATATGGTTTAAGAAAATGGTCCAGGATAATTCTTCTGCATGTTTCTGTCCAATTTTCCCAGCACCATTTGCTGAAGAGACTGTCTTTTTTTCCACTGGATACTCTTTCCTGCTTTGTCAAAGATTAGTTGGCCATACATTAATGGGTCCATTTCTGGGTTCTCTATTCTGTTCCATTGATCTACGTGTCTGACTTTGTGCCAGTACCATACTGTCTTGATGATTACAGCTTTGTAGTACAGCTTAAAGTCTGGAATTGTGATGCCTCCAGGTTTGGTTTTCTTTTTCCACATTACTTTGCCTATTTGGGATCTCTTCTGGTCCCATACAAATTTCAGGATTATTTGTTCTACCTCTGTGAAGAATTCAGGTGTTATTTAGATAGGTATTGTATTTAATGTGTAGATTATTTTGGGTAGTATCAACAGTTCAACAATATTTGTTCTGCCAATCCATTAGCATGGAATGTCTTTCCATTTTTCAGTGTCTTATTCAATTTCTTTCATAAGCTTTCTAGAGATTTCAGGTACAGATCTTCAGGTTTATTCCTAGGTACCCTATGGGCACTTGTTGGAATGAACACTGGATGTTATACATAAGTGATGGATCACTAGGTTCTTCTCCTGAAACTAATTCTACACTTTATGTTAACCAACTTGAATTTAAATTAAAAACTTAGAAATAAGAAAAACAAAACAATGAAAGTGACTCAAGAAGCAATTGAGATTAAAATTTTCTTACCACTATATTTAATAGTGCATCAATAATGGAAAACTTTCCTATGCAGTTAAAAATTCTCTTAGTTTTCAGTGAATTCTATTAAGGAACACTTTTCACTGAATTGAATAGGAAGATATACTTACCATTTCATATGGAGAGGATAATACAACTTTGATGCCCAAAACTAATAAGGACAATGCAGTAAAAGAAAATTACAGAACAATTATGAAAATAGAATTTTAAATTACAAATAAAATAATAACACAAACTAATCAACTCCTAGAAAAATGTTCTATTCTATAACATTTAAATTCATGTTCTCATGAAAAGATCACTTGATTTGATATTAGAAAATTCAAAAAATGTAAGTCACCATATAAGGAACTCAGATGAAGAAAAAATAGCTTAATGAAGTTCCACATCTACTCACCAAAATACATAAAAAAAACCACAGACAAATGAAGCAGATAACTTTGTTAACCTGGAAACAGGAAGAATATACAAAAAACCTGTAAGAAAATAAGATTACAGAAAACAACTGAGATTGGATGACTCTGTTGGTTAAATGTTTAACTCTTGATTTTGCCTCGGGTCATGACCCCAGGATCCTGAGATCTAGCCCTGCATTGGGCTCTTTCAAGAGTGTGAAGCTTGCATAAGATTCTCTCCTTCAGTCCCTCTATCTCTCTCCCCTGTGACAATCTCTCTCTAATTAATTAATTAATTAATCGCAATTGACTGGTAAGAAGAAAATTAACTTTTCAAAAATGGCTTTACTGGATACCATATCTTATTAGTTATGGATGGTTTAAATTATAAAACAAAGAAGCATGTAGAAAATTTGTATATTATACATATAGGGACCTGTACTTTATGAAAAACCTGGCACTATAGATCAGTGCTAATGGAGTGACTTTTCAATAAATATTGATGGGAAAATATGCATCCATAAGTTAATAAATGAAACAGCTGATTTTTATATCATACCAATATTTAATTCCAGTTTGACCTTAGAAATACATTAAAAGTCAGTGTAAAAGGAAAATTAAAGTCTAGAAAATAGAATCTAATATAAAAGACATAATAATATATGACATTTAGGACAACTTAACACATAAAATATGGGGATATCTTCATTATCTTAGAGGAAATAAGTGTATCTTGAATAGGATCTTAGAAACACAGTTTGATAAACCCTGTTTCAAGGAAATGTGTGTACCTCAATACATCATCGAGAGAGTGGATAGAGAGCCACAGTTTAGGAGGAAATAGTCATGGTACTGTTATCAAACAAAAGACTTTTATTTAAAATGCATAATGAACTACATATTTATAATTAAAAAAACCTAATAGGAAAATGGGCAAAAAACCTAAATAGGCATCCCACAAAGAAAAAAGAGCCAAAGGCCTACTAATAACTATATTAAAAGAAATTCAATCACAGTGAAAACTATGAGGAATTTAAATTATAACCAATGAGATAACTGTGAAGATAACATGTCTAGGTGACAGTAGTAAATGTTGGTAAAAATGGCAATAATTAAAATCACACACGATCTAGGAGGAATGTAAATTAGTACCTTGACCTTGGAAAATTGTTTAATGGTATCTAGTAAAGGAGAAGAAACCAGCTCACTGTGATCCAGAACTTTCAGACACAGGACACATCCCATAAGTGCTTGCATATGTGCAGATGCCTGAGCAAGAACGTTCATAGTAGTGTTTCCATGAGAGCCAAGAAGAGGAAATAACCAAAAGTCCATTAGCAGTATAAATAAACCAATGGTAGCATATTTATTTTATGGAACATTCTTCAACAGTAAAAAAATGAACTACAGTTAGAGCTAATACATAGAAATATTCACTTAAAACAAATGTTGAGCCAAGCAGCCAGACATAATGGAATATATACTCATATACTCTAAGATCTCATTTATATGAATTTCAAAAGGAGGTAAATCTAGCATTTATACTCTCAGACTTACTCTTAAGAGGTGTAACTAAACTAAAAAAAAAAAAAGCTTCCAATATCACAAATTTTACAAAGGAGTTTGCTCCTCGTGGTGCTGGAGAGGCAGTGATTAGAAAGTGCTTATGGAAATTTTGAAAACTGCTGATAATGCTCCCCCTTAACTTTCTTACAGAAAGTAACACATAGGAAAATTATTCAGAATTACATCTTCATGTGTTTGTCATATTTCATGATTCAAGAGGGAGGATGAAAGGGAAGAATAAGGTGAGAAGGAAGAAAGGGAACATGGAAAGGCAACATCTTTGCAGGTCCTGAGAGTTAGGATGAGGACCTCTTTGGAGGTCCATTATTTAGCATACTACCCTCTGGGATTGGAACTTGAGCAGGATTTTCATTCTTTCTCTCTCTCTCTCTTTTTTTTTTTTTTTTGACCTGCAAGTAATTTTTTAAACCACAGTTAGATTTAATGATCACAGATGTATATGAATGATTTGTTTATCTGAATCCATTTTCTTCAGTTGTTTGAAGAAAAATTAGTAACCATCAGTGCAATGTATAAAAAGTATTTAAAAGTAATTGTGTATGTGTGTGTATAAAAATCAACATTAGGGGCATTTGGGTGGCTCAGTCAGTTGAGTGTCCACTCTTGGTTTCAGCTCAGATCATGATCTCAGGGTTCTGGGATCAAGTTCTACTTCAGGCTCTATGTTCAGCATGGAGCCTGCTTAAGATTCTCTCTCTGTCTTCCTTTGCTCTTCTTTTTCTCTACATGAAAATAAATTAATCAAAATCACATTGAGTGAGAAAGCAGTTTGGTATGAATTAATTTTCTGGCTGTGTCTTTCACATCTTTGTTCCTAAGGCTGTAAATAAGAGGGTTCAACATGGGGATTATGACAGTAAAAAACACAGTGGCCACTTTGACCAAGAGCCATGAGTTTTTGGAGTTGGGCACGCAGTAGAGGAGAAGGATGATCCCATGGAAGATGGTGATGGCGGTCAGATGGGAGGCACAGGTGGAGAAAGCTTTCCGGAGTCCACCACTAGAGGGCATCCTGATTATGGTGACAACTATAAAAATGTAGGAGGCAAGGATAATCAGGAGGCTACAAGCCTCATTGAATGTGGAAATGACTAAACACATCCTCTGACTAAAGGAGGGGTCAGAGCAGGATAAAGAGAGGATTGCAGAATACTCACAGCCAAAGTGATGTATGATGTTGGAACCACAGAAGGAGAGATCCAAAAGAGAATATGTGAGTGTTAAGGAGCATATTCCACCCCATGCATAGGTTCCAGCTACCAAGAGGGCACAGAGTTTCTGAGACATGACCACTGTGTAGAGCAGGGGATTGCAAACAGCCACAAACCGGTCATAGGCCATTACTGCTAACATGAACATTTCTGTAATCACAAATGCACAGACAAAGAAAAATTGCACCATGCATGCTTTGAAGGAGATGGTTCTGTCTTCCATGACCAAGATTTCCAGCAGTTTAGGTGTAAATACACTGGAATAACAAATATCCAAAAAGGATAGATGGCTGAGGAAAAAGTACATGGGGGTGTGAAGTTTAGAGTTGATCCTTATGACCACAATTATGCCCAGGTTTCCTGCCAGAGTGACTGTGTAGATGGTCAAGAACATGAGGAAGAGGGGTGCCTGGAGGTGTGGGTGCTCTGAGAAACCCAGGAGGATGAATGTGGTCACAGAGCTCCGATTTCGCTCATCCAGTGCCATGGTTCTTGATTTTGAAAAATAAAGGTGAAGAAAAGAGAATTGAGCAGTGAAAGTTGAGAAGGAAGAGTAGAAGGAAATCAGGACAGGTCAATGCAAGCCCAAAAGGCAATGCGGTCATTAGGAACACCCGAGTGCTCTGCTTCCCTTAGGAGTCTTCCTTGGCGACTTACTGACTTTTCGATTACGTGCAATTAGCTGTATCTTTCAGTACTTTAGTTTCCTCACCTGGAAAATAAGGAAAAAAATTGGACTTATCAGTAGTAGTACGTTATGTATATGATCCTTACAGCATTGAATACACCAAAATAAAATATAATTATATGAGCACAAAGGAGACATAGAGCAAAAAAAACCAAAAAAACATTGAGCACATCATAGTACTCATATGATCATGCCAGAAGCCACCATGGGGAGATGAAACACTTTTAATACATAAAGAAAAACATACTTGTAAATATCTTTGGGGGTAACGTATCATCAGAACTTCACAATTGCTATATTGCATACTTACCTATTCTAGATCTGTCCCATTATTGAGGACTCATAAAACATCTACTTAGAGGTTCCTTCAGTGGTCTAGTCAAAAATTCCACAGATGACTATGTTCTGTCAATTACATACCCCCCCGTGGTCATTTTGAAGGCTCAAAATACTAAACGATTTATAACTGTTTTTCGAAGGGAGTGTTTTGCATACAGTCTTGAAAATTTCACATCAACTGTCTGTTGGTTATCCAGTCTATAGTGCATATTGTATTAAAATTGAAAAAAACCGCTTATTCATCAGTGATTATAACACACACACACACACACACTAACACACACACTACTTGAAAGAAATATCTCTTACAACAACAAACAAAAACTCTTTTCTAATGTGGCAGATCTATGTGTGGTGGTCAATGAAGAATGAAAAAAATGTGTTAGATTAAAAATATAAACATTTTCTTTCTGTAAAACAACAGGAGTTTAAATATCACAAATTCCACCCTTTCAAATCTTAAAGAACAGATTCTAGATGCTGATGTGGCTACATAATGAGTATGATCCTGCCATCTTGGACACATCTGTGAACCTGCACAACTTCAGCATCATCTATAACATACAACAGCAGATCGTTAAATCTACCACTAATCCAGGAACAGAGCATTGCTATGTAATCACATTTTCCACTGACATAGAAAATTAGGTCTATCTGTTGTGAACTTCATGTATTTAAATATGTTGATTTAAACAAAAGACTTCTATAAATTCATGAACTTAGATTGCTTTTATTGGGTGGCATTCATGCAGGTTAAGAATTCTGAGACACAATCTGCTCTTATCGCCAGAAGGCTAGATAAAACCATTACATCATGGTTTACTTGTAGAATTTGGGAAAGTTCAAGGGAAGGGCCCCCAAAATTGTTAGATCATATTCTACCTAATAAAGACTAAGTGATCTTTGTGAGGACTCTAAACCAAGATAAGACAAGACTTAATACAGTAGAAAGGCAATTCTATGTTTATCTTAAGTAGTATTCTTCCTATTGTATTTTCTAGTGCTTTCAAAGTCCAAATGGATCTCTCTCTCTCTCTCTGGAGTTTGCAGAATTTAAAGGTAATTCTCTCTCTAAAGAGACTTTCAAGTGTTTGAAGACATTAAGATAGATCTCTTGTTCTTTTATTCTTTAGGCAAACAATTTTAGTGTTGGTTTTTTGTTTGATTGTGCTTTGTTTTTCCATTATCTTCCTCACATGAGTTTCTAAATATTTCAGATGACCTACTCGATATTCTAGGTATAGCACTGACCCCTCTGAGTTTATATTGACACTAGGAACTAAACTAATCTTTTCAGAGCTAACATGCCATGCCAAAAAGGCAATGAACTCTGCAATCTGATTTCAGATATATATATATATATATGTCTATATCTGAATTGAGATTGCATTATACATATATATATGTGTGTGTGTGTGTGTGTGTGAGTATTTGTAGTCAAATATTTGAATTGTGTTAGGTAAATTTACCACCCTGCCTGACTTTGTCCAGGATTTACCAGTAAGCAACAAATCTCAGACATGTGTACTTGAAAGGTTTGGACAAAGTTGAGGATTGTGCATTTATTATTAAATTTCATGCCCTGTTGACTCCTTACTTCTCTCTTCTGCCCTACTAATCTAACTGAATTGCTGCTGATCACACTACTTCTTGACTTTACTCAGGCCACTCTGTCCACCAGAATGTCTTCAGGCTCCAGTCATATCACCAATCATCAGTGCCCACTCCATTCTTGTTACTATTTAATCTCTTTGTTAAAATTTTAGTAAATACGCTTTCACCTCCACTTCTCAAGAGTGCACAGTGTACATGTGTTCAACACATGCCCCACATAAACTTTAAGTGAAAGAACTCCAAGATGCCTTCATGACCTAGAGGAGTTCAAGGTCAGGAAAGAATTCCAGGAAGTCTTAAGGAGCTCAAGAGATAAGTGTTCCAGGTTACTCATTATGAACATGAGACTTTCTCACCTATTTCACACCCCTTTTGAGGGCCATGTTCCCGTTGTACATTCATTACTTCACCAATTCTACAGGTACAAAAAATGCATAAAGACTGTAATTGTTAAGATAATTTATGGTGATGATCTTATCAAAGTAAGTAGGATATTGTTTTTAACCAACTTAGCTTGGTACCTGGGAGTATGATCGGGGTTGAATAAAGAAGTTAAGTCCTTGTTCACAGCTCAGAAAAAGGAAAATAAAATATCTCACTTACCTTTTTGTATCAGAAACTTTTCTTATAAAACTCTACTATCAACGTTTCTTGTGCTCTTCATTCAGAGAAGGGGCTAATTTGAATGAGTGGGGAAAAGATAGCCTTACATCATGTTATTTCATAGAGAATGTGTAATTAGGAACCACATGTCCTTAGTTCAGATTCCGTCTGTGTCGTATATCACATAAGTAGCTTTAACAAATTGCTTGTTATATGAGCCTCAATTCTTATCATCTACAAAATGCGGGTAGTAACACCATGCTAGCTCATTTAATGTTGTGTGAATGTATTAAATGAAATATTGTTTTAAAATATCCAACTAATCCTACCCTTGGTAAAGATCTCCACAGATAACTGCTTTCTTCCATCTTAATTTTCTACTGCCGTTCATCTCCATGAAAATACTACAAGTTTCAAGTTTTGAAATGTCTTTGCACTGCATCTTTGGAAAGCTATTTTAAAAAGGATTGTATCCCCTAAACTCTTTTTAATGTGAGATGTTTCCTTGGGTCTGAGATTCACAATTGTATCCATTCCTAATTCAGCCACACAGAATCTTAAATTTCCTTTGCTTTCCTAACCCTGCCTGGTTCTTTCTGTCTCTTCTGCCACATAGTATGTGTGACTGTAGGAAAGGCAATCAGGGAAAGATAGAAAGAGAAAACTAGTCTAAGTTTACCTCCCTCTTCATTTTTACTCTTACCAACTCTCCTCTCATCTGGATATAAGATTTCCAACTCTGCTGTCAAACTACGGTCCAGTCTGTAAGATTAAATTTTGTTGACTTGCACTTAGCCTGGAATGTAATAGTGTAAGCATTTTTTAGGGCATTTTATAGTAAGTGAATCAAATCAAAACTCTTCTGCCAGATGTTTTAATTTCTCCAGGCACTCTACAGCCACATCCTCTGCCCCTACCAGTCTGCTTCATTCACAATAGTGTTTTTAATCCTTATTGTACAAAAAGAAAACATTTGAAACTCCTGATCTTCCACCATTCAAAATGGCACCTTTGTCTTTGTTTGACGTTGTGTCACTATTTCATGAGGCACCACATAGCCCACCAAAAAAACTGCTGGTTGGTTGAAATGTCTTTTGTTTTCCTCTATGTTCTTTGCATGTCTGTTACCACAGTGTCTGTGTAGTGCCTGGCACGTTTGCTACATTTATGGCATGTGTGTATATGTGCACATGTGCATACATGCATATGTGTGTGCCTTAGCTCTCTTCCTGAAGAATACCACTTCTTTAGCAGAAGACTTGCATTTAACATTATTTCTCAAACCACCTAATGTGTTTAGCTTAGCAACTAGAGACATACTTTCAAGTTCAAGACAAGGGTCCTGAGAATAATGCAGGTAGAATGTAGCCAGTTGAATATACACATAAACCAAGTAGATATTGCTGTTACTCTGCTCACATAGGAGGCTCCTGCTGACAACGTGCTGGGGTCCAATGTTCCTCACATCAGAATGAAAATATAATCGTAGGTTGATTCACCTTACCAAAAGCCAGATTTTCCTGAAGCATTTTTATTGAAGCCTTTTTTGCTAGCATCAATAAGCTACATGTACTTTCTGTCTCAAAATTGAAAGTTTTGTTCAAATGTATTAGTTCTTTGATCAGAGTTGTTGGTTCTTGCAAAATATCAGTCAATAAAGATACCAAGGAATGCCATTTTTGCAGTTCTCAAGAAATTTTGGAGGGAGCATAGAGATGTCCTTCAGGAGTAGACAGACCTGCAAATTATATCCCATGATGGTGTTTGTTTTATTCTAAGTACCTAACCTTGGAGACGCAGACCTCAGGGAATCCTATTATGAGCTACAAACAAAATAATTAGAGGGAACTTTCTCTTCTGCAGCTTAGATTATAATTTATTTTAAATCATTGACATATTTGATCTTTATGTCATAAAAATAATATGCCTATGTATAGAGGTTATACTTATTAAAAACTTTAAAAAAATAGATAGTCCTATCAATCCCAATAACCCCAGCATACTTACAGCTGCTATGATATGACTTTTCAGTCTTTTAATTTTTCTTATGTGCTCCTACATGAATTTATATAGAAACATACTTAACATTATACCATATATATAGAGAGAGACCATATAGACAAGCATAGTCAGCATATAACAAACAATAAGCCTTAATGGTTGAATGTAATATACCCATTAAGGCTTATTGTTTGTTATATGCTGACTATGCTTGTCTTCACCTGGGTGGGGGTGCTGGGAGAGTGGAGATATGTTAGTTAATCACCATCTTGGCTATAGATCCTGCTGTATTCTTTAGTACAGCCAAAGAGGTTATAGTGATAATATTTTAAGTCCATCTATGTTATTCCTGTACCTCAAAGAATATTTCCTAGGTCACATATTAGGAAAGAAAGAAAATTGTGTTAAATAGTGACTTGTTATGCCACAGGTATTGGACAGGAAGATGGTCACATTTATGCCTACTACATCTATAACTCTTTAAAGGAAAAGTAGCATATAAATCCATGGGTAGAAAAAAATAGCCCATAGCCATCACTTAACACACGATTAATGAACTAATATATTATCTAACAAGTGTTTACCTTCACTGTTAGCATATCTCCTTGCAGGCTGAAAGTACCATTTGAGGCTTTTTGAAAATCATTTTATATTATAATTGTGTAAATAAGCTGCATATGTAAGAGCATTTACCAAAATAAAAGATTATCATGTTCAAAAAGGATTTTGCAACTCTTTACTTTTTCTTGTTTTTATTTTCCACTGAAAAACACAAAACTAATTAAAGTACCAAATGCCAAGTTACATAACTTCAAAATCAAAATTTAAAAATTATATATTTTAAGTTTTTTTATGAGGCACCTGGGTGGCTCAGTCGGTTGAGCGTCCAGCTTCAGCTCAGGTCATGATCTCGCAGTTCATGGGTTCGAGCCCCATGTTGGGCTCTGTGCTGACAGCTAGCTCAGAGCCTGGAGCCTGTCTTCAGATTCTGTTTCTCCCTGGCTCTCTGACCCTCCCCTACTCACGCTGTATCTCTCTCTCAAAAATTAAAAAAAAAAAATTTAAAGTATATATATTCTAATTTTTAACCTTAGAATCCTTACTGAATAAACCAAATATTCCATGATAACATGCTCAACCTTCCTAACTTATTTTTCTGTTCTTAAAAGATCGTTCTTAAACTACACACACACACACACACACACACACACACACACACACACACAGGTATATGCACATTAAAAGTACCTGATAGGAACATTTACTTAGGACCCCTGGTTGACGAAAAATTAAAAACTAAAATAAGTCCTTTGTTACTGCTATGATATACTATGAGTGTTGATAATTTTGTTATATGTCCCTGATTATGCAACATACCTGATTCCATGTAAAGCATTATGGTAAAGAGCATTTAATTTCCATATGAAAATAAGACTAATGGAGAGAAGTAAGTAATGTTTAAGTGGTTGAATTAGAACAACCACATATGAATATCCCTTTAGTCTTTGTTTGCAAACTTTAATCATGATTAATAAGACACAAAAGAAAAGGTAGTTATTATATTTAATCTCAACCAGTCATTTGCTTAAAGCAATACAACAACCAGTCAATTAGAAAACTTGGATGAAACTTACCACAGTCATGGGTTATCTGTTATCCGCCATAAAGTTATCTGGCAAAGTCAAAGAAGAATGTATTCAATGAGGCAAATGTTTTAGTCAATCTTCAGCAGATTTTGAGCCAGATTCTTTGTTTCTTCCTATACCCTATAACTTAACAGTTCCACAAGATGCAGATGCTTTTCATACACTTGACTTTGGACTTAGCCATGTGATTTGCTTTAACTCCTAACATATTAACAGATGAGACTCAATCAGGCACTTAAAATATATCTTTGCTTTTTGCACACTTTATTGTGACTCAGCTTACACCGTAGATCATTTACCAAATAGACCAATAAAGGTGACCTACGTACAGGCTTGCAGCCTGAGGTTAGCTGATCTGGTTAGCTCAGTATTGACACTCAAGTGACCAAGCTCCTCTGAGCAAAGGTACCATAGTCAACTCACTGGTTCTAGCGGATTCCTATTGCTGCTTCCCTTTGGAACTTATGATTGTTTATTTTTCATCAATAAATAATTGATGCCTGAGTAAGATCAGTACATGATATCATTATTAATATCCTGATTGTTGTATTATATAATCATAGGGGAAAATGGGTAAAAAATACTTGGAATCTTTCTATATCTTACAGCTTAAAATGTACCTAATACTATTCCAATAAGGTTATGAATAAACGAATAAAGTACAACCACATTGACACAAAGACAAAAACTAGAGTGATGGGCATGTTATGTATAAAAATGTATATTTTTCCTTGTGCTACTACATAGAAAATATCTTATATTTGTCAAACTACCAATTATAATTTACAGGTATTCTGGACCTTTTAAGGAAGATATATTTTTATTTATTTTTATTTTTCTGGGAATCTTTCAGTACCAAGATGGTTCTTGCGGAATTAAATATAATTTTTGATTTTAGAATTTTAGAGTTTTATGTTGAAAAGTTTTATAAAGGTTTATTTATTTAATTTGAGAGAGCACAAGCAAAGGAGGGAGAGAGAGAGAGAGAATGGGAGAGAGAGAATTCCAAGCAGGCTTCGTGCTGTCAGTACAGAACCTGACACAGGGCTTGATCCCAAGAACCATGAGATCATGAGACCTGAACTGAAATCATGAGTTGGATGTGGGATACTAAACAGAGTGAACAGATTATAAGTCTACTATACACTTATGTACTGACTTTCTAAGAACAACTCTTACCAGTGCTCTCAAAGAAAACTAGTTAATATTTCTGATTTTACATTTTATCAAAGAACAATTTAACATTGATTAACTTCTTGACTGTCTCTTTCACATCTTTGTTCCTGAGGCTGTAGATCAGTGGGTTCAGCATGGGGATGACCACAGTGTAAAAGACAGAAGCCACCTTGACCATGAGCCATGAACTTTTGGAGTTAGGAACACAGTAGAGAAATAGGATGGTCCCATGGAAGATGGTGATAGCGGTCAGGTGGGAAGCACATGTGGAGAAGACTTTGTGGCGCCCCCCAGTGGAAGGCATCTTCATGACAGTGATAAATATGAAAATATAGGAGGTAAGGATGACCATCAAGCTGCTTATTTCATTAAATGTGGCAGAGACTAAAATGATCTTCTGGCTAATGTAGGGGTCAGAGCAGGACACAGAGACAATGGCGGCATGCTCACAGACAAAGTTATTTATGAAATTAGTTCCACAAAAAGATAAGGTCAACAAGAAGTATGTGTATGTGAAGGAGCAGGCAATACTCCAAGAATATGATGCACCCACCAACAAAAAACACAGCTTCTGAGACATGACAACTGTGTACAGAAGAGGGTTACACACTGCCACAAATCGGTCATATGCCATCACTGCCAACGTGAATGTTTCTGTCACCACGAATACGCACGCAAAGAAGAATTGCATGATGCATCCTGTGAAGGAGATGGTTCTGTCTTCCACAACCAAGTTTTCTAATAGTTTGGGTGTGACTACTGTAGAGTAACAGAAATCAACCAAAGATAAATGGCTGAGAAAAAAGTACATGGGGGTGTGGAGTTTGGGATTGACCCTGATGATCACGATCATGCCCAGATTCCCCAGCACAGTGACTGTGTAGATGGTTAAGAACAGCAGGAACAGGGGCATCTGGAGTTCTGGGTATTCTGAGAAGCCCAGCAGAATGAAGGTGACTCCACTACTCTGGTTTTCTTGGTTCCTGAGGATAAAATATAAAAGTTTATCCGGAGAAATAACTTCCAAAATCTGAAATAGGTAAGAGAAGAAAAGAAATGTTTAGAGGCTCAATGGGTCTCTTTTAAGACTGTTGCTGAAAAATACTAGACTTTCTTCCACGGTTACATTTCGAAAATGAGTAGTCACTTACGTAACCATTACACAGTGAATAAAAATTTTGTGCAGCTAGAATAATCAAAAACAAAGTGAAAACAGGAACAAAAAAACACAGAGTAGTCTTTGCTCTATTTCAAATAATAAAACGAGTGTTATCATAGGCAGCAGACTTCATGAGCCACTCTCTCTGCATGAGTTTTAGCTTAGTAAAAATACAGTTGAGCTTTGAACAACAAGGGATTGAACTGTGCAGGTCCACTTATGGGCTATTTTTCCCAATAAATATAATACAGTACTGTATAAGTACTTTATTATAAATTTTCGTAATAATTTCTTTCTCTAGCTTACTTTATTGAAAGAATACAATATTCAATACAAAAACACGCATACATATATACAAGCATATAAGAGATAACATACAAAATATGTGTTAATTGACTGTGTAAGTTATCAGGAAGGCTTCCGGTTAACACTAGGCTATTAGTAGTTGAGTTCTGGGGAGTCAAAAGTTATATGTGGGTTTGACTGCATGGGGGTTGGTGTCCCTAACCCCCATCTTGTTCAAGGTCAACTGTAGTAGCATGGAATTACATCATTTCTTTAGTTTCTTACTTGTCTCTCCCCTGAAACTGTGAGAAAATTGACTTATAACTGTTTTTAAAAAGTTTAAATGCTAGCATTTGGGCAAAATGATCAATGTAACATTTTATTTGTTGTCTCATCTTCTTTTCAATGTCCTTGTTACTCCTGGTAATTCAATACTCTCACATTTGCTATAGGAGTGTACTAAACTTATACACTTAAGCTGAACTAATTTGGAAAAAAATTAATATTATCCCTCATGTCATATTATATCGTTCATCAGGATATGTTCACAGCAAAATATGTGTCATGATTTAGTGATGATAGTTAAAACAACAGTGAACAAAAATCTCTTCTTTTTCCAGTGTGGTGAATTTTGGAAATTGGGTAGGTGGTACACAGTAGAGACTATCGAAATACTGGACAATGCACATAAATCTCAGGTTGCAGAAAAAAAATATATTCTATCATTTTGAACTAAGTTCAAGGCTTTTCCAAGGACAAGTGTCAGGATAAAGACCCATCTCAAACAATAACTATATTTCTTGAAAATTACTTGCTGCCACTAGGCATTTTCTCAACAATGAGAAATATTAATAATAAATGAGAATATTAATGATATGAAATTTAAATCACTAAAATGGATATAAATACTTTGGTAATGAGTTCAAAGCTATAATACAAGGTGCAGTGCATTGTTGATATTCAGCTTTCTTATTTAATGAAATTTTGAGTAATGAGTAGATTCCAAAAACCTTATACTGTTATGAAAATCAGACCCACGTATAGACATCTATCAACAGGTGGACACATATATAGAAATACAGACACAATATAGAAAGTTTTTCCTCCTTAACCCTTACAATAGAAACACTACAGAATTTCATTGGGGCACTTCATCTAACACACCTAATTATATTTTCTCCATTCTGCTATGGGTTTTCTTAACACACCATTGCTTTCTCTGCTTCCCACATGTTCTTGCCTATAGGAAGGATAGGTGTATCTCAAAGACCATTCCCACAGCAGAGCCACTGTGATTCTCCCTTATGAAGTCCTAGCATGGCAAAGCTAGATTGATTATGGACATATCCCCCAGGAACATTCCTTCAATTTAAGATGGTCCATGAAACATTGTGAGAATAATTTTCCATGATAACTTTAAACTGACAGCCAGTGACTTCTAAGGTTCCAAATACTTTTTACAAGTGAACGCAGGCAATTTACAATGTTCATCTAGCTTTTCCAAAACTTCTTGGATCTAGAAATTCAATCTCAATACCCCCTGACACATTTGTCTTCAGTCATGGTGGACTTATCAAGATCTGTTATATAATACATGGTCATTTGCACATTGTTTATTTTCTCAATTCTCACTCTTGTCATATTTTTTACCACATACTGCTATAGACACTGCTCATTGTTTCTTGCCTTTTTGTAAGCATTAATGTTTATAACTAACAATTGCCATATGCTGTATCTTATCATTTACAAATACGGTTGTTATTGCCACTTTCTTTTTTGGAGATTATACGAAGTGTGAAAATAAAGCACATTTTTAAAAATTATTATTATTCTGTATTTGCTAAATGTTTGTTACCTTGCTGGCTGGTTCATAAAACCAGGATGAATATCATTTTAAAGAAAGAAGGAATCAGAATACACTATCACAAGCCCTTTCCACACAGACCTAAGTGGTTTGTGGCCACATTGTCCTGCACATGTGCTTGTCTCCTATAAAGATGACTGGAACTCCATACTTTCCTTCTAAAATAAAACCAAATCAACTCACCTCATTTAGGCAAGAATTATTTGCTCAGATGAATGAACTCCAGGTATGTTCCTGCTTAGTATTTAATTAATAGAAACCGATCTGAAAGCAATAGTAGAAGTCCACAGTATATTTCATTAAATGTTTCAGATAAGTTACTTGTTTTTCCCACTGTATTAAGACAACTCAGAAATAACGGAGATAAGATCACATTTGAAAACAAAATCCTGGCAGCAAACTGTGCCACGAATATATGCCAGTGTGACCTTAGGGATGCAGAGGCTAGAGGATATCACTGAAGTATTGCCATGCAGTCTAATTACCTAGACTGCAATTCAGGTAATTAGTTGTAACATGTCCCATGTGACATCTTGGTTGTATATTATTTTCCTGAAGCCCTGAGGTATTTGCATTATCAACATTCATCTTAAGGAAAATAAACAAGATTCTATGTATCTTTACATTGATGTAAAATACAGAAATGTGTGAGGAAAATGGGCACCTGTGTGTCTCAGTCAGTTGAGCATCCGACTTGGGATCAGGTCATGAACTCACGGTTCATGGGTTTTAGCCCCACATAGGCTCTGTGCTGACAGTTCAGAGCCTAGAGCCTGCTTAAGATTCTGTGTCTCCCTCTCTCTGCCCCTCCCCTGCTCGCGTTCTGTTTCTGTCTCTCTCTCTTTCTCTCAAAAATAAACAAACATTAAACAAATTAATTTTAAAAAAAAGAAATGTGTGAGTGAGAAAAAATAACTCGTAAGACAGTAGTCTAGCAGGGCACCTGGGTGGCCCAGTCAACTGAGCATCGACTCTTGATTTACAACCTGGTCATCATCCCAAGTTCGTGGGATTGAGCCCTGAATTGGGTTCCATGCTGAGCATGGAGCCTGCTTAAGACTCTCTCCCTCTGCCCCTCTTCCCCACTTGCACTCTTTCTCACTTTCTCTTTCTCTCTCTCTCAAATAAAAAGGAAAAAAAGACAATAATCTAGAAAGAGTTATTGTAATTCATGTTGTTTATATTTTTTTATTTTCCTATGAAAGTATACCTATGTATGGAAATATAGAGCTTTATAACTATACATCACATTTTGTCTATTTTAAATTAGTTAATAATACACCATAAACTTCCTTTAGTATTCACACCATTGGTTTTATTAATAGAAGCCAATTTGCTTTGGCGTGTCAAATACAGGTACAGTGTCCTCAGATGTTTATATTTACTATTGAATCTGAAACAATTTTTGGATTGTAGGTTTTCTAAAATACCAATGTATGGAAAAGATGATATATTCATTGATTTGGTAATTCTATCCAACATTCATGAAAGACACAAATCAAAAATACCAGTAGCTAGATACAGAAAGAGCTTATTTCTTTCTCACTAATGGAAGTTCCAAACTGCATTCCTGAATATTAGGCAGTTATGCTCTATAAAGTAATTTAGGGTCTCAGGTTTCCTTCAGCCACTGACTCACCATCAAGATGGTGCTTCTAAGGTTATGATTCTCTCTCTTAAGTGTAGAAGATGCATTTATAAAACAACTCTGTAAATACATCCTTCAGAAGCTCAATTTTTATTGAGCCCAACTTATATAATACATAAGAAAATCAAGAACAAGAGATAGCAGTCTCTGAAGCTATACATCTGAGGATCTACACATTAAAAAAAATCATAGAGATCTATGTTCATCAGGGATCTTGATCTGTAATTTTCTTGCTGTGTCTTTGGCCTTAATATTGGGTTAATAATACTGGACTAATAAAATTACCTTGGAAGATTTTCTTCTACTTTTTGGAAGAGTTTAAAAAGGGTTGCTGTTAATGCTTTTAAAAATGTTTGGTAGACTCATCAACAAAAAATTAGCAAACTGAATCCAACTGCACACTAAAGGGGTGATATCACATGACTTAGTGATACTTTTTCAGAAATACAAGTGTGGTTCCACATAAGAAAACCTACTAACGTATGTACCACACTAATAACAAAGCAATAAAACCACATGATTATCTCAGCCAACACTGAAAAAACATTTGACAAAATCTAACACTCCTTCATGATGAAAACACTCAGAAAACTAGAAATAGGAGGGGATTTCTCAGCTTAATAAAATTAATAAAAACCACTTCTCAAAAATACACAGGTAGCTTACCAACTGGTGAAAATAATTAAATTTCCACTAAAATGAGGATCAGGGCAAGGCTACAACTTGAAACACTGTTGGTCATTTTGTACTGAAAGCTCTAGCCAGAAAAATTAGGCTATAAAATTATGTAAAAATACATCAAGTCAGAAAGAAGTTAAACTACCTCTATTATCTCTTCTTCTTCTTCTTCTTCTTCTTCTTCTTCTTCTTCTTCTTCTTCTTCTTCTTCTCCTTCTTTTCTTTTCATTTTCTTTATTTCTTTCTTTATTTGAGAGAGAAAGAATGATCAGGGAGGGACACAGGGAGAGAGATGGGGAGAATCTTAAGCAGACTTCTTGCTCAGCGTGGAGCCCAAATGCAGGGCTCCATCTCCCAACCCTGGGATCATGACTTGAGCCAAAATCAAGAGTCACATGCTCAACCAACTGAGTCACCAACTCACTTTTATCATCTATCTCCTAAAATATTTTTAAAAATCAACAAAGTTTTATGGCACATTGCAAAAATGCAAAAATCAATGACGTTTCTGTATAGCAGATATGAGCAATCCTTAGTGGAAATTGAAAAAACTATTCCACCTAAATAACATTCTAAAGAATCAAATACCTATATATAAATTTAACAAGAAAGTGAAAGCCTTGTACATTGAAACTACAAAACATTGCCAAAACAAATCAAAGAATATCTAAATAAAAGAAAAGATACTGTGCATTCCTAGTGAAGGAAACCAGGATATGCCATGCTAAAACATTATTTTTTGATAGTAAAAATTATTTTGATCTGAAGGCAAGTAGAAAGCAACAAATGCAAGAAAATCTCTTTGTACCCTCCCCTTTTTCTGCTGGAAAGCAGAATATAGATTTTCTTTTTACTAGAGAAAGACACTTATCTGCCCGAAGGAATCTGCAAACAATATGACTCCATTACTTGCCAGGTTGTTTTGGTTTCAAGTTTTTATTTAAGTTCTAGTTAGTTAACATATAGTGTAGTGCTGGTTTCAGGAGTAGAATTTAGTAATTCATCACTTGCATACAACAAACACCCAGCGCTCATCACAAGTGCCCTCCTTAATAACCATCATCCATTTAGCCTGTCCTCCTTCCCACTTCTCCTCCATCAACCCTCAATTTATTATCTATTGTCAAGAGTCTCTTCTAGCTTGCTTCCCTCTCTCTTTTATCCCTTTCTTCTGTCCATCTGTTTTGTGTCTTAAATTACACATATGAGTGAAATTATATGGCATTTGTAATCTGATTGACTTATTTTGCTGAGCATGATAGTCTCTATTTCTACCCACATGTTTGCATTTAGCAAGATTTTGTTATTTTTTATGGCTGAGTAATATTCTATTGTTTGTGTATATATGTGTGTGTGTGTGTGTGTGTGTGTGTGTATATATATATATACACACCACTTCTTTATCCATTCATCAGTCAATGGACATTCGGGCTCTCTCCATAGTTTGGCTATTGCTGATAATGCTGCAATAAACATCGGGGTGCATATGCCCCTTCAAATCAGTATTTTTGTATCCTTTGGGTAAAAACCTAGTAGTACACTTGATGGGTCATAGGGTAGTTCTATTTTTAACTTTTCAAGAAACTTCCATACTGTTTTCTAGAGTGGCTGCACCAGTGTGCATTCCCACCAACAGCGTAAGAAGCTTCCCTTTTCCCCACATATTCACTAGCCTACAACTGTTTTTTTTTTTGTCCTGTCATTTCTCTACACTTTCATTGTTCTTTGTTGAAGATGCTATCTAAGCTGCAGTTCTAAGCTATCTCTGAGTTATTTTATGTTTAAGCTTCTCTTATGTGTTGTGCACTGCACATATTAATAAACTCTATTTTTCTCTTGTTAACCTTTTTTTTTGTTAAAAAGGCCAGCTGAAAATTTAGGATGGATGGAGAAGCCTCCTAGAATAACTTGGAAGGCTTAACGTTATTAAAGTGGTCGTACTACCACAGGTTATATGGAGTTTCCATGGAATCTCTACCAAAATTCCAAAGATAAGTTTGTGAAAATGGAAACTGATCTTTAAATTCATATGGAATTACAAGAGTCCAAATAGCTAAAACAATCTTGGTAAAGAACAAATTTGGAGGATTCATTATTCCTGATTTCACAACCTACTTCAAAGATACAAGGAATAGAATTAGGAATCCAGAAATAAGCCCATATATCTATGACCCATTGATTTTCAACAGCATTCTAGGAACATTCAATGGGAAAAGGAGTTTTTTCCATAAGTGATGGCAAGGACAACTAGATATTCACATGTAAAATAATGACGTTGGACATCTGCTTTGTTTTATTTTATTTTTTATGCTTTCCTTTATATTTGAGAGAGAAGGACAGACAGACAGAGCACAAGCAGGGGAAGGGCAGAGAGACAGAGACAGAATTTGAAGCAGGCTCCAGGTTCTGAGCTGTCAGCACAGAGCCTGATGTGGGGCTCAAGCCCAGGAGCAGTGAAATCATGGCCTGAGCCAAAGTTAGACGCTTAACTGACTGAGCCACCTGGGCACCTCTGAACATCTACTTTATACCATATATAGCATTTAACTCAAAATTGAACAAAGACCTAAATGTAAGAGCAAAACCTATAGAACTCTTAGAAGAAAACTTCAGCAGTAGTTTTCATAGCCTTGGATTTGGCAATGAATTCTTAAATTTGGGACCAAAAGCACAAATGACAAAAGAAAAAATAGGTAAAATGTACTTAATAAAAATTTGAATTTTTGTGCATCAAAAAAAATATCATTGAAGTCATAGGAGAAAAGATTTACAAATAATATATCTGATAATGGAGTAGTATCCACAATATATCTAGGACTCTTACAAGTCAACCACAAAAAGCCAAGCAAGTCAGTTAGAAAATGTGCCAACGATTTAAAGAGACACTTCTCCAAAGATATACAAATGCCGAACAAGCACATGAAAAGACCCTCAACATTGTTAGTTATTAAGAAAATTCAAATCAATACCACAATGACATACCACTCTGTATTCACTAGGAGAACTATAATTTAAAAAGGAAGAAAAAAAACATAGTAACAAACATTGGTGATGATATAGAACCAGTGGAGCTTTTGCCTAAAATGACTCAGGCACTGTGGAAATCAGTTTGGTCATTCTTCATAATTATAGACTATTAGACCCAACATATAGTAAAAACAAACCAAACAACCAACAAACAAAAACTTGGTCTCTCACAAAAGCAAGCCTGGCTTTTAGTCTCATTTTCTGGTAGGTTATCTATGTCTTAACTGGTAAGAGGGTCTGTTAAAGATCAGTGACACACCTAATCTTAAGGTGGGGCTGACCATGTATGACAGTCTTGGCCTAAAGTGGTCTCTTGGCCTGCAATGGTCTTTTGTCTCAACCTGGAGGCTGAAATCAACCATATGGACAATCAATCAATCAATCAATCAAGCCTATGTCATAGAACCCTAATAAAAGCTGAACATTGAGGCTTGTGTGATCTTCCCTAATTGCCAATGATCCTTGTGTATTGTTACATGTTGAAGCTGGAATAGTAACATGTCCAAGGACACAGGAAGCTCATCTTTGGGTCCTTGCCTAGATTCTGTTCTGTGTGTTTCTTTCTTTGGGTGATTGATTTTATTTTGGCTTATTTGAGTTATCCAGTGATAAACCAAAACTGGGAGTAGAATACTTTTTTGTGAGTTGTTTGAATCCTTTTAACAAGTTAATAAACCTAAGTGTGGTTTTAGGAATTCCTCTAACTTCCAATTTGTATCAAAGTGAGTGTAGTCTTGGGTATGGGGCCCTTTAACCTTTGAGTTTGGGTGATTCCAAGTACCCCGCAATTCCACTCCTAGGCATGAACTGAATAGGTATAGCTGAATACAGTTGACAACAAACACCCAAACATGGATGTTTATAATAGCACTATTCACAATAGCCTAAAGGTCAAGCAAGCCAAATATCTATCAATAAATCAACATACATACAAACTTTAAAATGCACATATGATGAACTACTGTTCAACCATAGAGAGGAATAAAATACTCATGTTGTTACATTGTGGATGAACCTGAAAACATGAGAAATGAAATAATCTAGGCACTCATGTGAAATACGAAATGTATATAATGGATAAATGAATTATATGATATATGTAGAATGGATAAATTCATTAAGACAGAGAACAGAATGGTCATTATCAGGTACTGGGTGGGGAGGTGGAATGGAGAAAAACTGATTAACGGGTGTGACATTTGCTTTTGAAATGTTGAAAATATTTTGGAACTGGGTAGAGGTGTTGGTTGCATAATACAGTGAATGTTTTAATGGTACTGAATTTTTTACTCTAAAATGGTTAATTTTATAAGAATTTTGTTTCAATATGAAGGAAGCAAGCTATCCAATGAAAATGGAGTTTGACCCTATTTTTTCTCTCTGAGTCAGTGTCTGCAGTTATTAGCTCAAATTTGTCTAAGGAAAATAGCTTGTCCTCATTCTAACTAAAATTCTAGGGCTTCAGTCTTACACACTATTGATGCTTCCCTGTCCATAAAGAAAGAGTAAATGAGTTCTTCCTTCTAACAATCTACCCTTTCTATTCCTAGGTTACTTAGTATTTTTATCATGAATAGTTGCTTAATTCCATTAAGTATTTCTCTACAGCTTTTGAGATAACTATATGTTTTGCTACTTTATTTTGTCCATGGGACAAATCTATGGACTAGAAATTGTACATCAATCCTGCATTCCTGGAATAACTCGCTCTTGTATATGATGTATTAGCTTTTCTATTTAAAAAAAATAATGTTTATTTTTGAGAGAGAGAGACAGAGCATGAGCAGAGGAGGGGCAGAGAGAAAGAGAGACACAGAATCTGAAGCAGGATCCAGGCTCTGAGCTGTCAGCAGGGGTGCCTGACGTGGGGCTCAAACTCAGGAACCACGAGATCATGACCTGAACTGAAGTAGGGCGCTTAACCGACTAAACCACCCAGGCGTCCCAACTTTTTTATATACCAAAGAATTTTATTTTTCTTTAATATTTGTCAATGTATATTTGTGATATGTTGTTCTATAATTTTCTTATCTGGCGATGCTGGCATAAAGCAAACTGGAAAGTTTTCCTTTCTTTTTCTGCTGGGATCAATTTATTTAAAATTGGAATTATATCTCCTCTAATGTGCTATTTACATTAGAGATAAGGCTTTATTTTTTATTTTGTAAGACTTTCCTGGAATTTCAATTTTAGCAGTAAGGAAATAAACACAAAATGCAACCAGAAAATCACTCCTGGATTTGTTTCTCCCAGATGCACAAGCTCAGGACTATTTTCACATACTTTGTGCTTTGAAAGCAACTTTTTTCATCAACAAGACTATCCTTAACTTGAATGAACTATGTAACTAAGCAGCAATGTCCAGGAAACAGAGCACTGATGTAGGAGTGCCTCAATTGTCCATGTAACTTCCTTTTTCTCTTTCACATTCTTTTTCTAAGATGATAAACAGTAAGAAGAGAAGACCAGTTACACAATAAAAATATCACCTACCACCACTGAAATGTTCATATCATAAACCAACTGTCCAATAGTAAATTTCCTGAACTTTTATTTATTACTAAATATAATATAAAATTAATATGTACATTAATGTGGCCAACATTCAAATTATAACAGTTCCTCCATTAAGTGACTATTCTGTACATTCTTCATGTACAAGATGGTTTTATGACTATCTTTGCCAAGAGTGTTGCCAGAGCCCTTCAGAAACCAAACAACAAAGTTGCCTCTCTCAAAACTACCAACAAAAAGTTAAAGAAGAGTATAACATACATCAAAATAAATAGCCCGTTACTATCACCTTATAGACTCCCCAATGAAATAATTTACATTAGCAATCATACACTCAACACTTAGAATGTGCACACTCTGATTAAAATTATAATTTTTAAATTCTTGGAGAATTTCTGTTTTACATTTGTGTAAATACGTGTCCATTCAAAAGCACTCTCCAGAATAAACCAGTAACCTACTTTAAACAATTTTGCAATTATTCAGAGATCTTTCTACACAATTTGATTTTGTCCTGCAAGGCAGAAATCCAATTAGTTTCAAAATTACATTTTACCTAATATCTATGGTATTTTTTAAAGGTTAACATCTTAAAACCAAAGAGCTACAGCACATGCCAAATATAGTTAATTCTATACTGTTTTCACACTCCCTAAATATATTTTTTCTTTATAAAACATTTTTTAAATGTTTTTTAATTTATTTTTGAGAGACAGACACAGCACAAACAGGGGAGGGTCAGAGAGAGGGAGACACAGAATCTGAAGCAGGCTCCAGGCTCTGAGCTAGCTGTCAGCACAGAGCTTGACGCGGGGCTCGAACCCATGAATTGTGAGATCATGACCTTAGCCAAAGCTGGACGCTTAACCAACTGAGCCCCCCAGGTGCCCCGAAATACATTTTTTTTCTATCAAAATATTTTTATTAACATATACACACAGCTTATTAAGATATTTCACTGGGCCAATTAGTTGAATGCTTTTGATATCTGGTTAATAGAGAATCAAAAGTTAAATAAATCACAATACCCCATAGTTATATATCATGATTTGTTGGCATATTGTTAGGTATTGCTAAACAATCAGATGAATAGGTTTATAAAGACCAAAGCTTTATATAAAGGAAATTGGAATATTTTATTTGGAAATAAAGTCCTCATGCTTTGGGTGAAGCGAGTAATATAGTCTGCAGTTGGACTGGAACTATGCTCCTCAGAAATTTACCACGACGTTACCTATGCTGTGAAGCATCAATCACCATCAGCAGGCAACAACCAACATAGTCATTCAGTTAGGCCAATCAAGTGGTGCATCAATGTATTTAAAAGTTCTGTCAAACTAGGACAGTTATATTATGTTTATCTGGAACACAGGAGAAGGATATTTCCCATGAAGTAAGATTTACCATACAGCATACTCCCTGTATGTATGCTCTTTGCTGTGCAACTTTTCAGTTTTGCAAGAGGCAGATATGGTTGACAACCATTGACTTTGTGTCAGCTATGTGATTTGCAGTGGCTGATAGAATGTTAACAGACATGATACAAAAGGAAACTTAAAGCATCTTTTGTTATATCACATTCGTTTCTGTGATTCAGCCATGAACACTGCAAGTAAAGCCTCTACCAAGCCCAATGGTTCAAAGGGGATCTTATACAGAGACCACAGCTACTCAATCACCATGCAGATCTATGAACTGGAGATAAGGTTTCCAGTTAGACAAGACTATATCAGGTTAACCAAGATGATCTTGCTGATATTAGCAGCGCTGCCCAATCAATCCACCAATAAATAATTACCTAATGTGACATATGAGTAAAATATTGTTATCTTGTTATTGTGTGTCAATAGCTAACTCACAACTCAAGATCAGCATAAATGACAGATTTAGATTTAGCATAAGCTGTTTCTGAACTGCACAGTTATTAATTTTTAGGTTTTTTTGATATTTTATATACAAAAAGAACAAATAAAATTTATATTAAATGCAGTTTTACTAAAGAATGTTCTGGACTGTTTGTGGCACAGAGACATGCCTTCTTTGAATTTGTAATGTATCCAAGTTCCTCGTGTAAAATTGACGAAATATTACTTTTAAAATTAGTGTGTGTGTTGATCAGCTCTTAGTTTACTATATTGCATTTGATGTACCCTCCCTCATGATAAGCTATAAATTTTCGGGGTAACTCTATAAACTCAATCTTCAAGGACTTAAAAAGGAATCGAAGATTTACCTGGGCAGCCAAATGGCAATGTGTACTAACTCAGAAATTTTTACGTGACAAGTCACTTTATGTTGTGTCATAATAATCTGGTATTGATTAACTTCTTGACTGTCTCTTTCACATCTTTGTTCCTGAGGCTGTAGATCAGTGGGTTCAGCATGGGGATGACCACAGTGTAAAAGACAGAAGCCACCTTGATCATGAGCCATGAACTTTTGGAGTTAGGAACACAGTAGAGAAATAGGATGGTCCCATGGAAGATGGTGATAGCAGTCAGGTGGGAAGCGCATGTGGAGAAGGCTTTGTGGCGCCCCCCAGTGGAAGGCATTTTCATGACAGTGATAAATATGAAAACATAGGAGGTAAGAATGACCATCAAGCTGCTAATTTCATTGAATGTGGCAGAGACTAAAACGATCTTCTGGCTGATGTAGGGGTCAGAGCAGGACACAGAGACGATGGCGGCATGCTCACAGACAAAGTTATTTATGATATTATTTCCTTTGAAGGATAATTTCAGTAGAAAGCAAGTAAGAGTCAAGGAACAGACTATACCCCAGGAGTATGATGCACCCACCAACAAGGAACACAGCTTCTGAGACATGACAACTGTGTACAGAAGAGGGTTACACACTGCCACAAATCGGTCATATGCCATCACTGCCAACATGAATGTTTCTGTCACCACGAATACGCACGCAAAGAAGAATTGCATGATGCATCCTGTGAAGGAGATGGTTCTGTCTTCCACAACCAAGTTTTCTAATAGTTTGGGTGTGACTACTGTAGAGTAACAGAAATCAACCAAAGATAAATGGCTGAGAAAAAAGTACATGGGGGTGTGGAGTTTGGGATTGACCCTGATGATCACGATCATGCCCAGATTCCCCAGCACAGTGACTGTGTAGATGGTTAAGAACAGCAGGAATAGGGGCATCTGGAGTTCTGGGTATTCTGAGAAGCCCAAGAGAATGAAGGTGACTTCAGCACTCAGGTTTTCTTGGTTCCTGCGGACAAAACAAGAAAGTTGATTCAGAAAAGTGAGAAGCAAAATCTGAATAAGACAGGATTTAATGAGGAAATAGTGATTATCCATAACTAGTTTTCTAGAAAATACTTGATTTCAACCTTTATGTTTAAAGTTAGAATTCAGGGGCGCCTGGGTGGCTCAGTCGGTTAAGCCTCTGACTTCATCTCAGGTCATGATCTCATGTTCGTGGGTTCAAGTTTGGCATCGTGCTCTGTGCTGACAGAGCCTAGAGCCTGCTTCTGATTCTGTGCCTCCCTCTCTTTCTGCCCCTTCCTGCTCATGCTCTGTCTCTCTCTGTCTCAAAAATAAATAAAACATTTAAAAAAAACTTAAAGTTAGAATTTACTAACTAAATAGGAAGTTAGAATTTACTAATATCACAACCACAGGGTAAATATGAAATTTGTGCAAATAGAATAGTAAAAGAAGGCAGTCAAGAGGAGAAGAACAAAAACAGAATTGTCCCTGACATATTTCAAATGATCAGACCCAGTGTCTTCAGAGGCAGGTGACTTCATGAGAAGGACTAGTCTAAATTATTTCATGATCAGAGCTTAGTTAAAATGTTTGTCTTGGGGGCACCTGTGTGGTTCAGTCAGTTGAGCATCCGACTTGCCTTAGGTCATGATCTCAGATAACGCCGTTCGTGAGTTCGATCCCTGTGTCAGGCTCTGTGCTGACAGCTCAGAGCCTGGAACCTGCTTCAGATTCTGTGTCTCCCCTTCTCTGTCTCTGCCCCTCTCCCACTTGTGCTCCCTCTCTCTCAAAAAGAAATAAATATACTTAAATTTTTTAAATAACAAAAAAAAATGCTTCTCTTGTTAGAAATGCATATTCCTAGTTTCTACAATCTCTTCCCTACCTAAACTGTCAATGAGAACTTAGAACTCAAAATAAATTTAATGATCTAGAGAAATGACCAGATTGCACTGTTTTTAGTGTTGTCGCTATAATTAGTTTTGAATTCTCTTTCCAGGAAACGTCTTACACTCAGTCACACATTTCTCTCCTCACATTTTAGCTATGTCCTGCGGAAGAGTAACACATTTGGTTGGCCACATTTCCCTAATTATGGAAAATTGTAAAACTCTATTACCCATTCTTGGTGCATTGTAACATTAGATATTTCATGAGATGTGTGGTAGAAGTAAACTTATTTATAATATGTGCCGACTATTTTTTATGCTGGCAATCTTTCTACCACATCATCATCAAATTTAGTCTACCTCAAAACCTCCGAAGATCACCACCTTCTTCCTGAAGTATTAGTGTGGTTGTTATTTGGCTAGGGATTTTTGGTTTTTTTGCACTGAGTTGATTTCATAGACATAAAGATAATCCTTCCAATACCCTTTCCTCTTAATTTCTTGATTTGTTACAATAATTTTAACACCACTTGACCCTTTTCTCAGGACCATGGTCATACTCTTTGGGCCATTATAAAAAGTATAAGCCCTCAAAAATACAATACATCCACGTTTGTAACATAATTTAACTTATATTAAAATCATTTAACATTTATCATTCTTCCACAGCAAAATAAAACTCATGAAACAAATCTGGGGCATGAGAACCAGAATGGATACTCAACAACATTTACTGAAAAAATAAGTATACACGCATGTGAAAGAGTAAACTCTAGGCATATAATACACATGTATTGGGCTAAAAGTTGATAATAATACTAAAGAAGATAAGTATGCCTATTAAATCAGCACTACGCACGATGCACTGATACATATCTTGAGTCCTACAGAGTAAAGAGAAATAGTGAAAACCCATGGGAACTGAGCTTCCTGAATTAGCATAAAATGAAGACATTTGAGGGAAGAAAGGAAGCAATGAATTATTTTCTTAAATTGCCCTGTATTCCTCCAAAATACCTAAACTGCTTCTTTCTGCCAATGTAATTAGTTATTGTGAAAGCCACTTCCTGGCCACTTACTGAAATCTAGAACAACACAAGGCACAACAGGGAAGCTATTCCACATAGAATTCTGTGAAAAGTCTGCATCTTATTATGAACCAAAATGAAATTCTCTTTGGTTTTCACTCTGCTTTTCCAATTTTATCCTCCAGGACCATATATAGTGCTAAAAAGTATGAAGGAAAGCATATATATACATATATATATATGTATATATATATGTATATGTATATGTATATACACACACACATATATATATAAAAAGATCCCATTCCCATACCTCTGCACCTTTTCTTCTTCAGTTGCTTTTTAAAGAGTCCTTTGATACCTGTGATTTAATCTTCTACCACATTTATTATCATTTCCTGAAAATATTTTTCAATTTAATATAAAACTCATCAAGTGCAAATTTCATAACTGAACGCACTTCTTCCAAAATTTGTGTTAGTTTCCTCTGGCTCTGGTAGGAAAGCCTGAGCACCTTAGAAGTGAGGGGAATATCATCACCATCAAAGATAAATATAACGGGAAGTCTGTATCTCCCACTCCCTTCACTCATTCTGTCATTTTGTGGGTAGTGCCCACCCCAGCACTTCCCTCTGGCAAACACCAGTTTGTTCTCTGTATTCAAAGGTCTGATTGTGTTTTTATTCGTTAGTTTACTTATTTAGGTTTTTTTTTTTTTTTTGGATGCCACATATGAGTGACATTGTATGGTGTTTGTCTTTCTCAGTCTGACTTATTTCACTTAGTGTTATACTTGCTAGGTCCATTCATGCATGAAATTGAGATAGCCTTGTATGGTGACGAATGGTAGCTACACTTGTGGAGAGCACAGCACAACATAGAGAGATGTGGAATCGCTTTGTTGGACACCTGAAACTAAAGTATTGTAATATTGTGTGTCAACTATACTCAAAAAAAAATTAAAGATAACTATAATTTCTGATGTGTATTTATCTCATTTTTACCTACATATCTTCTCCACACATGTAGCTTTCCACTCCACCTCCTGCACTCTTTATATTTATACCAACAGACTTGGGGCCAAAGTTCACCATCCCCCATTTAGCTCCAGAAGTGTCCAGCATGTTCAGCTGAATGAGAGCATAAGGTGTTATGCACGTCCTCTCCCTCTTCTCTAGTGACATCTATCGTGCTTTCTCATGGCATCTCCACCATGTACTCGGCACTATAAAAGGCATTTTAGAAATCGTAAAATTACAAAATATAAGCCTGATCCTCAAAATTGTTTTTCTTCTGAGAATTATTTTGAGGAATATCACCTATTACAAATGATATATTGTAACATATAATTCTTATTGTTAATAAAATTCAATTTGTGTTTATAAAGAGAACAATAAGAAATTTGTGATGCATAAAAACTGAAAACACTTTATAGTGATGTAGGTCAGTGAATAATAATAAATGTGCTTAAAGATAAAGAATGGAGTAAGTTACTTGAACCAAGTATCAGGATGCTTAGGTTTACAAATGTGTTTGTCTCCTACAAAGATGATTGGAACACACTATTTTCTTTCTAAACTAAAATACGTAAGACTGGAATCAACTCACCTGAGCGCAGAATAATTTGGCTTATTCATTTACTGAAGCTTCTTTGCTGTGATTAATAAACTCTAGAGAACTTTTTGCTGATAATTAAAAAAAAAAACATAGTAACAAACCTGAAAAAATAGTAAAAGAAGTCTACAATATATTGCAATGAATATTTCAGAGAAATGATTTTTCCTCTCATCTATTAAAAATACATTCAGAGACTACAGGGAGAAAGGGATACCTAAAAGCTGAATCCTGCCACCAAACTTGTCTTACCTATATATCACCAAGACCTTAGGGATGTTAACCCTCGAGAATATGATTGAAGTGTTGCCTTCATGGACACAAAGCAATTAAATGAAGTGATGTCCCATGTGATATTTCAGCTGTACATAATTTCTTCTGAAGACTGGGGAATCATTTCATCACGAACTGTAATCCAGTGGCCTTTTAACAATGTTGATCCAGACAATATATTTTCTCTTTAAATACCTGTAAAATGCAAAATGTAAAAAAGAAAAATCAGCTGCTATACAACAATCCAGAGAACACTACTTATAATCTTTGTTGTATTTGTGAATTTCTCTCTCGCTAAGGTTATATATTTACCATTGTATGTGGGGATATAAATGCAATAAGAATGGTATTATAGTTACATTGTTTATTGTTCTCTTAAAAATGTAACATTGTATTACAAGCTTCATTTTCTATGAAAACCATGATTTTCTTAAGCTGATATAGTTTGCATTGCTCTTCCAAATGTGCACAAAACTATTCAATATTACATTTATTATTGAAATTGAAAAAAAAGACCATTGCTCTATTTTTCAATTTATAACATGGGTTTATGGAAAGAATAATACATCTTATTTTTTTAAGAGGCTATCATATCTTAACATACAAACATCTGAATCTAAGTGACTTGATGTAACGAAACAGATGTAAGCAAGTGTTTTTTATAAGGAGCCATACAGTTAATAACTTAGGCTTTGTGAGCCGTATAGACCCAGGCCCACTGTTCAGTGCTGTAGCCTGGGTGCAGCCATTGACAATACATAACTCAAGAGGCATGTCGCTGTTTTAATAAAATTTTATTTACAAAAGATAATAAATCAGATTTTGTTTGTGGGACATAGTTTATCAAGCCATGCAATAGAAATTTATTACTTGATTGTGTAAGTTCCAAAATTCTTTCTAAATCGGTAGGCAGATGTTCTCTGAATAGTGATAGACTGAGGCCGCTTCCAAATTGTGTTATAATCACAACATTCAATTTGGCTGCATTAACTGAACATGTAGACAGATAGAGGTAACTCCTGGGTTCATTCTAGTTTGGAAGGGAGCATTATGCCCTTGACAGTATTTCATTGCAAGTAGTCCATCATTTCCCTATAACTATCGGTATCTGTATAGATTTCTGTAATGACAAGTAATTAACAGTGATATATAGATACACACATACATATGTATTGTATAGATCACATGAAAAATTATATCACATAGGTCATGATATATACATATTTTCATATTTAATATAGGAATTTGGGCATCTTATCAACTAGTTAGGGGCTTGAAGATATCTGAAATATGGAAGAAAAATTAAAGGGGACTCTGGCCAATGATCTTTAAATATTTCAAGGCTAAAATGTAAAAAAAATAAAAATAAAAATAAAAGACTGGTCTTGTTTCCCGTGTCTTCAAGAGAGAAAATTAATTTCATTAATTTGAAAAACACAGGAAAAACAATTTTAGAATAAAAAAATAAGAAATTTCTCTCCATATTGTCTAAAAACAGAATAGCATTAATAATTTTTAGAGTCCCTGGGTTGTTCAATTTCACTAATAGGTTATTAGTAGGGACTATAAATATATAAGCTTTACTGTAAGTAGAAGGAAGGGTGTGATTCAAGAGGAAGAATGCAGATCAAACTTCATAATGTCCTTCTGTATTTTCCCTATTCTGTGACTAACCCTCACTAAGGAGCCCTCACTAAGATCACTTCATTTTTGGTGTTCTAAAAATACTCTATTTTTTTAAAATTCTCTTTATGCTTCTGAAAATCTATAACCTCTACATATCTCACTGGTTGGCTTAATTGCCCTTCCAATAACAGTAACTATTATAATAATTAAATACACATTTTCTACTCTTGCTACCTTAAGGGTTTGGTTTAATTCATTTTATGTTACTAATTATCTATAAATGAAGAGACTATACCAGCAAGCATGTGTAAGTATATAAATATGGCATATTATAAGAAGTGAGAAGTTCTGTTCAAAATAGCCTCTGAAATCCATCTATGATATACAGGTATATAGATGATATGGAGACAGACAGACAGATAGATATATACATAAATTGATACATAGATATAGATTATATAGATACCTTTGAGAATAGAAAGTATGAATTATATGACTACTACTCTGTATCTAGGATAACTCTCAATTAATGTAGTTACAAGCAGTTTTCTTCATCTTTCCTGATCTAAGCTGAGTCTCCAGTAAGTCATATAATTCAGAAAAGATAAAAAAGTTAAGGTAGACTTGATAATGAATCTCTTAAATCCCAGTCCAGTATTATTTCTTATTACATGAGAATCAATTTTTTAAAAGTTTATTCTAGTTTGACATAATGAGAAAGAAATGTTGGTTTCAACTTCCCCTAACATTGTAATTTGATTCTCATTTATTTGTGTTTTTACAACAAAATTACATTGTAATTGGTAAATTTTTTTCATATGGTCAAAATAAGAGTAGGTCTTTTTTAATAAGTGATACAAATACAACATCCACTAGATGGCAGGGCGAGACCAAATTTTAAATCAAGACACTAAAATCCCTGTGTATTATTTGCTTTGAAGACAGGAACAGAAACAAATAGAAAATACATTCATAACTTGAATATCCCTTGAAGACTGTTCATTCCACATACCTTAACTTCAGAGACAAGGGAAAATATGTCCAGATAGTAGATCATTCGACCACATTCAAACACTGACTGTCCTTTAATTTTATCTTTGTTTTCACATGTATCAATTTTGAGTTAGAAATAATGTATGTTGGCTTTTGGTCACTTACACAATCACACAATTGGGGGAGTAAAAGATATTAACACTTCATTGTAACCTATTTGTAATGAGTAAATACACAAATCAAAAGGGGATTAATAACATATAAAATCCCTACAAAAACGCAAACCTTACTAAAAACAAAAAGCAAACAAAACCAGATAAATGGTAAAAAAAAAAAACTATTTATATACACGTACCATATCCATATCCATACATATGCATATACATAATGTAAAATATCACATGTATGACACAAAATATTACAAAATGGGAGAACACATCGATTGTATTAACAGATTTAATGACAAACCCAACATTGTGCTATTGACATGAGAAACATAAGCAAAGAGATCAGGAAAGTTAAAATTGAAGAATAAATTAGTGATTTCTAAATTAGTTTTGTTGTTCTCACAGAAAATATTCTGAATGATCTGAGTCCTTTGTAATTTGTTGTGGTTGGCTTTATGATCTAGCCATCAAACATCTTTATGTATAAAATTTGGGAATATGTTCGTACCTTAAGTATCATACGCAAAGAGAATAAAAGAATTTGCAGACAACAAGATGAATAAATGTTTTAAACACAATTGTTGATCAAAAGGAGCCAGATACAAAAAATAAAACAAATAAAAGAGATATATTCTATATAGTTTATATTGGTATTACAAATTTGAATTTTATTTTTGGTGAAAGGAGGCTAGTAAATGAAAATGAGCAAGTATTTTTCTGAGTTTTGTTAATGTCCTGCTTTTTGGTCTGTATGCTGGTTACAGATGTGTGTTCATTTTGTTAAAATTTTTGGTGCTGTTATTAGTCTTTTCTACTTGTGTGCTAAAGTAGTTACAGAGCGGGAGGGAGGCAAACCATAAGAGACTCTTAAATACAGAGAACAAACTGAGGGTGGATGGGAGTGGGGGTGGCAGAGAGGGGAAAATGGAGGATGCGCATTGAGGAGGGCACTTGTTGGGATGAGCACTGGGTGTTGTATGTAAGCGATGAACCACGGGGATCTACCCTCAAAACCAAAGCACACTTTACACACTGTATGTTAGCCAGTTTGACATAAATTATATTAAAAAAACAATAAATCCATCCAAAAAAAGCAAAATAAAATAAGAAAACAATCAAACTAATAAATGATATTAGGCAAAAGCATATAAAAAGAAACAATATGCCACAACTGATGTGGGAAACAAAGGTAAAAAGGAAATGTAGATAAAATTAAATTTCCTTATAACCTGCAGCTGATCAACAAATACTTGAGGCAGGCAAAGGATAACATTAGGGGAAAACAATCTTAGCTTGACAATAGCCAGGCCTCCAGGATCCTGTGAGTCTTCTTTAGCTTATGAAAATCCTTCTGGAAACTTCCCTGGCCTTTATCTCCCCCAACTCTAAAGTATACAATGAATCACCCTTCACAACTCCAGGGCAGCTCTTTCTGGTCACAGGTCCTGTCCTTGTGCTGTAATAAAACTACCTTTTTGCACAGCAGACATCTCCAGAATTATTACTTGCCCATCATCTCTGACCTCAAACATTTCCATATCAAAATGATGACATGTGACAGAGGAGAATGCAAACCATAAAGCTTTAACTGTATTAAAAGAAACAAACAGTTACGAAAAGGTAAAATTCACAATGAAGTTATTGCAGTTATTGATATGAATATACCTAATGACCATACATCAATTACCATAAACAGAAACTTGAAGAAATAAGAAGCAAATAAAGCCTCTCAGTTCAAGAGAAAAGAAAAATAACAAATATTTACTAACTAAAGCTATAATCCCAAACCATACAATCCCATATACTGTACAGAACACCAGTTAATAGGGAATATAATTTTTTCAGTTGCACATGAGTATTTATAAAAACTGAGTATATCTAATCCATGAGTAAAATACAATACATTCAATAAAATAATAAAGATGTAAATAGGAACACCTGGATGGCTCAGTTCGTTAAACATCCAACTCTTGATTTCAGCTCAGGACATGAATTCAAACACCATGTGAAGCTCTGCATTGGCAGGAGCCTGCTTGGGATTCTACCTCACCCTCTCTCTGTGCCTCTCCCCTGCTCACACACTTATGTGTTCTCTCTCTGTCTCAAAATAAATAAATAAGCTTAAAAAATGTAAGTAGCAGGGCACCTGGGTGGCTCAGTCAGTTAAGTATCTGACCCTTGGTTTTGGACCAAATCATAATCTCATGGTTTGTGAGTTTGAACCCCATTTAGCGCTCTTTGCTGACAGCACAAAGCCTGCTTGGGATTCTGTCTCTCCTACTCTCTGTCCCTCTCCTGTTTGTGCTCTCTCTCTCTCTCTCTCTCTCTCTCAAAATAAATAAATAAACTTCAAAAAAAAATTTAAATAACATAAATAACATTCTTTGAACTCTAATAAAGTGTAAATTAATCACAATGTTTTAGTAAAAAAAAATAAGGCATTCCATTAAAAAACATAAAAGCATGTCATTAAAAATTAATAAGGAAAGAGACACCTAGGTGGCTCTGTCTGTTAAACATCTGACTTCTGCTCAGGTCATGGTCTCATGGTTTGTGTGTTCAAGTCCTATGTCTAGCTCTGTGTTGACAGATTAGAACCTGGAGCCTGCTTCGGATTCTGTGTCTCCTTCTCCTCCTGTCCCTCTTCCCACTCACATTCTGCCTCTCTGTACCTCTCAAAAATAAAAATAATAAAAATTTTTTCAAAAATTAACAAGGGAATAATCTAGGCCATAACTGCAAAATTACTATTTGAGATATACTTAAGGCAATTATAAAAAGTTACATGACATTGAATATCAATATCAATAAAATGAAATTAAATAAAATACTCCACTCAACAGGCCTTAGAAAAAGGCCTTTAAGACAATGACAATACCTAAAATTTTATCTTTCCATCTGTTGTCCCCAAAACCATTCAGACCAGGGAAAGCAAATAAATAGCCCAAACTTCTTACATCACTGTGAGGAAGATAATCCTATAAAGCGGAAAAACATTTATCAAAGATCAAAGAACTATCTCTGGATATCACAAAACTATAATTCTGTGTGTTTACTATGGAGAAGTCTGAAGCAACACTTTAAAAAAGAAGACAGGGGCATGAAATTCTACTAGTAGGATAAATCCAATAAAGTCAACAATAAACTTCAACTTACATAATCAAAAATTGGAAACAAGTTTAAAGCCTGATAAGAAACAGCATTGGCTACAGGAGAAAGACCAACAATTGTGTAGGATTTAAGACGCACTATTTTGGGGAAATCCTTTCTAAGGAAAAAAGGGAAAGAAAAAGGGAGCAGTGCCCTTAGATTTATAATGGTTAAGAGAAAAGGGGATTAAGATAACTAAATTAAACTAAGAATTCCCTAAGGACAAGACAGAAGAAATGTGAGTGTGCACATGTGCGTGTGTGCACACACACACACACACACACACATCAATAAAACTGACTGACAAGCGAAGTATAGACAAAATAACTAGAATCAGAAAATTAAAGAAGGGCAATACTAATACCCTACAGCAATAAAAAAGATTTTAAGGGAATATAATTAACAAATGTACACCAACAGTTACATAACATAGATGATATTGACAAGTTTCTGTAAATACACTGGTTGCCTACCAAGAAAAGCTGATGACCTATAACAAGTGGAGAGATTGAATCAGTAACCAAAACCTCTCAATGAAGAAAAGTCCATAGTCAGAATTTCAACTACTGTGAACTCTATCAAACATTTAAAGAATGAACACCCATCTTTCTCAAACCCTTCTGAAATAAGAAAGAGAAGTGAGCATTCTATCTTGTCCTAAAAAGCCAACATTACTCTTGATACCAAAGAAAAAGATTTTAAAAATCATGAGAAAATTACAGACCAATATTCTTTATGAATATGTTGCAAAAATCCTCATCAAAACACTAGCAACTCAATTAAACAGCATATTAAAGAGTGTTTAAATAGATAGATGGACAGTCACTGTTCAAGAACTGGAAAATTTATTGCTAAAATGGCAGTATTATCCAAAATGATCTACATAGTGCAATCACTACCAAAATTGCAACAGTTTATTTAATAAAAATTGGAAAACTGATTCTCAATTGCATGTAAAATTGCCCAAATGACTACACCAATCTTGAAAAAGAAACGAACTTTCATGACTCACTCTCTTCAAATTCAAATCATACTACAAAGGTACAGTAATCAAAACATTATGATACAGCCTCAGGTTAGACATATGGACCAATGAAGTAGAAATTTGAGCCCAGAAATAAATCCATTAAATTATGACTTACTAATTTTTAGCAGAGGTAGCAAGTCTATTCAATGCAGAAAGATTCATTTCTTTGACAAATAATGCTTGGAAAATTGCATTTCCATTGGCAACAGAATGAGATTAGACCCTTGTGTTACATCATATACAATAATTAACACAATATGAATTAATGACTTAAATACAAAAGCTAAAATATAAAAATCTTAGAAGAAAATGCAGGACTAAATCTTCATGGTCTTGAATTTGACAATGGACTCTTAGATTAAAGAATAAAAGCATGAGCAGTGAAAGAAAAATATAGATAAATTGGACTCCATCAAAATTAAAACTGTAGTATGTGAAAGAATCATATCAAGAAAGTGAAAAACATTCTAAAGAATTAATGAAAATATTTGTGAATCCTATATCTAATAAACAGGTAATATGTATAATGTACAAAGAAACTCCTGTAACTCAGTAATAAATAACAAACAACTCAATTTTTAAAAAATGGGTAAATGTCTTGAATAGACAATTCTCCAAAGAAAATATATAAATGGAAAATAAGCACACAAAATGGTATTTACCACCATTATTCAGTAAAAGAATGCAGATCAGAACCACAATGAAACCACTTAACATTCATTAATATGTGGTGTGGACCAAGATGTGGACAGGTGTGGACAGGTGTTCCACTAGCATTTGGAACCCTTATATAGTGCTGGTGGAAATGTAACTGGTGTGGCCACCATAAAATAGGGCTTAGTGGTTTCTGAAAGTGCTATTTGTAAAATTACATGTAACAGTACTAATTATATACCTAAAATGATTAAAATTAGGGATTCAAATAGATATCTGTATATCAGTGTTCATAACAGCATTACTCACAATAAGCCAAAGGTGGAGACAACCCAAATGTCCATCAACAGACAATGGATAACAAATGGTGCTCTATGCATGTGATGGAATACTATTCTTCCGTAAAAAAGAATGAAATGCTAGCACATGGTTCAACACGGATAAACTTTGAAAATATCAAGCTAACTGAAATGAGCCATATGCAAAAGGACAAATATTGTATGATTCCACTTACATGAAGTATCTAGACAAGGAAAGTTCATTGAGATAAGCAGATTAGAGGTTATGAGGGGCAGAGGGAAGGGTGGTGGGTACATAGTTTTGATTTGGGATGATGGAAAAGTTTTGGAAATATAATGTGGGGATCAGTGCACAGCACTGTAAATGTAATTAATGCCACTGAATTATGCAGAGAAAGTTATTGATAATTGCCATATTCATGGTAAATGAAATTGAGGAGTATGATCTATGGATCTTGAGGAAAATTGTGTCAGAGAAGATAAGGTTACTGAGAAATCAGTTATAAAACAAAATTAAATTTAAAAAAAAAAGACTTGGAGATATCTTGATTCCAGGGATGAGATGTATAAGGGAATTGCTTGAATGAATTTTTGACAGAAAAATCAACAGCCAAGGACCTTGAGAAGCAAAGGACAACAGATTGTGATAACTTTTTAAAAGGTTATTATTAGACAATAGGAGATAAATTCTGGAAAATTCAGTATCCTCCACAAACTTTAGATCGAGGCAACCTTAATGTCTTCCTTCTCTACAACTCAGAATTTTCTCCTCTTCCTATTTTTTTCTGAAGGGTGAATATTATGGCCTTTCTTTCAGGTCATCAGAGTTTCTCTTATAACTATTCCCATAATAAAATAGAATTTGATCTGATCTTAGTTTCCACACACAGGAAAAATTTAACTTGATAGAATTATTTTTAGGTCTTGGAATAGAGTTAAATACTTTTTAGAGTTAAAAAAAGTTCAGCTTCACCTTGGTCAAATTATCCCAATGGGAATTTCTAAACTCACAGATATACTGTAATACATTTCTGCAAGTTATTTATCTCCCAGGTAGCCTGTTTGGGAATCAGACAAGAACCACGTATTGGTTTTTGTTTGCATTTCCCTCAGAGAATGTAATAAGTGAGCACTTGAGGACAGATAAAGAATAGTTGCTGAAAAAAATGCTGAAGATATCCAAGTTCTTCTTTTATTGAGTATTAAAATATAACTGAGAAGGTTCTTGAATTTGCTTTAGAAAAACACTGGACACCTTACCATCGAAGGCAGGTAAAGTCTATCTTCAGGAATATTCTGAACAGTTTGCAAAGTGAAGGTTTTTTTTTTAATTTTTTAATGTTTTTAATTTATTTTTTAGAGACAGAGAGAGACAGTGTGAGCAGGGGAGGGTCAGAAAGAGAGGGAGATACAGAATCTGAAGCTGGCTCCAGGCTCTGGGCTAGCTGTCAGCACAAAGCCCAATGGGGGGCTCAAACCCACAAACCGTGAGTTCATGACCTGAACCAAAGCCAAACGCTTAACCGACTGAGCCACCCTGCCGCCCCTGAAATTTATTAATATACATTCATTGAATTTATTGTTTGATTTTGAGTGTGGTAGTTTTGAAACATTGCATGTACTCTACATGTATGCCAGATACCTGGCACATTGGACATATGCTAAGTTTTCCAACTCACAATTAGTGACTGTCCTTAGATCAATAAGAAATACTATTTTAGAATTTATTATTAAAATATCAATGTAATGAATATTTATGCCTTGACTAATGTTTATTGACAGACTTTAGCCATAATTTACAAACAGTAAACTGTTGAAAGTGTTGGTTCATCTACCTAGTAGTATAGAACATCTCTTGTGGTTACATATTTTTTATATAATCCATATATGATAATTTATTCTGTCTGTGTCATTTTCATAAAAGAAATCAAAACATGATAATGCTAAATGGTGTTTTTTTATTCATGATGTGAGGAAAGGTCAGGGGGAATAAATAAAATGGAAAAGTAGTGATTTGCATTTCAGGGAAGGATATAGAGAAAATCGGAAAAAGAAAACCCCAAACTATAGAGTGCATCAAATAACTGTTCCTTCTTCTCGTTAATTGTCTGACTATGTCATATCTGTAGTTTGTGCTTCTGATTTATGTATTTAAACACCGTCTCTTCTGATTCTGCCCAACCTGGGCTGTCTGCTAAAATAGGAAGTGAATAAAGAATATCTGAATATTCCTTCAGGATGGGTGAAAGAGTGGAGAATAAAACACAGGCAGGTTTATGTCTGTGCATTTTGGGGACCACAAAGGGTGGAGACCATCAGTTTTAGGGTAAGTGACCTGAGTGTTAACATGTCAGACTACATTCAACTAGGTAAGGAAGGAGAGAATATTATAGGGAGGAGATTTATGTGATTACCAAATATTTTTTACTAACAAACAAGGCACTGGTAGAAATCCAAAGAACCTTTCTGGGGGCACTTGGGTGGCTCACTCAATTACGCAGCTGACTCTTAATTTGAGCTCAGGTCATGATCTCATGGTTTGTGAGTTCGAGCTCCATGTTAGGCTCTGCTCTGACAGCACGGGACCTGCTTGGGATTTTCTCTCTCCCTCTCTCTTCCCCCCTTCAAAATAAATATATTTTTTTAATTAAAAAAGTCTTAAAACCACACTGAGATACCACCTCACACCAGTCAGAGTGGCTAAAATGAACAAAACAAGAGACTATAGATGTTGGAGAGGCTGTGGAGAGATGGGCACCCTCTTACACTGTTGGTGGCAATGTAAACTGGTGCAACCGCTCTGGAAAACAGTGTGGAGGTTCCTCAAAAAACCATCAATAGAACTCCCTTATGACCCAGCAATAGCATTGCTGGGGATCTACCCAAGAGAGACAGAAATGCTGATGCATAGGAGCACATGTACCCCAATGTTCATAGCAGCAATGTCAACAATAGCCAAAACATGGAAGGAGCCTAAATGTCCATCACCTGACGAATGGATCAAGAAGATGTGGTATATATTCACGATGGT
>PISW01003934.1:86805-185954 GCA_004023785.1 Mungos mungo
GAGCGAAGTAAGCCAGGCAGAGAAGGACAGAAACCATATGTTTGCACTCATAGGTCTAGCAGGAAAACAGGAGAGACCTAATGGAGAACCAGGGGAAGCGGAGGAAGGAGAGAGAGTTGGGGAGAGAGAGGGATGCAAAACTTGAGAGACTACTGAATGCTGAAAATGAACTGAGAGTTGAAGGGGAAGGGGGAGGGGGAGAAAGAGGGAGTGGTGTTGGTGGAGGGCACTTAAGGGGAAGAGCACTGGGTGTTGTATGGAAAACAATTTGACAATAAAAAAAAAAAGTCTTCAGTGAGGTGTAGGTAACTTCAGGCTTTTTGCCCATCAAGCATGATATGGCACAATAGCATGAACTCATTTATTCATTCATTCATTAGACTTTTTCCAAATCAACAGGGTATGAAATTTATTTTCCTTACTTGATAGATTAAAAAGTGAGGTTATTAAAGTTCACATAATTTGTCCAAAAATCAGACACCCAAGATTCAACACAGATCTGAAAGGTATAAAATATTATTTGGTTTGTTTTATTTCTTTTTTTCATTGTGTCCATTGAGGCACGGGCACTAACACCACGATTCCCTTAGAGAGACAAGCCAAACTAACAATCAGACAAAAATAAACAAAATGATGCAGTGTAGTTAGTTCTAGGGAAAGATTTGGAATATTTGAGTGTGTTTTGCATGGTGGGCTGCAGGAGTCTGTGAAATCTCTCTGAAAATAAGAGGAGTTAAACTGACTGGCAGGATTGAACAAATTTTTAAAGTCTGGTTTATTTTCCTAATAATTTCTAATCATTCCATTCATTTCCCATTGGGTCTGATACCACACTCTTAAGAAAATGACACTGGCATCATATTTTTAAAATGTGATTTTTATCTATCCCCTGATAAAGTCCCCTGCAGATTAGATCAAGCAAAATTTTTGTAAAAGAAAAAAAAAATCAAGGAAAACTTAATCAGCTCACCCAGCAAGTTAAACATGAAGTAAAGACTAGAAAGTAATTAAAAATTTAAATTTCAGGTGTTTTCCATATGTCATAAGAATATAACTTTTGAGAGAAGTTATGCTAGAGCACTAAATTCTTTTAAGCTATTGGGAATAATTTTTAATCCTAAAATGTAATTCTTAATTGAATGTGATGGCTAATTTGACCACTATGAATATTCCCTCTTCAGTTTTGGGCATAAAGTATACCAAAATATCATGTGCCAATTGATGTTAACTCTCATGCACTGGAGAGATTTACATATTTTCCTTTTCAAAACCTTATTTTCAGAGCTTCATGTACTTAAATTTGAAGGGTAACTAAGTCCACTGAAAGGCAAATGAGGGAGGCAAGTGTTATAGTTTTGAAAATAAATTTTAAACATATTGGTGCTGAAGTTATGAATAATTTACACAAAATACCTTAAACACTAAGGTTTGATGTTCTATATAGTTGAAGTAAAGACTTGATGGTGTAATTTAGTGGAAAATTGAAAGCTTGTTTCTAGATCATTCTTCCTTAGCCTATCAATGGTACCTGAAAGTCTATCAGTAGAAAAGTATTTCTCTGTCCTGAGTTTAATGGTTATTACCAGACACATTTATAAAACTGGTTGTTGGGATGCCTGGGTGGCTCAGTCAGTTAAGTGTCCGTCTTCAGCTCAGGTCATGATTTCATAGTCTGTGAGTTTAAGCTCCGTCAGGCTTTGTGCTGACAGCTCAGAGCCTGGAGCTTGCTTCACATTCTATGTCTCATTCTCTGCACCTCCCCCATTTGTGCTCTGTCTCTCTCCCTCTCAGAAATAAACATTAAAAATTAAAAAAAAATAGAGCCAGTTTTACATTATTATAGTGAGAAGGTAGTAAATTCAATGGGAATGAAAGAAAAAAAAGAAGGAAAAGACTGGAAATGTACTAAGTGAAGGGAGCACACACTTTCAGGATGGGTGGTTAGGAAGAAGTGAACAATTTGTGTACATCAATTAAAAAGAAGCCAATTTACTCAAGTTAGTAAGGCATGATGGGAGACTCAAAAATCAAAGCTATTCCTACACCCTTATCAATGCTCTGGTGAATGTCAAAGACATTTCAGAAGATAATGTTTTGAAAAATAGAGATAATTATACCTCTCTTGTTATCCCTAAATGGCCTATGAAATATAAGAAATCCTTCATTTGAAAATTAAGCATATTTATAAATTAAGTACAAAAGAAATAGAACTGATTATATCCATGTGTAAATACTTCATGGTTCTAAATATATGGGCTTTTAAAAAAATTATTCCCTTTCTACATGGGACATATGGCAAGAAATTTTTTTATGAATAACGTTATCCACTGATTACTATATATATTTGCCTTTTTTTCATTTTCACTCAATGTTTCATTTGCGTGTGTATTTTCTCAATAATGAGGAATGAGAACAGTCAAGAGATATCTTTTTTCTTTCTCTAAAAATACCATTTTTGTAATTCTATTGAGCATAATATCCAGTTGTGTTTTATAATACATGTTAATAGAATGGTTACATAAAAGTACTGCATTTTACCATGTTAGTTGTAATTTCAGATGCCTGAGATGTTTATCACTAATTAATGTTTTCAAGGAAGAAACAAAAAGGCCTAAAGGAAAATCTTCACTAATAAAAATTAAATTTCTATTATCATCAACCTTTGAACACTTTCAATTATAATCTGCCCTTTACCAATGAAAGATTTGTATCATCATATTTAAATATGTATAATAAGAATTAAAATTTATCTGATTTCAGGTAGCTACAAACTGGTCTGGATCATGGAAAACAGGAATAACATCACAGAATTTATTCTTTTAGGACTCTCTCAGAAAAAGGAAATAGAAGTCTTCTGCTTTTTATTATTCTTGCTTTGTTACATTGCCATTTTGATTGGCAACCTGCTTGTCATGATTTCTATCACCTGCAGTCAACTTATTGACCACCCTATGTATTTCTTCCTGACATTCCTATCCCTTGCAGATCTTTGCTACACCTCCACTGTGACCCCCAAGTTAATCATTGACTTGCTGATGGAAAAGAAGGTCATTTCCTACAGTGGCTGCATGACACAGCTCTTTACCATGCACTTCTTTGGGGGGATTGAGGTCTTTGTCCTCACCGGGATGGCCTATGACCGTTACGTGGCCATCTGCAAGCCCCTGCACTACGCGGTCATCATGAGCAGGTTTAAGTGCAATGCCATGATCGCAGCTTCCTGTGTGGGTGGATTCCTACATTCTTTTGGTCAGTTTCTCCTCGCCATCGTTTTACCCTACTGTGGCCCCGGGGAAATAGATCACTTCTTCTGTGATGTGTATCCTTTGCTGGAGCTGGCTTGCGTGGACACAAGCAGAATAGGTTTCCTCGTGGTTGCCAATTCAGGACTGATGGGTCTGGTGACTTTCGTGGTCTTGCTGGTATCTTATGCTGTGATTCTATGTACGGTCAGGTCCTACTCTGCAGAGAATCGTCACAAAGCCCTTTCCACATGCAGTTCCCACATCACTGTGGTGGTTCTCTTTTTTGCTCCTTTACTCTTTATTTATATTCGACCAGCAACTACCTTACCAGAAGACAAAGTGTTTGCTCTTTTTTATACTGTCATTGCTCCCATGCTCAACCCTCTCATATACACGCTAAGAAACATGGAGATGAAGAATGCTATAAAGAAACTCTGGGGCCGCATCATGGGAAGCAAGGAAATAAACTGAAAGGCATCCCTGATTTTCACCACAGAACTTGTTGAATACATACTTCTCTACTCAGAAATCTTTCAGATGTCAAATGCTTGCCTACATGTCCTGTATATAGCAACATATGTAGCCCCAAATTTGAGCAAAATATTAGGACTCCCTGAATTTACCCAGCCTCCTCTCTGCTATGCTTTCTTTTCTAGTTTTCTTATATATATCTCTTCTGCCCCTATTGATCCTTTGTGCAACTTTGATATTTATTAACAGGCTACCCAAGGTACTGTGTCACACAAATTAACATTGCAAGCCATGTAGCTCATTTGGGGTATGGCTATATTCAATGAAGCCAATTTTAGTAACCAAACAATGTTTTAAAAACATCTCTGATCTTTTACTTGTGATGAGGAAGCAAAATGCAAGCTGAGGGCAAAGCACAAGTTAACACTGGGGTAATCTCCCCAGCCCCAGCCCCTCATCCCCTCCAAGCCCCCCACCCCCCACCCCATGAGATACCTGTGACATTCCTCAGGCACTCCTGGCTGCCCACAGTCAAAGGAAAGGAAAAACAAGTTATTAACTGGTACAGATGACAGTCATGCTGGACATGAGTCTCCATCAGTTTACAACTGTCTTACTGATTTACAAGAAAAAAGCAATCTTATCAATAACCAGACCCCCAGAAACCTGTAGACTCAATTTTATGGAATCCTAACATTACCTCCATAGGACAGAAAAATCTTACATAATCAGGGGCTCCTGGGTGGCTCAGTTGGTTAAGCATCCAATTTAGGCTCAGGTCAGGATCTCAAGGTTGGTGGGTTGGAGGCCCGCGTCGGGCTCTGTACTGACAGCTAGCTCAGAGCCTGGAGCCTGTCTTCAGATACTGTGTCTCCCTCCCCTGCACATGCTATCTCTGTCTCTCTCTCTTTCAAAAATAAATAAAAAAGAAAAGAAAATCTTACATAATCAGTCACCCCTCACAACCCCAGTGCAGCTTTTTCTGCCCAGTATCCTGTCCCCATGCTTTAATAAAAACACCTTTTTGCACCAAAAATGTCTGAAGAATTCTTTCCTGGTTGTTGGCTCTGCACACCACTACCTCAAACCACATTATTTGCATCTATTAAAGAATATCCTAAAAGATCTAATTCATGTGCCAAAACAGTATTTCTCAAAAAAAAATCTTCTACTCTGATCATTTTGTAGCCAGAAGCATTTGAGAGCATCTCATGTGGTCCAAACTAACACTTCATCTTTTTGTATGTTCATCAAAACCTTTTCATTTGCTCTAAGGCACTTCCTCTCCAGCTCTGTTCATAGATAAACTAATTGCACCTCCCCGGGTAATTCTAGCCTCTTATAGTGCATTAAGATACGAGTTCTAGACCCAGATTGGTTATCAACTGTGAGGACTGAGACATATGCCCAGGAAATCATCTATAACATGGAGATGATAACAATAGTACACCACTCATGGTCTCCTGAGGGTTATAAGTGAAGGGCTGAAACTGCCTGACAATCAGTGCTCAGAAAGATGTGATTTTCCCCCCAAGACCCCTGTTTTGTGTGAGAAAAGTAACCATTTGGTTAAATGACTTTTCTCTGGAGAAGTGGGGTATGTCGATGGGAAACATTAGGGAACACTCACATTAATGTCACATTCCTGTTACTGGTGAAATTGCATTTTTCTCAGAATGGGCAAGTGGAAAAATAACTTACACTCAGTGGTGAGCTCTTCAGTGCTGTAAAAGTTAAAGGCAGGTCTGGGTTTGTTTTTATTTTTCTCTTTAGTGGTAACTGAGAGTTATCCTGGTGAAAATTAAAATTTGCCCCCAATCAGAAGTAGCTAGGATTAGGGATACCTGGGTGGCTCAGTCAGTTTAGCATCTGACTTCGGTCTAGGTCATAATCTCACAATTCATGAGTTCGAGCCCCTGTCAGGCTCTGTGCTCAGAGCTCAGAGCCTGGAGCCTGCTTCAGATGCTGTGTCTCCCTCTGTCCCTCTCCCCCTCCCCCACTCATGCTCTGTCTCTCTTAAAAATAAATAAACATTAAAAAAAAAGAAATGGCTAGGATTAAAATCAGGCCGCTGGATAATTAATCAGTACAGAGGAGAAACTCGAAAGTTCTTTTAGAAACTCTCCTGCCATGAAATGCTTTGCAGAAGAATTTGTTTTGGGCTGATACAGGAGACATACTAAATAAAGATGGGTTATTATTGCTGGGATTTTCCTAAAATGGGCAAAGAACATAAAGAGGAGTAGCGCATATTGTTGTTTAAAATACCCAACAAATGGAAGTGAAAATATCACATACTACAAATTCTTGAAAACTACGCTAACATACTTTCTTAGTTGTTCTTTGTCTGATTCTTGACAGCTATGCCGGAACTCCAGAGTAGGGCTTGACAAGGTATGTGCCAGAGAAGGGCAGCAGAGGGGCAATCTAGTGTACAATGAACAAGCTCTAGCAAAAGACCAGCAAAGCAGTGAACTTTGACACTGTTCCAGAAGCTCGGTCCTCCAGCCCAGCCAGATCCATATTATTGAAAACTAAAATGGCTCACCTTCTCAAGAACATCTCTTTGTCATCCCTTCATTGATTCTCCTGCCCTTCTCTCTAAGAGCAATTATTCTCTCTCCAGTAGGATCACTGATATTAACAGAAAATGTCCTTACCAGCTCTTCCGTTCAAGGTATCCACCTTCATTGTCTTTGGGTAGGATATTTTGCAACTCTTTAGATACAGAAGTTAACCCATAGAAAATAATAGCGGGGCGCCTGGGTGGCTCAGCCAGTAAAGCGTCTGACTTCCATCAGGTCATGATCTCACAGTTCGTGGGTTTGAGCCCCACATCGGGCTCTGTGCTGACAGCTAGCTCAGAGCCTGGGGCCTGCTTCAGATTCTGTGTCTCCCTCTCTCTCTGACCCTCCCCTGCTCGCACTCTCTCTGTCTCTCAAAAATAAATAAAAAACATTAAAAAAAATTTTAAAAGAAAATAATAGCAGAGCAACAATGCCTGTCTTTAGAAATGCAGATTATATACAATGAAATGAAATTGATTACAGCCCTGTAGATATTTTGCTAGTTTTACATCCCCTTATAAATAATTTCAGCACTCTTCACCAGATTGTAAATGTGTGAAGTATGTTATTGCCAGAACCAATGCTGACATCTTACTGGTTTCGGCATTCATTACAGAATGATGTGTTCATTCATGCTGATTAAGAAGTCATGATTATCTCGTCTTTTAAGGATTTTCTTAAAAATGTTTATTTATATTTGAGAGAGAGAGAGAACATGAGCAGGAGAGGGGCAGAAAAAGAGAGAGGGAGACACAGAATCAGAAGCAGACTCTAATTCTGAGTCATCAGAACAGAGCCCAATGCAGGGCTCGAATTCATGAGCCTTTGAGCTGTGAGATCGTGACCTGAGCCAAAGTCGATTGCTTAACCAACTGAGCCACCCAGGTTCTCCTCGTCTTTTAAAAATTGTCTGTTAACAAAATAAACTTCATTTCACCCAAAATAAAGCAAACATGGCCCGGACTGGCAGTCAGTAGAACATGTAACTCTTGATCTCAGAGTCCTGAGTTCAAGCCCCATGTTGGGCATGGAGCCTAGTTAGAATAAAAATAAAGATGTAGAAATAAAATAAAACAAACAAGATCATCTTTTGTCCTATATTTTCCTTCCCAATTTACCCAATTCTGATTTTTTTCATCTTATACTCACTGTATGTAATTTCCCTACTCCCAGGTTTAATTTTTCAAATCAGATTATGTCTTCTTTTTCTTCACTGAAGCTGCTTTTTTCATGGTTGTCAATGGTTTTTACATTGATGTATCTGGAATGTCACAGAATTGATCTCTCTTTTTCCCTGGAAACATTTTGGCTTGGCTTTGGGGTCACCATAGTCTTCTGGCTTTCCTCTTATGCATGTAAAGCCTATGTCTCAGTTTCTTTTCATTGAACTTGTTCTTCTCACTAAACTCTATGTTGGATTGTCACAGGGCTTGGGACTTAAAACTCTTTTGTTTTCTCTTTTGGTCATTTCACATAATCTAGTGGTTTTAAATAGTTTAAATAGTTTCTTAAATTCCACTTATGAGTGAAATCACATAGTATTTGTCTTTCTTTCACTGACTTCACTTAGCGTCATACTCAGTAGATCCACTCACATTATTGCATATGACAAGATTTTATTCTTTTAATGGCTGAGTAATATATTTTATACATATATATGTATATATATATGTTATATATATACACAAACATACACACACACACACACACACACACACACACACACACCAAATCTTTATACATTCATCAGTCTATGGACTGGTCAACCTCTTTAAAATTTCCACACACATTCACATCTATACCCAGACTCTCTTTATGCCTATTCATTGTTCTATTTAATCCTTAAACTTACTAGTATTTAACCTATTATACATTTTATGTATTTACCTGATTAAATGACTGGCTTTCAATTAAATGCAAGCTTAATGAAGCCAGGATATCTGTGGGGTTTGGGTTTTTTCTTTTTTTTTTTTTGGTTTTTGGGTTTTTTTTTCACTTTGTTCCTATAATAATGGCCGGTACATGTCAAATAATCAACACATTTTTATGGAATGAATAAATGCTGAATACATATGTTGAGAAAAATCACTCTGACATAGAATATAACCTAAAAGAAGGGAGCATATTAATAGAACTATATATTTATCATGTAATACATTCTTTATATGCTTTAAGAAGTATTTCTGGGTTCCAAATCCTCTGCCAAAAAGTATTTGTCCTTTCCCAAACCAACCTAACTGATATCTGAGAAAGCAAATGCCTTTTCAGGGTTCTTGCTGTGCATACTATTTCGGATGTTTCCAGACACCTACCTAGATTTCTCTTTTTAAGAAAAAATTACTTTCAGAGCTGAGATTGTTCATGCTGATGGGTCTCTCGTCTCCCTTCTAACTAGATCAACCCTGTGACACAGTCGTCATCCAAGAAAACTAAAAGGGAGTTTCCTACGGAATTCTGGGAAAGTTGTACATTTTGACTTTTTTTTTTTCTTTCCTTTCCATTTCTTCCTTCTAAGATTATTGGTAGAACAAGTACCTGGTCTCTTATTTACTGTTCTACAGGCCACTGTACCCGCTGGGGAAGTGAAAACATTACACAGAAAGAGGTGATAGTTCTGCCAATATCACTGTTTTAATGCACATACATTTAAGGGACTATTAAGTGGAGGGAAAACTACAAGGCTTGTAGAGGATTATCAGTATCTTCATTTCTAATGTTGAGATGTATGGGGGACCAGCCCACGCACCAGAGTCTAAGGGTCTGAGTAGGGGGTTGGTGTTGGTGAAATATCTACAAGAAATAACACAGACAACATGAATGGTGGAAGAGACCACACTTTACTGTGAAACTTGGTGTCTTATATACCATAGGTGATTACATCTTTCTTTTAATGATTACATTGTTTGCAACTTCTTAGGAATCACACGTTTCAGAAAGGATCATTGTTTTCACGGAAAGAGAACAGACAGTTAAAGATAGAAGTGAAGTATAATACAAAAGATCAAAAACCATAATTGATCACTCAAAATACATCAGCGAGGGTCTTATTTTGCGTACATAGTATAATATTAACTGAAGCTTATGACAAGGCTATTTTTCTTTAAAAGTTTAAACAATAGTCTATGAGTAAGGTGCCTCTAACCAGGGAGGAAGTTTCAATAAGAAAGTCTGCCCATGTACTGAAGCCGCAATTACCAAGTGGCATGAATAATAGGGAAACTAACTCCAGTCTCTGATCCATTTAGGTCAGGCAGTCAGGCGCACATATTTTCAAGTAGGGGAAGCAGGGTCCCAAAGGCCACACAGCACTTCTGGCTGGATGGGCCCCAACAGAGATGTTTATGATATAAAACCCATTTTTTGTCCCTAGATGCACTAAATATTTGTTCATAGGTAAATCTATACAATATATACTTTATTTGGTGTTTTTGCTATTTATAAATGTTATGTTTTAACCATGGCTCATTTATGGTTGGTTTTGGGTGGTTTTAATATGTATATTGTCATGTTAATTTGTAACAAAATTGCACTTCATAGTATATATTGTTACTGGTATTAAAATACTTTGTAGCATAATGTTGCCTCCAAGCAAAATAAAACTTTATTTCACCTAAAATAAAGCAAACATGGGTTCCTGATTGGCACAGTTGGTAGAACATGTAACTCTTGATCACAGAATTCTGAGTTCAAGCCCCATATTGGGCATGGAGTCTAGATAGAATAAAAATAAAAAAGCAAGTTACATGTTATTGTTTGTTCCTGATAGGCTAGGCTTTTTTATAGAAAAAAGTTTTGGGGTGTCTGGATGGCTCAGTAGGTTAAGCATCCAACTCTTCATTTCAGTTCAGGTCATGGCCTCACAATTTGTGGGATCAAGCCCCACTTCAGGCTCTGCACTGGCAGGACAAAGCCTTCTTGGGATTTTCTTTCTCCCTCTATCTCTGCCCCTTCCCTGCTCATGCTCTTTAAGTAGATAAACAAACAAACAAAAAGAAAAAAGTGTTAACCCTTATGCATTCCCCCTTCACCAAACATCCCTCAGGCATGACATGAGATCTTCAAACTGGATTTTAGCCAGGATATTCATTTAGGAAAAGAAAAAAAAACTCCATTGTAGCACATCAGAAAACTTTTTTTGTTGTGACTTGACACCATGATTTCTCACTTATTAAAAACACAGTCTGGGATGGGATGATCATGGCATTTTTTTCAGTGAATATCCTTTATCTCCTAGACAGAATCCTTGAGAAATATTATCTAAAGCCTTTTGATATTTAAGAACAATATGGGGGTGCCTGGGTAGCTCAGTCTGTTAAGTGTCCGAACTTCTGTTCAGGTCATGATCTCATGGTTTGTGGGTTTGATTGAGCCCCATGTCAGGCTCTGTGCTAACAGGCTAGCTCATAGCTTGAAGCCTGTCTTCAGATTCTGTATCTCCCTCTCTCTCTGACCCTCCCTTGCTCACACTATCTCTCTCTCTCCCTCAAAAATAAACAAAACATTAAAAAATTGGGAAAAAAACACAATATAATAAATCCATGAAGAATCTTTAAATAGCCTTGAATTCTCATTCTATGAAGATGCTGTGTCATATGGATTATATGAATGGTTATGACAAAACTCCTTTCAAGGATGAGAGCAGAATGAAAAATTTTCTGGGTAGTTGAAAATTGCACAAGTCAGTTCCCTTTTCATTTCATTCCTGTTTCACATGGGTCTGCAAAGTCTATACAAGAGCACTCTTGTTCAGATGCTACTGTGAGCTTTCTTGTCAGATGTTTAGAAAGTAAACCCAGCTAAAGATTCATTTCAGGGGGCACCTGGGTGGCTCAGTCGGTTGAACATCCAACTGTTGATTAAAGCTCAAGTCATGATCCCAGAGTCATGGGATCAAGCCCTGGATCGGGCTCTGCACTGAGCATGGAGCCTGCTTGGGATTCTTTCTCTCTCCCTCCTCCCCTCTTCCCCAACTCATGCCTTTTCTCTAAAAATAAGTCTTTTTTTAAAGTTCATTTTAGAATGTATGGACTTTAGGGGATAAGCTATCATGATTTAAATACTATCTTTGTGCAGATAAAGTGTTGTTTTTGACTTATTATTACATTAAAAATATTTGCTTAAATTCCTAACCTGCTTTCTACTAAATATAACTGAGGGAGAAATTTCAACTAATACAGATCCGGGTTTGGTTTTGTTTGCTTGATTTTTTTTTTTTTTTGGCCTCTTTTTGAGCACTTATGCTTCTTCAGAAACCTTAGGATTATGTTATCAAAAAGGAAAATACAAATATCCTTGTATTTTAAGGGAAAGTGAAATTACATTTATATATTTATTCAGATAATATGATTTGATTTCCTTATCTAAATCTTTGTGACATGATTCTGTCATTATTTTTTAAAATTCTTTTTCTTAAAAATTTTAGCCTTTATTTCAGAGAGACAGAGCATGAGTGAGGAATGGGCAGAGAGAGAGGGAGACACAGAATCTGAAGCAGGCTCCAGGCTCCGAGCTAGCTGTCAGCACAGAGCCCAGTGTGGGGCTCAAACTCTTAAAACATGAGATCATGACCTGAGCTAGTAGGTCGCTTAACTGACTGAGCCACCCAGGCGTACCTGTCAGTATTTATTTTATGGCTTTAATTAAGGTCATGTGATTTTCTTCCTATTGATCCAAGTTTCTTAGTACAATGTATTTGTAAATAACATTGTTTTCTCATTATTGTAAATAATTTTTTGATTTTTCTATATTTTATTTCTAGGTTAAATATAATCTATTTATTTTGTGTATACATATCTTAGATCTTGCTACCTTACTAATTTTCTTATTAATTCTAGATATTTTTACCATTTTTTCCATTTTCCACTTTATAGAATTATAATCTACTTCATTTTATAGATGAATAAAACTGTCTCACAGAATTTTATTGTCTATTTCACAAAATTAATAGCAAAAAATTTGTCTCTAATGCCAAGTTTAAGCCATGTTTCACAAAATCATTGCAACCATTGCTTGACTTAAAGAAAGTTATAGGGGTGCTTGGGTGGCTCAGTTGGCTAGAGTCCAACTTCAGCTCAGGTCATGATCTTGCAGTTTATGAGTTCAAGTGCTGCATTAGACTCTCTAAAATATATAAATATAAAAATATAAAATATATAAAAATATATAATTTAAGAAAAGAGGTTGCCATACAGAGACATCTTTCCTAGCTACATGCACACCAGACAAGAGAACCCAAGGGACCAGAGAAGCTTCATGGAAGAATAGTTGTAAGTAAAAGGAGTCTTTTCTGAGCATCCTTTAGAAATTCCAACACCCTAATAAGCTTGTTTTTCTGGGAAAAAAAATAAATCTTTAACCTTGGTCTACAGTCTGTACTTTTCATCTGGGTCATAGGGTCATCTCTGGTTATCTCTGGTGCTTCTCATCTGAGCTCTCCTCAGACTCCCGCAGGCACCTGCTTCTGCCCTGTCCTGACATATGAACATTACATACGACGTTTCCCTCTAGTCCCTTGTCCCTCATCTAATCTCAGTGCTTTGAATACTGATGCATTAGGGAAATATAATTATTAACTTTGTCACTATTGTTAGGGAGAAATTTAAGCAATAGCTTATATTTGTGGCAAAGTATACTGATGGGAAACTTGTAAACCCTCAGAGATGTTGAGAGCTATTCTATATAACGTGTTTTCTCAAAATTCACTTTAAATATCACTTTGATATGCAAAAGTATATATATTACATATTACATATAAGAATACATCAACATATATAAATATCAAAAATAAAATATACTTATTAAGGTATATGTATAATTTTTAGAAGCAAAGGTGAATGTCAGAGAGACACATTTCTTTTTTAGAAATGAAAAAACAATATGCGAAGATCTCAAATTTGGCTCAGTTTGCCGTTGTATCTCTACGGTTTCTTCATAAGACTTTATTCAGTTCAGATTTATTATTGCAAAGCAACGTTAATTTTTTTCTTCCGATTTTATCTTAGGAGTGAAGCCTCAGCTTGTAAGAAATCTGTTTGTTGAGCAAATCAGCTGGTAAGTTAAATCCATTTCATAAATATACCAGTCATTTTACTTCAAAAAAATGCTCAAATCATTCTGAATATAATTAGTATCTATTATGCTAATTAGTATAATTAGCGTTTTTAAGAAATCTTTTAAGAAATTTTATATTATACTAATTAGTATAATCAGTGTTTTTAAGAAATATTTCAATGGAAAAACATCCATAATCATTAGAAATACAATCTTTATGATTTGGGGAAATTTCTGCCTTGCCTTCCATCTATAATATACCACAGCTGTGGTGGACTGAAGGTTTGCATGTCAGACACTCTAGTTATCAGCACCACGTCCTCAACAGCTATCAAAGTGTTTGTAGGTTTATTTGTTTTACCTTATTTAGAGTATCACAAATGTGGTCATTCACTAGCCCTTGATATTCCATGATTGAGGATAATTGAATATGAATAGGGATGTGCTGGCTCAGCAGGTCCCTGGACAGAATTTCAGTAAAGGAGCTGAATATAAAAAGATTAAAAAGTAAAATGTCAGTAAAACTGAAGAGCAAAATTGCATGGCAAAATTTTCAGTCAACCTACTTAAATGCGTAATATCTAAGAAGTATGTGTCTTTTTGTGTAGGTTTAATATAGATAATTTTTTTCAAGATGAAAGGGAAATCGAACATCCATCTAATTTAGAGAAGGTTGATGAATTCTCAGGCAGGAAAATAGAAGCATTAAATGATGGTAGGGAGCAAGAAGTTGACCTTCAGTTTTCTGGGTTGAAGGTCAACTGACAAGGAGGGAAAGATATTGTATGTAAGAGAGAATATTAACCCTGATGTGAGAAACCTCAGGCCTCAGGTAAGAAAAAACAGATTGTTTATAGCAGGGAAACTATGTCTTATCTACTTAACCTTCATTTACCCTTGTTGAAATAGTATGTGTTTTTAATAAGCTATTCAAAATTCACAGTAAGAATAATAGGATGACTTACTATTCTTAACTTATATTTGTGTCCACTGATATGGAAAAAATGAAAATATTAATGCTAAAATATTTATCAAATATCTAATGTTTTATATACCAGGTTCTGTACTAAGCTTTTACGTAAATGAACTCACCAAATCCTTACAATAGACCTCAGAGTTACAGTATTACTCATTTTATGAATGAAGAAAATGAGGTTACATATTTTTCCCAAGATTTTTCCATGAATTTTGAAGCTAAGATCCGATCTTATTTTATATAGCTCCAGAACTACTAAGAAGAACTAACTTCTTAATTAGTGGGATCTCCTACCTCTTGAATATCCCAAGTATCTCCTACATTTATAACGCTGCAGGAAGCTGCAAGGAAGAAACAGGGGCAACTAGTATGTTTTTGAACATTGAACTTCATATGCATTATTTTACTTGAGTTTCTCAGTAATTCTGTAAGGTAGGCACTGCCATGTTCATCTTATGGAAGAAGGAAGAAAATGTCCAAGGAAGTGAAGAATTATGCATTTAAGCATCAGAGCTCTGTTCAGAACTAGGGCCCCTCTAGTTCAGGAAACAATTTCTAATCGAATCTGGTTACATTTTCCTCTAGGGATTTGATCTTCTGTTTAGTAATTGCAGAAGGTGGCAAACAGCTATTGAATGTCTAATACTTTCCAGACAGTGTTCTAAGAAATTTCACACTTATTAACTTTATTATTTCAAAACATCACCCTATAGGGAGGTATTATTGTTACTTCAGTTTTACAGAAAAGGAAACTGAGGCACAGAAAGGTAATGAACTTGCTAATACTCTATTTTCTATCATTTCAATGTATGCAATGGAGCAGGGAAGACATGAGGGAGGGAGACAGGTGTTTTCTCTAAACTAATGGGGAATCAGAAGTCATATAGTCAAAGTCAGGGAAGTGAGATCTTCAGAGATTATCTAATCCAACTTCTTTATCGTATGGATGGGTGTCTGAAATCCTAGGGAAGGAGCAATTAACAGAATGGGGAAAGATCTATTGCTATAGTACACTCACCAGATAAATTACCTGGAAAGTAGTAGAGCTACTTCTATTTGGCAGAATATGAAGAAATTATTTTACAGAATCATGCCACATTTGTGGGTAGATTCTCTGAGATGGTAAGGAAGAAAACGATGGGGAAAAGTAAGCTCCATTAACACTGTATTGTATTGAGGGCCCTATTTTGAAATTAAAGGAGATTACTTTTTTCCATGATATTTCCAACTTATGGAAGCATAACTAATCACCTGAAAAAAGGCAATTCAAATAACTTTTCTGAAACATCACTTGTTTTGAAAGAGTAGATAAGTAGAAAAATTAAGGAGTTATTAAAATGAAATTTACATTGATATTCATATCATTTCTACACAATCTTGTGACAGCAATATTAAAAACTGTGTAATGCTTTGGAATTTTCTGAATCCTTATTTGTTTGTTGGACATTGCAAGACCGTTGGTGTGATTCACACAGAATTGAAACATTCCTTTTATTCAGCAAATTTGAACAGAATTTGTGGGGTGTTATCATTCAACTAAAAGAACCTGATGAATATCAACATATTTTTGTTTCTAAATAAATTTTCACTTATGGATAAATAATTTTCAGTGTAACCCCTGACCTTAGTTTCCTATAAAAATCTAAGTGGGCTTCCAGAATCTAGTGGGCATAATCCTTCAATATTTTAAACTACATTTAAAGGATAAGTGGGCAGTCATATTTACAAAGTAACATTCAAATTAATTTAAATCATAAACATTAGAATTATAAAAGCCTTTAATAATAAAATACATCTTTTTCTAAAAATGAATAAAAGTTCATGGTAAAAGTTTTGGACATTAAAAAAGAGCATAAGTTGGAAAATTAAAATCTGCATAGTGTATCATGAAATAGTTATTGTTAATAATTTACTTAAACATTTCAATTAATTTATATTGGATATAACATAATCTGATATAAACTGAAGAATCTGTGCACTTCGGATATATATTTCTTATAAAGAAACACCACTGACCCTTAAGTATTAATCCTAAGGTTAAAAAAGTAAAAAAAAAAATATTTTTCCACTACATGCCTCTTAACATTACATTTAATTTCGCTTGTAGTAGAAAGGCAGAAGGTATCAATAATATACATTAAATTCATTTAAAAATTACTGAGCCAGAGATGTCTGGGTGGCTCAGTTGGGTAACTCTTGATTTTGGCTCATGTTCTGATTTTATAGTTCATAAGATGGAGCCCAGTGTCAGGTTCTGCACTGAGGGCATGGAGCCTGCTTGGGATTTTCTCTCTCCCTTTATCTCTGCCCCTCCCCTGCTCTGCTGCTCGCTCTCTCTCTCTCTCTCTCTCTCTCTTTCTCTCTCTCTCAAAATAAATAAATAAATAAACATTAAAATAATAAAATAAAAATTACTGAATCAAGAATAAAAATTTAAAACTAAGATTGGTTAATCCTGCAAGAGAAAGAAATAGGACATGCAGAACTATAGACACCTTATGCTACAAATGAGTCTTAAGTAATATAACAATTTCATGGAGGGATTTCTATACTTATTTCCTCTTATAACCGCCCAAAAGTACAGGGTAATTTAGAAAAATAACTTCCTCTTTAGTTCTATCATGAATTACTTGATCAGTGGATTAATGATTATTTCTAGTATTGTATTATTCCTTCAAGCCTGTAGCACACTGTGTACTTCCCAGTTTTTCTCTTTCTAAATTTTTTTAACATTTATTCATTTTTGAGAGAGCATGAGCAAGAGAGGGGCAGAGAAAGAAAGGGAGACATACAATCTGAGGCAGTGCCAGACTCTAAGCTGTCAGCACAGAGCCGGACTTGGGACTCAAACCCACAAACTGTGAGATCAACCTAAGCTGAAGTCAGACACTTAACTGACTGAGCCACCCAGGCACTCCCAGTTTTTTCTTTAGTTAATATTTATTTAACATTGACTATATGCCTACCATTGTATAAATTACTCAAATGCCCTGCACCACTTATGTGATCTCATTAGAAACCATTTGTTCAAGTAAATTCTATGGTTACCTCCAGTTTACCTCCTAAAATAGTGCATTATGTGTACTTAACATTGATTGAAATAATACTTAACACTATTTACATGAATATGTATAGTGTGACTTAGTATTTGAATAAACACTTAACACTGTTTGATATTCCTCTTTTTTAATCTTAGAAAGTATAATTTCCTGTTTCCTCACAAAAGAATGTGAATTGCACAAAAACTGGGACTTTGTTTAATTCATCATACTATCCGAAGCTCTTGGAAGAGTTTTGGCACTAGATATTCAAAAAGATTTTGTTAAACGAATGAGTGATTTCAGTAGTTCTCAAAATGGCTAAAGTCTTAAAATATGCATTAGGCCATTTTAATTGAATATTAGATTTCCATTTTCTCACCAATGATTTGTTCATTACTTTTGTCATTTCAGGTACCTTTCTGGAGCATCAGATCATGGAAAATCGGAATAATGTTACTGAATTTATTCTCTTGGGACTTTCTAGGAACAAGAAAGTCCAGATCCTCTGCTTTTTATTTTTCTTACTCTGTTACCTAGCTATCTGGCTGGGTAATCTGATTATTATGGCTTCTATCACCTGCAGTCAGCTAATTAACCAGCCCATGTACTTCTTCCTTAATTACCTAGCCCTCTCCGACCTCCTCTACACCACCACTGTGACACCCAAACTAATGACTGACTTACTGACAGAGAAGAAGGTCATTTCCTATAATAACTGCATGACCCAGCTGTTTACCACACACTTCTTTGGAGGGGTCGAAGTCTTCATCATCACAGGAATGGCCTACGACCGCTATGTGGCAGTCTGCAACCCACTCCACTATGCCGCCCTCATGAATAGGCAACGATGCAACTCAATTCTCAGAGCTTCATGTGCAGGCGGGTTTCTGCACTCCCTTGGCCTGTTTCTTCTTACAATTTTTTTACCGTTCTGCGGTCCCAATGAAATAGATCACTATTTCTGTGATGTATATCCTTTGTTGAAACTGGCCTGCACTGATACACACCAAATTGGTTTCTTAGTCATTGCCAATTCCGGCCTGATGGGACTGGTGATCTTCGTGGTTTTGATGGCCTCCTACTGTATGATATTGTATAACGTGAGAGCGTATTCTGCAGAGAACCGCCACAAAGCACTTTCCACTTGCAGCTCCCACATCACAGTTGTGATCCTGTTTTTCGCACCTGTCATCTTTGTTTACATTAGACCTGCCACAACTTTACCGGAAGATAAAGTGTTCACACTCTTCTACACAATTATTGTCCCCATGCTCAATCCTCTTATCTACACCCTTAGAAACACAGAGATGAAAAATGCCATAAGGAAAGTTTGGTGCAATGGAAGGTTTTGGAAAGAGAAGTCAATGATTTGAAGGCTCTCCATCTTTAAATGTAAATGGGTCACCTCTCATCATACACATCCTTTCTTTGATTCATTGCTGATGGAAAAATCAGTCAGAACATGTAAAAGGCAAGCCATAAACAGCAAAATGACGTCAGAGAATTACTCTATCATATTCCTTTCCTGATGCACTTCCCTTGTTTCCATCCTTCACCTAGTTTCAAGTTCCATGAAACTAGGGTCATGTCATATTTACTTTATTGCTAATTTCCTAGTAGCCAGCAAAGTTTATATTACATATTAGAAGCTAAATAAATATTTATTGAATGAATATATAAATATCTTGTCAAATAGTTCTGCTTCTCATTTCTTACAGGAACCACATTTATGGCTTAACGACCCACTTAGACATTAGACACTGCTGATATGTACCTTCTTTACTTATTTTTCTACTTCTAAATATTCTGGCTTCAAACAGACAAGACAGGATTCCAACCTGTATCCAATAACCCAGACAAGATACTCCAAAAAGTGTATGGGTGGCAAAGATTAGTATTGCTGAACTAAAGCTATTTTAACTGGTTTGACATTAAATATATATAATCAAGGAGTAACCACAGCTACCTGTGCTGCAGAAAGGAAGAAAATGTAAATCCCTCAAAAATTAAGAATATTTTCAAAGTAAAATATTTTCACTTATTGTCTAAACTCAAGTTTAAAATAATCCAAAAATAATATTTGATGTAAAATATAGAGCAGATTTAGTGATGGGATAGATAGAGGATGATGATAGAAAAAGAGAGAGAAAGATGGATAACTGATACATACATGATACAGTGAGTCAGCGAGTGAGAGGGAATGGAATGTTTAAGCAATTCTCTGATGGAATTTAATGGAGGCATCCCTCTGATGGAATTTAATGGAGGCATCCCTCTGATGGAATTTAATGAGGCATCCCTCATTTGTATCTAGTCTGAAGATCTTCTCTGACTCCATCTTCTACTTTTTCTTTTCTTTCTTTCTTTTTTTTTTAAGTAGGCTTCCTACCCAGTGTGGAACCCAACACAGGGCTTAAACTCATCACCCTGAGATCAAGACCTGAGCTGAGGCCAAGAGTCCCATGCTTAACTGCCTGAGCCACCCAGGTGCCCCTTCTAGTTTTTTTTTTTTTTTTTTTTTTTTTAATACATGTCACCATCAAGAGTAAAATCTTGGGCAGCTGGGCGGTTCCATCAGTTAAGTATCTGACTTTGGTTCAGGTCATGATCTCAGTTCAGATCATGATCTCATAGTCCATGAGCTCCAGCCCTGCATCGGGCTTGCTACAGTCAGCACAGAGCCTGTTAAGGATGCTGGATCCTCTGTCCCCCTCTCTGACCCTTCCCCCATTCCCATTCCTGCTCTTTCAAAGAAAAATAAACATAAAAAAAGACTTAAAAGAACATGAAATCTTTGATCTGGCTAGTGTGAAGATTTCCCTTTTGCTGGCAAGCCTGATAAACTCTGACTGTCTTCACCAGTTTATACAAGAATTTTTTTCTTTTTCTTTTGAAAAAAAATTTTAATATGTATTTCTTTTTGAGAGAGAGAGGGAGACACAGAATCTGAAACAAGCTCCAGGCTCTGATCTGTCAGTACAGACTTCAACGTAGGCCTTGAACCCACTAACCATGAGATCATGACCAAAGTCAAACACTCAACTGACTGAGCCACATAAGTGTCCCAAGAAAGTCTTTTCTTTACCAAACTAATTAACTGCCTCTTTAGTTTCCAGTTTGGTGCTTAGAAAAATTTTAATCGTCTAAATTTCAGTTTATTTATCTGTAAAATAAAGGCAATAGTTGGATCATTAATTCAAAATTAAAATTTTAGACCTTTTTTTAAAAAAAAGTATATTTATTTACTTAGAACAAAAGAGAGAGAAAGAGAGCTGGGGAAAGGGGAGAGAGAGAGAAAGAGAGAGAGAGAGAATCCCAAGCAAGCTTCACACTGCCAGCATGAGAGCCTGATGTGAGGCTCAAACTCATGAACTGTGAGATCATGACCTGGGCCAAAATCTAGAGTCCAAAGCTTCACCAACTGAGCCACCAAGGAGCCTCAGTTTTAGAACCTATTAAGAAAATGTTCCTAAAAAATAACTTGTGTTGGTTGAAATCATGCTTTATTATGTTACTTATACATGTATGGACATAAGTCACAAAAATAGTTATGCTTATAATTCTAAAATAAAAATTTCAAAGTGTAAAATTAAATATTTGTGTTAAAAATTTTAATTTGAATGTTCTACAGAAATTAATTTACAGGTGCTAGGGGATAACAACAACACAAAATTATTTTGAGCAGTTTCTTTCCTGAAAACAGTATTAATTTCCTTTCATTTTTATAATTACCTTATGAGGTAGTTACTATTATCTCCATTTTACAGAGGGAGAAAAAGAGGAGGAAGGCATAGTTGCTTTTCCAGGGTCTCTCAAGTAGGAAGACATTATTCATTTGCATGCTTAATTACCAGCTCTTACCAGTGTCATATTTTTTATTTTGAGTGTTATGAGAAACCATTTGAATCATAATTGTCATGTCTGTTATCATTTTACTTTGTAATACCAGTCATATATAATCAAACATCATTTTACCAGACAATAAATTTAAGAGATTAACCCAAAATCAAGTGTTAAAAATAAAGCATGTGTTAATAATTTTCTCACTCCTTCAAAAGTTACCTTTAATGACCTAGTATAAACGAACATGTATGAATGCATGAGAATTTCACTAAAGATTCAGTTAGGTTACCAACTGCTCTAGTAATAATTCTCTTAAATTTTTAATACTTTTACAAACATGCCCCTTCTAAAGACAACTCCCTAATCATTTTTTTTTCCAGGGAATTAGAATCTCTTATTTATTTATTTTTATTTTAAATTTATTTTCTTAAATTGAAGTTAACTAACCACCAATCATATTTTTCCATTTGAATTTCTCTAAAATTTTTCATGTTACACTGTGCTATGACCTTTTATGTTGCTCTATTTATATATTCATTTATATATTCAGACAATGTTCATTTCCCCCTTAACCTGTACAGTCTAATGCTCTGCTCCCCTCTAAATTATTTTCATGATGTCCAATGAGTCGTCTGACTTCATTTTTAAGCAGAAACAGTTATTTACCTCAACTATTAGAAGAAATTTTTCAATTCTACAGACATGTATAGGTATCCAGATGTATAGACATTCTACAGAAATTAGAAATTTATAGTTTTATTTTGATGGGAATGGAAAAAATAAATTTAAGCATATTCTAGATCAAGTAGTTTCAATACTGGCCAATATAGTGGTTTTCACAATCACATTGGCTCCTAGTAATAGTAAGTGGAAATTCTACAATCTAACTGCCACCAACCTTTCTACTAGGGTCTACTACTTTTGAAAGTAGTCAAACATCCTACTGTCCTGATGCAATCTTATGTCTGTTGTGTTGGAACAATTGTCAGTAGACCCCAATTTTATACTCAAATGAGGCTCAGTTTAGAGAATGAATTATATGGCTACCCTATTTATTACCAGTACCTCTTTTTCATTATATATAAAGGAAGTTTTCATAATTTTATAAATTTAATAATTCATAATACTTAAAATGCTGTGAATTTTAAATGATCTGATTAAGTCATTTTAGAAAACCTCTTGTGGGGCGCCTGGATGGCTCAGTTGGTTAAGCCTCCCACGTCAGTTCAGGTCATGATCTCACAGCTTGTGGGTTTGAGCCCTGCGTCAGGTTCTGTGAGGAAAGCTCAAAGTGTGGAGCCGGCTTTAGATTCTGTGTCTCTCTCTGCCCCTTCCCTGCTCACGTTTTGTCTCTCAAATATAAATAAAACATTAAAAAATTTTTGAAAAAAAGAAAATCTTTTCCAATTGTTCTTCAACCATTATTCCTTATATAAATAATATTTTTATTCCTTAGACACTATTTAAATAATTTTTGCATTTAAAAGTGTTGCAATTAATATGGAAACTAATGAGCTAAGTGGAAAATATGACTTTAAGTTTATGATGCTCCTTTTTTATGAGAACACAGGGACTACCCTTTATGTCTGGGATGATTCATAGGAATGCAGTTTATGTGCATATGAAGATTTCACTCATGAATCCAAAATATCGGGAAATTAGAAAGGGAACTTTCAGTTAGCAACTTATGGATAGAATTCAAAGGAAAAATATATATCAAAGAAAAGTGTAACAGAACTTCACCAAGGAAATGAGGACTCAGATTACAAGGGAAAACTAAAAATAAGAAAAAAAATCAATAAAGAAAAAAAGTATTTCAAGGTAAATTATTATAGTAATGCAGCCACCCCAATGTCTATGCTTGTATTTCTTAGAGCAAAGTTCATGGTTTAAGCACTTAAAAGTAGACAGAATATCACTAACACCAATGTCTATGTTTATTTTTCTTAGAGCAGAGTCATGGTTTTTCAAGTACAATGAATATCATGTGCGTAGGAGGGAAAGTGCCTTTCAGATGATTTGCCTTCCAATAAAACATAGTTTCTGGCACCACACTTTCCTCAAGGCATTCTTCATCTCCATGTTTCTGAATGTGTAAATCAGAGGGTTGAACATGGGGGCAATGATGGTGTAGAAGAGAGCAAACACCTTATCTTCTGGGAAAGTCGTGGCTGGTCTAATGTAAATGAAGAGAACAGGCACAAAGAACAGAACAACAACCGTGATGTGGGAACTACAGGTGGACAGAGCTTTGGTGCGGCTCTCTGCAGGGTAAGCCCTGATGGTGTATAATATCAATAAGTAAGAGAGCACCAAGACCACAAAGGTCACCAAGCCCATCATGCCTGAATTGGCAACCACTAGGATCCCGACTCTGTAGGTGTCGGTGCAGGCCAGTTTCAGCAAAGGATACACGTCGCAGAAGTAGTGATCTATTTCATTGGGGCCACAGAAAGGTAAATTGATGGTAAGGAGACACTGGAAAAAAGAATGCAGAAATGCCCCAGTACAGCTAGCAATGACTATGGTACAACACCTCTGCCTGTTCATGATGATGGTGTAGCGCAGGGGCTTGCAGATGGCCACATAGCGGTCATAGGCCATCCCTGTGAGGATAAGGATTTCAATCCCCCCAAAGAAATGCATGACAAAAAGCTGTGCCATACAGCTCGTATAAGAAATCATGTTACTTTCTGCCAGCAAGTCGGTGATTAGCTTGGGTGTCACTGTTGAGGTATAACACAGATCCGAGAGTGCAAGGTTATTAAGGAAGAAATACATGGGTTGATCAATTAGTGGGCTGCATGTGATAGAAATCATTATGAGCACGTTTCCCATCCAAATAGCTATGTAACAAAATAAGAATAGAAGAAAGCACATGTTTTTAATTTTCTTGTTCTGGGAAAGTCCCAACAAAACAAATTCGGTGACGTTGTTCATATTTTCCATGGTCTAATGCAGTTAAGTCTCAACAGGTTTGCCTGGGAAGAAAAAGACAATTCATCATGAGAAATATTGACTGAGAATGGTGTGAATTTGAATGGCTATTGTAAAAATAAATTCATTTATTTATTTTTTAATAGTTTATTGTCAAATTGGATTCCATATAACACCCAGTGCTCTTCCCCACAAGTGCCCTCCTCCATTACCCACCCCCCTTCAGCCCTCAGTTCGTTTTCAGTATTCAATAATCTCTCAGGTTTTGCATCCCTCTCTCTCCCCAACTCTCTTTCCCCCTTCCCCTACCCATGGTCCTCCATTAGGTTTCTCCTGTTAGACCTATGAGTGCAAACATATGGTATCTGTCCTTCTCCACCTGATTTATTTCGCTTAGTATGACACCCTCGAGGTCCATCCACTTTGCTACAAATGGCCAGATTTCATTCTATCTCAATGCCTTGTAATACTCCATTGTGTGTGTGTGTATGTGTGTGTGTGTGTGTGTGTGTGTGTGTGTGTGTGTATACACCACATCTTCTTGATCCATTCATCAGGTGATGGACATTTAGGCTCTTTCCATGATTTGGCTGTTGTTGACAGTGCCGCTATGAACATTGGGGTACATGTACTCCTGTGCATCAGCACTTCTGTATCCCTTGGGTAAATCCCTAGCAGTGCTATTGCTGGATCATAGGGGAGATCTACTGATAGTTTTTTGAGGAACCTCCACGCTGTTTTCCAATCAAAACCACACTGGGATACCACCTCACGCCAGTCAGAGTGGCTAAAATGAACAAATCAAGAGACTATAGATGCTGGAGAGGGTGTGGAGAAAAGGGCACCCTCCTACACTGTTGGTGGGAATGTAAACTGGTGCAGCCGCTCTGGAAAATTCATATATTTAATAAGCTTCCTATATAATATTTTAAAGTAATTCTAAGTTTTTTTTAGGAATAGGCTTACCATATAATTTAATACATCAGGTTATTTTGTAGAGTGAAAAGGAATAATATTAATAGTCACAATTGCTCATGTAATAAACAAAAGTGCACAAACATCTTATGTAGAAGATACAAAAGGTGAGCTTAGGGGGAATGCATTTCTTTTCCTGGAGTAACTCACTGCTTGATAGGTTGAAATAGCCAGACTGAATCCCAAGCAAGTGAAGTGAATTATGCAATTGCAAGATAGAATCCTGTCTTTACTGGGACACCTGGGTGGTTCAGTTGGTTAAACGTCCAACTTCAGCCCGGGTCATGTTCTCGCTGTTCATGAGTTCGAGCCCCGTGTCGGGCTCTGTGCTGATAGCTCAGAGCCTGGAACCTGCTTCTGATTGTGTCTCCCTCTCCCTCTGCCCCTCCCCCGTTCACACTCTGTCTCTGTCTCTCTGTCTCTCACTCTCTCTCTGAAGAATAAACATTAAAAAAAAAAAAGTATCCCGTCTTTACTTAAAATTCCATTTGTCTTTTTTGTTGTTGTTGTTGTATCACTAAATTCTACACCTGAAACCAATATTAAACTGTATGTTAACTAACTGGAATACCTTAAAACGAACTTGGAAAAATAAATAAATTTCTGGTTGTTGTTATGGTGGAATTTGTATTTTTAAAATATCGTGTAAAAATCTTATTATCTTCATTGCTGAGTTGTTTGCACACAAGGTGAGTAACACATTTGCCTCACTCTACGTCCTGATTCTGGGTTGAAACCATTCAATACTTATCAACGTTATAGGCAGCAATAAAGAAAACATACCAGCTGAGGTGTAAGTGGCTGTGACATTTCTTTTGACTTAAATAGATAGATGGAAAAAAAAGAATTAAACAATATTGAGGACAAAGACTAAACCAGAGCAATACAAATAGTGACTATCACTTGCTTGACACACACTGGACTTCAATCATTGTTGTATTTTTAATAAATGAAATATTGCATTAATAAATCATTTCAATTTCACCATTTTTTTCTTGTTATATTTTTAAGGTGACTGAGTTACTTCTTACAGAAATAATGACAATTTCATAAAAAGTGAATTTGAAGGACTATATTTACATATATTCTCAGTATTTCTGTAATCAGAAAAAATATATAGAAGATATTTTAAAAATAGATTTACTTTAAATAATATGTTTATTTTCTTTTAAAAAATGTTTTAATGTTTATTTATTTTTAAAGTGACACAGCATAAGTGGAAGAGGGGCAGAGAAAGAGCGAGACACAAAATCCAAAGCAGTCTCCAGGCTCTGAGCTGTCAGTAAGAGCCCAATGCAGGGCTTGAACCCATGAATTGTGAGATCATGACCTGAGCTTAACTGACTGAGCCACCCTGGTATCTCTTTTTTTTTCTTGTTTTGTTTTATTTTCAACTAATTTGCCTATATGCCTCTATAGTTAAAGCTTACCATTAATCCTTTCCAAGAATCAAAGCTTGTTTTTAATACTTTTTTTCATATAGCCTTGAAGAAAAACATGATTTTCATAAGAAAAAAAATGTGAGTAGAAAAATGTCATTAATTAACAAGCAGGATAGTTTGAAACTGTCTTTCAGTCTGTTGCTCTTTTTCTCAAGTTAACCAGATCTCAAACTGGAAACAAGGGCAAATAATTCAATAACCTCCTGGTCCCCTTGTTTACCTCAGTTGAACATTTCTTCATGACAATTCTCCACCATATCATAAGATAAGATAAGATAAGATAAGATAAGATAAGATAAGATAAGATAAGATATACTTTTCTTCTCTATACTACATGGAGCTTTTCAAAGTTTCAAATCAATTGCATGAAATAAGAGTTTCAAGAGGTTGAGGACCAAAAGAGAAATGAATAATTTATTTCTTTATTTGACAAATATTTTTTGAGTTCCTACTATGTAACAGGCACCATTCCAGGCAGTGTAATGGACTTTAAAAGTAGATACCGAAGGTCCTGGCACTCACGTTGATGACGTGTAGAGAAGCAAAATAAATTTCAGAAAGAAAATGGAATTCAGTCATTTAAATTTAGTTTTAAATATGGAAATATTACATAAATGCTCTGTACTTTTAAAAATATACAAAAAATAAATATATAAAATACAAATAAAAAATTAAAACTGGCACTTCCTAATTGATTCAGTCACCTCATCTTCCTTAATTCTGCAAAAACGTCTATCAAAATCCTGGAAGGTACAACTTACCTGATTTTGTAGGTGGCATTAGCTTCAACAGACTCATCTCAAACAAGAGCAAGGATGTTTTAATCCTAATTTTACATATAGCCAAAGAGCTAGTTTACATATAGTCATAGAGCTTGCTTTGCTTAACTAATTTGTACGCCATAAGATACAGCTCTTACATAGACTCTTTAAGTTTCCTTTAAACTTAAAATCTTAAAATGTAAGAACTATACCGATTTTTTTAAGAACTCAAGGTTCTGTTACTAAGTGATTCCTTGATTTTGAAAAAAAAGAATGGATCCTTTTTTTGAAGGATGTAGTATTTCCCATCCTTATTTGCTACTAATAGATACTTTAAGGCACCTACCTGTTGGGGGATTTATTTCAGGCTCTCTCCTGCTGTTAGTCCTTTCTCCTATAGCAAATGGTCCTATAAAAGCACCCAGGCTGGTCACCTTGTGTGATAGAGATACTCCGCCTCTATTTTAATAACTCTTTCTCTCTTTTTAGTTTATTCAATATACCATGCTCTCCAAAATTTTGGTTTTCTATGTCACACTCATGCTTAAAAGCCACTCTTTTGCAAGTATTTTACCCTATATTTATTACTGCATTATTTATAATAACCAAGATACAGAAGTAAGTCAAGTGCCCACCAATAGATGAATGGATAAAGATGTGATTACACACACACACACACACACACACACACACACACACACAGGAATATTACTCAGCTGTAGAAAATAATGTAATCTTTCCATTTGCAGCAACATGGAAGGACATAGAATATATAATTTTAAGTGAAATAAGCCTGTCAGAGAAAGACAAATACCATATAATTTCACTCATATGCGGAATTTAATAAACCAAAAAAAAAAAAAAATGAACTAAGGAAAAAGAGACAAACAACGGAAACTTCAGACACCTAAACATAGTGAACAAACTGGTGGTTCCCAGACAGGAGATGGGTGGAGAGATGGGTGACACAGGTGAAGGGGATTATCTTGATGAGCACTAGAAAGTGTATACAACTGCTGACTCTTTAAATTTTTTTATGTTTATTTCTGAGATAGAGAGAGAAACAGAAAATGAATGAGTTAGGAACAGAGAAAGGGGAAGACACAGAATCTGAAGCAGGCTCCAGGTTCTGAGCTGTCAGCCTAAAGACTGAGATGGGGCTTGAACTCACAGACTGTGAAGTCATGACCTGAACCGAAGTCAGACACTTAACTGACTGATACACCCAGGTGCCCCAGGTGTGAGCTCTTTAAACCTATGGAGATCTTTATCTCATTAGCTCTCCCAGAAATACTTCAATTTATCTCACTATTAAAATTTAAATTTGAACATTCAGGAAATTAATTTTCATTACATGGATTCAAGGCAGTTCATCAGACAGGTAATGACAGTGCCTTGTATTCTTCTTACACTTGATAATTTGATTCTACAGTCAGTGGATTCATTTTGGACTCACACACAAGACCAGGCTAGAGATTTGGCCATATGGTCTGGAGTAAGGTAATTAACTTGTCTGGCAGTTTTTCCCTTTCTAACATGGGCATTCCCAACATCAATCTTCCATAGCTGTGTAAGTTGAGTAATCAGGTACAAAATATGCAACAGGCATTAATTATTTACTCTTCCACATTGCTTCTCTTCATATCATTATGTACAGATTAGGTACCCAATATATAATGGGGAAAATATCAGCAAAAGTACACTAAAATGTTAATAGATTAAAAAAAATATATGCTATTAAAACCTATATCAAACAGAATCCTATTACTAGTAAAGTCCTTTACACACATAAAAGAGAAATAATGATAATTTATAATATTATTTAGTGCTTACCATACTCTACTGGCAATTCTAAATCTTCTAGATGAATTAACTGTTAACCCTAAAAGGCCCAGTGATTCTTTTATTATCTCTATTTGCAAAAAGGAAACCAAGTCTCCACAATTTGGATAAAATACAGATGGATTCTGAAGACTAATTTTAAGCATATTTTAATGATTTTTATCATCTGGATACTGATAATTTGGTTGTCAAGTTCAAATTATTCTTAGAATTATTCCTGGGGCATATTACCTTTTTTTGTTTGTTTGTTATTTCTTTCTGTAACCAAGTTGCCTCACTCAGAAAATCAAGGTCGAGTTAACTTTTTGACAACAGCTCCAAAGTTTTCTCCTAGCACCAGTACCCAGTCTTGAATGAACTAATTATATGTCCTATTTAGTTGTTCACTCTGTTCTTACTCTTTCTTATCAGATTTGTTCCACATTGATGTCCAGAATCCTCTGAAATTAAGGTTTTCAAAATCATAACAAATCATACTCTTAATTATTACCTGTACATACAGTACATAACATAACATAAATAAGCAAAGGAGGTGAGGGAGTAATGTATCTCCACTCTTGTGCTTTGTTTGTATTATTTTTAACTTGTACCTCTTCCTTCTTAATTTTTCTTCCTTCTGCCTAAAATTCAAATTGCTCACTTGATTTATCTACCAATTCTTATTACTTTTATCAGATACACTTTATATATTACATGAATGTTATTATTATTTCCTTCATGAATTTCCTAAAAAATTATTTAGAAAAATTTAGAAAAAATTCTGTTTCCTAAAAAAAAGAAAAAGGCTGCTTCATTTTGACATCTGTTGAGGGATATAATAACAATCATTCACTGAATTCAGTACTAATGTAACAGAAAGTTGCTATATAAAATATTTACAAAACTTGAAGAAAAGAGGGAAGAATGCCTATAAAATACTTATATGTAATTTTCTCTATACTATAGATAAAATTTTAATTTATGCTATATATAAATAAGCTTTTTAAAATTTGAAAAGCATGATTATTTATCATAAGTTTGTTGCATTTTTACTTACCAAGTGATTTTCTCATGGATAAATTTCTTTATCTCTGAATAAAAGGTGGCATTTTGTGTTTTCAATGTAATCAAAATAAATGCTTAATTTTGCTCCTGAAGATTAATGAATTTTAATACACAAACAGACCATGTAAATCCCATTTCTGGGACTTTCCTAATTCCCTTACAAAGAGAAACATTTTCTCCTAATTTTTTAAACTAAAAGGAAATAAGATCATCATTGGCATTTATGTTGAAAAATATTTTTGTGTGTTTTCTATTCAAAAGGTGCTTATTCATTGGTTTCAGCATTGGATGTGTATATATAACTCTGTTTAATTTCTGACTGTTATTTACCTGGGAGATTATAACCCCAGGTCTCCCTCTCACTTTTTCTATGGGATGAGACATTTCCCAAAAGAAAAGTTGGCCAATGTACAGCTGAAATGGTTTACTTCTTCTTCAGTCCTTAAAAAATAGTTATGCCATGATTAAGAACTATTTATACCCTGAGGAGTTTGAGTACAAATCAATAATTCACTTCCACTCAATATTGATAGGCCATAAATCATTGGGGTTTTTTTTTGAAACAAATTCTGAGGAACCAGTAGAGAATAATGTCTCAACAGAGATTAAACTAGAAAAATGCTGAAGAAGCCTAAGACCAGGTGTTGAAGTCTGCTTTAGTGCAGAATAAATTGATGGAACAGTCGGTGGCAAGCTTCTTATGTCCTACTGAACATCCCATCAGCCTACTTCTTCTGCTAGCCCCCACTTTGGCAAACTTTCTACAGATTTAACTCTGAGGCCAGGTGTAAATTTGTAATACTTTCTCCAACAAATACCACAAGAATTTGTGTTTAAAAAAACTTAGATAGTCCCCTAAAATAAATAAGGTATTTTTGTAATCCAGGCAGTCAATTAAAATGACATATACAATGGAAAACATAGTCAAAATAGCTAGAATAGGCTGCATAACTAAACTAAGGTTGAGTTACACATAATAGTACCATTGACACTTGTGCATCATGGGCTTTAACTGTGTGAGTTCACTTATATGAGTATAATATAAGAGTATAAGAGTATTTCATGCATATAATATGAGTATAACAATAAGTTTAATATAGTGCTATACGTGTATTCTCTCTCCCTTAGGATTTCTCTTAACTAGCTTATTTTATTGTAATTATACAGTATATAACACATATAGCGTGTGTAACATACAAAATACATGTAAATTGACTTCATGTTATTGGTTAGGCTTCCAGTCAACAGTAGGCTAACAGTAATTAAGTTTGAGGACCTGTGGTCAGAAGTTATATACATCCTTAATCCCCACATTATTCTAGGGTCAACTGTAGATTATGCAAAGCATAACTGGGCACTTTCTGGGTGAACAATATGTGTGAAGAATTGAGGCAGACTAAATATGTCTGAAGATGATGCATTGGTTATGGTCAGCACTGGAGAAGAAGAGTATGTTGACTAATTTAGAAAAAGAAAAAAAAAAAGCGAGGAATTTGGTTGTATCAAAGCAACCGTGGCCTGAATAACATTGAAAACCATATAAGCTGGTTATTCCTATCTGTAGAAAAAAAAAAAACTTAGTTGTTAAGTGGAAGAAGATATAAGTTAGTAACTTAAGAGAAAGCTTTTATAATATAATGCTTCTGCTGTAACAATTTTCACCTTATGTTTGAAGAGAAAATATTTCTTATTTTCCACAAACAACATTGATGTATTGGTATTCACAATGCCTGTGGAGCTTGAATGATGAGTGGCATTGGTAGTAAAAATTACAAGGATTGCGAAATGGGTTGCCTTCTGTTGTTGGTATCAAAAGCCAACATAAAAGGTAGAGAAGTTATTACTTGGCCTACACACTTTATCAGGATGAGAGATTTTCTGTTGCCACTCTGATCTCCAGAAGACAAAACACAGTCCCTGGGGAAAAGGCAGTCCTGTGTTTGATCATCAGCACAGCACAGCTGTATAGGGAACAGAAAAGAATAGCCTCTAAAGTCTCTTAAGTCAACCACAGATCCTTAAAAAGGAAAATGAAACTGAAATCTAATATAGTGATGTTTGGGGTTGAATCTGAGAATTTTGAGTACTCAAATGCCTGAAACCTCTCTACAAACAGAATCTGCTTCTTACTCCTTTCCAGAGTAGAATAGATTCCCGTGGCCTAGAGATTATATAATAACCTCACCTGAGTTATTTCCTGGCACTATGATGTTTATTTCCTTAAGGTCTGATAGGTTCAGGAAACTTTGATGTGATTCCTGTGATTTCATCTCCTTTCTCTCAGTCAGTGCATGTAGCTTCACGAGGAGTTGGCTGAAGAGGAAATATATGGTTCTATCTGTTTATATTTAGTTCTCCATGGAAATTTGGCACCAAATGAAATGGAATGCTATAGCATTAAGACCCCCCAAATGAATGTCCCAAGAATGATAGGGGTTAAGGGAAACCTTCTTAGTTGGCAAAACCTCAGCCAGTGTATCTTGTCGTCCACTTTGTACAGACCAAGAGGTGACTAGAGGCATAGATCTGTTCCAATGCATGCCAGTTGCTAATGGCTTTACTGGTGTTTAGAGATTTATAAAGCATGAGTAGAAGATATGAATACATGTGTAGACCTCTTGGAAAAAATGTGAGTCATACAAATGCTCACTACGTGGTGTCTACTGTAGAGGAACTTCTCAATGATTGTAGACCAGATTATATGTTTCATAGATATCAGTCATCTTCTTTTCCCAGCAACTCAAGTTCAAGCTCTTTGGTCTAGGTCTAAAGTGGCCACTGTGGCCTAGAAAGCACCCCTATGAATGCTATTGTTAAGGATGAGCAATATGAAATTTACCTCATGAAGATTCATCTGGCTTCTGTGACTACTTTGTAGTTATGACTATGTAAGACAACCCCAAATTTAGTGCTGTAAAACAACCAAGTTATTATGTGCTTGGACTCTTGGATAAGGAATTTAGACAGTGAGGGTGGTTTGGCTGTGCTCCGTGATGTCTTGGGTCTCAGCTGAGAAAACTCAAAGGCTGCGGGTGCTCACTAGATAACAGTTGAGGTCATCTGGGGCCATCTTGACTTACATGTCTGGCAGTTGACACTGGCTGTGGGCTCAGACATCAGACAAGCTGTTGGCCATAAATTCCACATATGGTCTCTCCATATGGACTAGATAGGAAATGTTGCTGTGGCCATTTTTAGAAGTTACTGTCTGTCACACCAAAATTGAGAACCCACCATGTGCATTCTTCAGGGAGACTACTCAGTTACTCTGTCTTGTGGTAGCAAGTCTATTACAGTGAAAGAGTTCAATCATGGAACAAATAGAATTTGTCTTCACAGAAATAGACACTTAGTCTTTCTTGCTTATAATGCTTGTACCAGCAGCACAATCCATCAACTTATGGAATGTCTTATTCACTACCATATTATTTTACTTAGGATTGATTCTGATCAAGTAACTTATTTCAGAGTAAAAGAAGCATGGTAAGGGCACCTGGGTGGCTCAGTCATTTAAGTGTCTGACTTCAGATCAGGTCATGATCTCACAGTCCATGAGTTTAAGCCTCATGTCGGGCTCTGTGCTGACAGCTCAGATCCTGGGACCTGCCTCAGATTCTGTGTCTCCCTCTCTCTCTGCCCCTTCCCTGTCCTCTCTCTTTCTTTCTTTCTCTCTCTCTTTGTTTCTCTCTGTCTCTCTATCAAAATAATAAAAATAAACATTACAAAAAATTTTTTTTAAAACATGGTCATGGACATATACACAGAAGTTCACTGATCCTACTACATACTCTGTTATAGACTGAATTGTGTTCTTGAAAATTCATATGTTGAATCTTTAAACCCAATCTCAGAATGTGATTATTTATATATAAGTTCTTAAAGAGGCAATTAAGTTAAAATGAGGCCTTTAGGGTGGGCCATAATCCAATATGATGGGTATCCTTATAAGAGAAAATTTGGACACCCAGAATAAGTACCAGGAATATGTGTTCACAGAGAGAAGACCATGTGAGGACACAGAGAGAAGGCAGTCATCTATAAGCCAAGGACACAGATCTTTGGAGAAACTAAACCTGCCAGGACTTTAACCTTGGACTTCCAGACTCTAGGACTTACCAAAAATATATTCTTTTTGTTTAACGCACACTGTCTGTGGTATTTTGCTATGGTAACCCTAGCATACCCCATTTCTCTTAAGTAACTGATTAGAAGCAATGAAGAAATGGCTTACTGAACAAAGTGCCAATTCAGAAACAGCACCCTGAAAAACTAGAATTATATCATTAAGGATGTGTTAACCAATATATGATTTTATTTAATCCATAGTCATCAAAACACAGTTATAGAATTTTATGGGATAAAAGAATGTATATGCAAGGACCTTCTTTATTATTACACTAACATCATTTGTAGAATTTTTGCTTCCTGTGCCAACATTTTTCAGCTCAGCCGGTTTGTAAATTTTATTTCTAGAGGTTATGCTTTCATAAGGGAACACAACAATTTTTTATTGAATTGGAAAATGAAGTCGTCACCTGGAGATTTGGGGCTCCTCCTGCCTCTACTAAACCAAAAGACAAAAAGGGGCTGAAGCGATTAGTATTGAAGAGGAGATCGGATTTGTTTGACACAATGGCACATAGATGACCAGTATCTGGAACCCAGGGCATCTCTTAAAATTTACATAACTAATAAGAAAAAAATTAATTTAAAACAAAGAAAAAGAAAAATGACAAGACATTAAAGATACAGAATATCAGGAATGAAGATTTGGTTCACCTTAGTAGATAATGAACCTCAATAATAAAGGTTAGCCTGAAATGAAGGGAAAGAATGAGTAAGAAGGGCAAGAAATAAAGGTATAAAAGTTAAATAAAATCTCATGACCAATTTTAGAAACAAGGACAGTTGGAGCAATTAGGAATGTATTGAGAAATTTTGCAATCTACTTTTAGTGTTACAGAATTTTCAAAGGGGATTGTAACCTGACCTAGAAAGGAAACTAACATTGAGATTAACTTTGTCCAGAATGTTGAGAATGTTATGTTTCCTTTTTGGAAGGAAGAGAGTGAGACTACCTTAGTAGCAGTCTTTTGTTCAATAAAAATATAAATTTAAGCTCATTTTATAAAAAGTTCAAATACCATACAAAAGAATGTTTATGAATGCCATACAGCTCATGTACCCCTTAGCTCAAAAACCTTCCTTTATATGCTCTCCTCTGAGATGCCAGGAGTAAAATCTACCAATATTTTTTTATCTACCAGGAGGCTTCCTATTAGTTTTTGTCAATAGGAACAAACTTTAGTGGCAGTGGAAGTCAAGAGGAGGGAAGAAAAGACGTCATTACACGTTCACAATAAACTATCATATTAAAGAGAACTTGGGACAGGTATTCAAAGAGAATGGAGGAAGAATGGATCGAAAAAATAAATGAAAATTGTCCAATCATCAATAATATTGTATTGATTTTGTATGATGACCAATGGTAATTAGACTTACTTTGGGGATCATTTTAAAATGTATAAAACATTGAATCATCGTGATGTACACCTGAAATGAATAGCATATTGTATGTCAATAATACTTAAATAAAACAAGGAAAAATAAGAAAAAATCCTAAAAAATAAAAATTGTCCAATCAGAAGAAGTCTCAAAAATGCTAAAATTTCTGAGCTCCAACCTGAGGCTGGCTTTGCAGTCACTATATATTCTCTGTACATCATTTCTTATTAATTCTAGGGTCAAGGTGGAGCCCTAAAGTGAAATTCTAGAACGCTTTTCATAGAAATTACTCCCTTTCCAAAAACAATGAAACCACATTTTCCTCATGGCATTCTTCATCTCCACGTTTCTCAGCGTGTAGATCAGAGGGTTGAACATGGGGGCGATGATGGTGTAGAAAAGAGCAAACACTTTGTCTTCTGGAAAAGTCGTGGCTGGTCTGATATAAATGAAGAGAACAGGCACAAAGAACAGAACAACAACTGTGATGTGGGAACTACAGGTGGATAGAGCTTTGGTGCGGCTCTCTGCAGGGTAAGCCCTGATGGTGTATAATATCAGAAAATAGGACACCATCAAAATCACAAAAGTCAGTAAAGCAATTAGACCTGAATTAACAATTACCAAGAGACCAATTCTGTACGTGTCAGTGCAGGCCAGTTTCAGTAAAGGATAGACGTCACAGAAGTAGTGATCTATCTCATTGGGGCCACAGAAGGGTAAGAAGATGGTGAGAAGGAACTGGCTGGCAGAGTGTATAAGTGCCCCAGCACAGCAGGCTGTGATGATTGTGTTACACTTCTGTCTGCTCATGATGACCGTGTAGTGCAGGGGCCTGCAGATGGCCACATAGCGGTCGTAGGCCATCCCTGTGAGGATGAAGATCTCAATGCCTCCAAGGAAGTGGAGGATAAAGAGCTGGGTCATGCAGCTACTATAGGAAATGGTCTTCCTCTCTGCCAGCAAATCAATCATAAGTTTGGGTGTCACTGTTGATGTGTAGCTAAGGTCAGAAAGTGAGAGACAATTAAGGAAGAAATACATGGGTTGGTTAATGAGTGAACTACATGTGATAGAAATCATTATGAGCAGATTTCCCATCCAAATAGCAAGGTAGCAAAATAAAAATAATATAAAGCAGATGATTTCAACATTCTTGTTTTGAGATAGTCCCAAGAGAATAAACATAGTGATGTTATTTCTATTTCCCATGATCCAGTGCAGTAAAAATGTGTATCAGCCACCTGAGAAGACATAACACACAAGTCAGTGTCAGAAATGTGCAGAATATGGATGATGGCACTAATATCCTGAAGGTATATTTAATGGATATGATCCCAGTGTTTGTAAAAATAAAATCTAATGTGTAGTATTGTTTTCTGATTAGCCTCATGATGATTTCCATAGGTCAGTCTTTCAGTACATTATGTTCAATCTTGACATTAATAAAAATGAGTACATTTAATCAGCAAATTTTTTAAAAGTTTTAAAAATTAAGAGTAGTAGCCAAATGTTTTCCAAATCTAAAGGAATATACAACTAAGTTTTTGGAAAGGACATGTCTCTGGGTTTTTACAAACTCAGATTTGTTAAAGATGCAAGTATAAGTCATCAAAGTTTTTGTTAAATGATATAGAAGCAAATGTAAAGCTTGACAGTGGCCACTAGTAAAATTTATACTTCCCCAAAATAGTTTCAGAATGAGGTAGAAAATAAAACTAAAGATTATACATGATACATACATTTTTACAAAGTGGAAGACCAAATAAAAGTCTTTGCAGGAGGCCTCTGAATTGGTTTGAATAATTTTTTGATTGCTTGTTTATCTTTTTCTTAGTGATTTGTGACAGTAAAATGATGGTATTTTATATCAAAAGTATATTTCTATAGGCACATCAATAAAATCATATAATTAAATGAAACACAAAATAAAATAAAGTTAAAACTAAAAAGAAGAGAAAGCAGTTTTACCTTTATGGTTTTGCTCTTGACTCAGTGTATCGTAATGCGCAAGTTAATTTCTTCACAGTAGTTTGAATTATAGTATGAATTTCTTTTCCATATTTGTCCAATGCATATCTTTTGCCAAAGAATCTTGATGTTGCATAATTCAAAGAAAACACTTATGGAAATGGTTTATATGAAGACAAACAGTTGAGACCCAGGCTCCATTGTTAACTATACTAGTGTGTGAATTTAGTTACCAATCAATTTTTTTTAACTTAAATTATCTCCCTTATGAAATAAGGAAATCTGACTGAACTTTGCCACAAAATGGTTTAGAAATTCAAACAATCAAAAAATGACTCTTGCTTTATTAAGCATAAGAGTACTAATTGCTGAGATTTTATTATATCAATGTTATTTTATTATATCAATGTTAGCAAATCAGTAAAGTTGTCAACAATTAAGTCCCATAAATATGACTCCCCTGTAGAAAATGAATTTTTTTTGAGAGACAGACAGAGCCAGCATGATCAGGGGAGGTCAGAGAGAGAGGGAGATACAGAATCGGAAGCAGGCTCCAGGCTCTGAGCTAGCTGTCAGCACAGAACCCCACACAGGGCTTGAACCCACAAACTGAGATCATGACCTGAGCTGAAGCTGGACGCTTAACTGACTGCACCACCCAGGCGCCCCGAAAATGAATTATTTAGAGTAGTAAAATAACTTTGAGATCTTTACTAACCAAATCACTTAGTTTTAAACAGAAGGGATTTAAAATAAAAGTATATAGAAAATACAGGGGCGCCTGGCCGGCTCAGTTGGTGGAGCATGCGACTCTTGGTCTTGGAGTTGTAAGTTCAAGCTCCATCTTGGGCATACAAATTACATAAAAAAATAAAATCTTTAAAAAATAGGTTTTTTTAAAAAGTACATAGAAAATACATAGAATGAATATGAGTAGTTTCAATCTCATTCTCTTCATCACTCAGCAATTATACTAAACCTACAATATTTGATATGTGAAAAGACATGCAATTTAGTTGAGCTAGGCCATATCTTCTGCTACTTTAGTTGGAGCCTCAGGGCTAATGAAAAAATAACAGGGGTGCCTGCGTGGCTCTGCAGTTAAGCATCTGATTCTTGATTTTGGCTCAGGTTTGATCTCACTGTTTGTGGGACTGAGCCCACGAACAGGTTGTCAGTGCAGAGTCTGCTTGGGATTCTCTTTCTCCCTCTCTCAATGCCCTTCCCCTGCTCATGCTCTCTAAATAAATAAATAAACTTTAAAAAAGAAAGAAAGAACACAGGTTGGTAACCACATGGTCCAACTGTTTTTTGTATAAATGTTGACCTCAAAATGCATCTCTAATATTTATCATTTTTCTGTATATTTTGTGATGTATCTTCTGACCTAATCTTGTAGCTACAATTTCTCATCAATTAAATTTTAAATTCTCGCGTCATTCTCTTTTAGAGATTAAGCTAACTGTGTCACCAACCAATTATAAAATTCATTCACAATAGGGTCTTAAAACAAATAAATTTATTTCTTTAGTGTAATCTTAAGATTTAGAATTAGCGTAGACAGGGGTACCTGCATAGCTCAGTTGGTTAAGCATTGGATTTTGGGTCAGTTCATGATCTCTCAGTTCATGAGTTCAAGTCCCACATTGGGCTCTAAGCTGACAGTGCAGAGCCTTCTTTGGATTCTCTCTCTCTCCTTCTCTGTCACTGTCCCTCCCCCACTTGCACAGATGCGTTCTCTCTCTCTCTCTCTCTCTCTCTCTCTCTCTCTCTCAAAATAAATAAACTTTAAGGAAAAAAAAAAGAATTAGCTTAGAAAGAACCATTGAAAAGTAAGGTTTCATTCCTCCAATTGTGACATTGTAATGTCTTCTTACCTGTAAACCAATACACACTATTTTAAAAATAGAATTTAAATTACTGGGTTAGTCAATTCTTAAAGTAATAGCTTGTTCATTTAAATGAGCATAAATATAACCATTATTTTAATCATGTACATAGAAATAACCAACCACCTGAATTGTTGTTCTTCTTCCCCTTTGCCAAAACTAAACAAAATCTCACTTCATACATGAAATTAATTCTCTGTGGAAACTAGTTGTTAGATTATGCAGGCAAAGCCAATCAATCTGTCTTCATTTGATACAAAATCAATTTTCTAACTAACTAAATTTGATCTAACCTTCTAACCAAACCAAATATTGCTAAATATGTGGTTGAATTTCCAATTTTCTTTATTCTCAAGTCCATAGGAAGCATTTAATTTCCCTTCCTTTTCTTTCATTTCAATGTTCCCAAGCTTGTGTGGTTTACCAAGTATAAATTACCACAGATATTTCTAGCTTCTCAATTTTAGAGTGCAAGGAGATCTCTAGTTTCTCTTTATTTTAATGCTTATTTATGTATTTTGAGAGAGGGGGAGACTGTGCATGACCAGGGAAGGGGCAGAGAGAAAATCCCAAACAGGCTCCATACTCAGCACAGAGCCTGTCATGGGGCTCGACTCCATGAACCATGACTTTATAACCTGAGCTGAAATCAAGAGTCAGTCATTCAAACGACTGAGCCACACAGGTGTCCCACTAGCTTCTAATTTTGATCCAGTCATGAATTTTAAGTGTGAACGCCGAACTTCACTCCCAACACTTTTGTTTGTCTAAAATGTAGACAAGTTATTTGTTCCCTAAATAAATCAGAGAATTCTAAATTTCAAATTTAAAAATAGATGAATGAGAACTTTGGTATTAAGTGAAGTTTGACATACATACAAGAGTGGTGATACCTTACAGAGATACAAATTAGTTGAAGCTTTCTTGATAAGGTATACATAGAACACCCGACTAGTATTTAGCAAAACAGAATTTGAAACCAGAGTTTCCTGACTCCAGAGCCTGAGTTCATAATAAAATATACGGAATCAAAGCAACAGAAGAAATTTAATGTTTAAAACATCACTTTCTTCAGTTACCTATTTCATGCAAAACAAAATAACCTCCAAAATCATGGTCCTTAAACTATTTGAACCATTGTAATTTTGATACACAGATGGCAAAAGAGATGATAAATTAAGCCAGTGTCTCTATGTTGATACAATACAGAAAATACTCAAATAAAACTATAAACTCCATCTGTTCCTGTCTGCTGCATATGTAGCCCAATTATAAAGAGTAAGACCGCTATGCTCACATAAGTGAATAAAATGCGCTGAATCGTGTGATGTGGTCAGACATGAGCAGGGATACCACTGCTGCAAATAGTCCCTTTGTAAGAGCAGTGGTTAGAAAAAAGAGATTTTAATTTATTTTCTGCTATAATTTTTCACTCACTTTAGACACTTGTATTCAGGATCCCCATCCTAAAAAGGATAAACCTAGTCTTGATAATGTATCTGTTTCCGTTAAGATTTTGCATAACCCTTGAGCTCTCCGCTATTGTTCAAGTTTTGAAAAACCTTGAATATAATGAGGTGAACTTTCTTGGGTTCATAGTCTGACTGTTATGAATGAGCCTATGAACTCATTTCATTATTTTACTATGCTATCAATAGGTCTAATAATTCTTATATTAGCTTACAATTTGAGCATCCCCATATGCCTCTCATAAAGTTTTAAATCCTCACAATAATTCTAAGAAGTAAATATGACTAACAAACTCATTTTATTATTAAAAAGGAAACTGAGTCATAGAGAAATTAAATAATTAGCTCAAGATCATACACCCAATTAGTATAGTCAAAATCTGAAACAATATATATCTCACTTTGCAATACACTTAGCAAAATGTTATGTTCTTACACAGTTACTGATACTCAGTGTATACTCAATAAATACTTGATACTATAATTACTTAAAAGATTGTCTCACTGACCCAAGTATTTCCATTTTTGTTCTATGCCAAAATAAACCCTATACATTCTTATTTTTTATAATCCTAAATTCTTGAAGGATAGGAATACTGTCTTATATTCTGCCGTGAAATAGTTTTAAATTGCCTGCATAAGAGCATCTGGGTAACTCAGTTGGTTAAGTGTATGACTTCAACTCAGGTCATGATCTTATAGTTCATGGGTTTTGAGCCGTGCATTGGGCTCTTTGCTGACAGCTCAGAGCCTGGAGCCTACTTTGTATTCTGTGTCTCCCTCACTGTGTCTACCCCCTCCTTCTCTCTTTCTCTTTCTCTCTCTCTCTCTCTCTCTCTCTCTCTCTCTCTCTCTCTCTCATAAGTAAACATTGATTTTTTTTTAAAGAAGGGCTTACGCAAATTTAATTTTGAATTTTAGCCGCCTAGCTTGTGTAACCTTTGACAGATACTGTTTTTTCTCAGATCATCATAGGCCAATGGATGAGTCCATTGTCAGTGAGTATGTCTATCTCCCAACACTGTTGTGAGAATTAATTGGATAAAATGCATAAGTCACCCAATACCTGATAGAGACTCAATAAATATTTCTAATATTTAATCTTGTTCCATATTTTGTCAATACAGGCTACCATTATTTAACCAACAATTAGTAAATGTCTGCAAATGATTAAAAGAAATAACTACAATGATTTCGAATGGTCTAAAAATAAAATACTCAATAATCAAAATTATTGCCATAACAGTTATTTCAGGCAATGAGGGCAGGCGTGAAAAACAAGATAAGGTAACAGAGACTCAAATTTTGAGATACTTTCATTTGATTTTTTTTGTGACCTGTGTAGGATATTCACTTAACTTAAATATTCGTTGGGGATATTTTTTGTTGTTGAAGGAGGAAGGAGTGATCAGTAATCATTATAATGGTTACAGGAAGAAGCTTATTTGTCCTTTGAATTTGAGTTTTATCGTTTTCTTGGTAACCTGTAAATCAGTTTTTATCAAGGTCAATACTTTGTCAACTTTCCAACAAGCATTCTAAAAGTGCTTTTACTTTTGTAATTTGAAATTTCTTATCCACCTAAGCATCATTTCCCTTTCATTGTCTGTCTGTCTCTTTCGAATGTCATATTACCCTCCTGATAAGCAGCTCTTTGAATTTATTACTGCCCTAAGCTCAAAACAAATTTGGCTCTAAAATTCAGAGAATATGCCTATATTTAATTTTAAGTGACAATCTGTTAGCTATACGATGGAGGCAAAAATAAATACAGCTGATACCACACATTCAGGCAGGAAACTGGGAGGGGAAGAAAGATAATTCACCACACAAAGTCTTCCACTTTGTTGTGGATCCATTCCAACTTCTTCCTTTCAGTGTTCTCTCGGTCCTCACTGAAATTCTAGTCATTCACCTCTACTATTTCATTTCAGCTTCTTGAATTCACATTTCACTGAGCACAACTCTTTAGTCATTCACAGAAAGAAACCTTGTGTCATTTCAGAGACAACTGACACCAGTCACTCAACCAACGTTCACACACACAATGAGAAATACATGGTCAGAGTGATAGTTTGAGGTCAAGAGGAATAATTTTATATCCACAGGGATCAAATCACAGTCTATATTTTCATCATCAAGATTATTCCTAGACAAGTGCAAGCTCACATGATTAATACTTAATAGGCTAATCATTATAAAATTACATTTCTTTTATTCTACCACACTGACTATTCTTTCTGAGTAGTTTGGATTTACCTTCCCCGAATCATAAGCTCACCACGTAGATCTCCTTTAGATCTAAGTTATCAGAGCAAGAGCAGCAAGGATATGATCTAGATTATAAACAACGTGCAAGCCACAATTAACATTGCATGTGATTTAGGAATTTGTCATTAGAAATTCCTCCTGGGCCTCGATGACCAAATTCTCCACACTTGAGGAATTGTGTCACAGAAACAAACTTGAGGGACTTTAAGGGCCTTATCTTTTCTCTAATCTCTATAAATGGACAGGAGTAAAGGACTGCGCTGGCCCTCATGGTAGCTAATGGTCTTCATCTGTCCTCAAAAACTGTCTTCATTGTATTCTCTAAGAGAATTACAATGAGTTATAGTTTATTTCCAAGTATATAGGTAAATATCTGGAAAATTATAAACTAATAAAACTATTATTTTGTATTACTTTTGGTTTAGAAAATTAAAAAAATAACCATTTTAGAAACAAAAGTTGCATTTGAACATGTTTTAATTTTTTCCAATTACTTATATCATTTCTGTATGTCTTTCTTTTCTCTTTTTTCTCTCATGTCTATACATAAAGATTGAGCTGACTTCCAATGTCCCGAGTAAGCAGAATAAATAATGCAAATGCACACTGAGGATTTGCTGCGTGTCACATACTAAGTACCCCTGTTTAATTTTTACGAGGCTCCACTGTGTTCTTATTTTACCCATGAGAAAACTCTGTAACAACTAAGTTAAATATTTCACCTAAAGTCTCCAGGCAAAGAGGAGATACAGATAAAACTCAAGAAAATAGCTAATTCTGGGGGCAGCGGAAGAGTGAGGACAGGAACTGTCAACTATAGTTGACTCTGGAGATGATGTAAATGTTCTACTCTTTGATTCATATGGAGATTACAAGAATATTTACTTTTCAGCTTTTTTCCCCAACCCTGGCTCCCACCTTTCGCACTTTTCTCCCCCCACCTCCTCTCTCTCTCTCTCTCTCAAGTTTTTTTGTATGTTTTATTTCATAATTTACATTGGGAAAAATACATAGCAAGACAACCTTACAACCATATCCAAAGCCCTGAAGCTACCCAAGGCAGAGTGTGAAGCTGGGTTTGCCTTCAAAGAATTAACGTGAAAATAAATCTACATATTTCATTTTGGTTCAGTCTATTACCTACTCTCCTAAGGAGACCTGTTTTTCTTAACTTTATTGAGGAATAACTGGCATACATATAAAATGTACAATGTGATGATTTCATATGCATGTATATTGTGAAATTATTACCAAGACATTATTACCATGACTGCACATAGCTGGCCACTGTGTGTGTGTGGTGAGAATGTTCACCATCTACACTCAGCAGCTCTCAAGTATACAAAACCGTATTATTAACTGCAGTCACCGTATTGTGGATATATCCTCAGAACTGATTCTTCTCATAACTGAAAGTTTCTACCCTTTGACCATTGAAACCTAATTTAAGACATTCTAACTCTTTGTTTAAAGATGTTTTCTCCAATCAAGGTCATGTGTTCACAATTATTTCTGTTCTCAGCTCAGAACTTCCAAAGACCTTCTCTGAGCTTCCAGTTTCCCCACTATGCAATCATACCCAGGCTCTGTGTTGCAACCTTTAACTCTGAATCTTTCTACCTTTACTTCCTCACCAAGAAAGGACATTTGTTCCTATGAACTCACCATCCTCCAGGGTGAAAATATCCATGTGTGTCTTGCTGTATCGGCTTCTTAGAAAATATCAACTTTTTAAAAGTACATAAAATATCTCTCTAGCTAGATAGAAACACTATTAATATATATTATATGCATACACATATGCATTTTTTCAAACCACTCTTTCAGTATCCATAGTATCACTAACTCTTGAATTAGGCATAAAAGCAAAAAAAAAAAAAACAAAAACAAAAACAGTTGCTCTCCTGCTTTCAACAATAATAATTACATTCAACTTTTTGAAATATTTTAATATGACTTTCAATCTTGGGTTTTTGCCTTTTGTTTTTACATATTTGAACATTGTATGTGTTTTATATCTTCTTATCATGAATTTCTTATTCCTTAATTTTATTAATCAATGTTATAATATTTTCCTTTGTGCATAAAATTCTTAGTGGAAAACACCTTAGTGGAAAATTTCAGTTTCTTTGGCAATACAATGCATTTAATAAAAATTTTGAACATTGACATCAATGAGAAATATAGTTAAAAGATCAATAATGCTTTTTTTTTCTTGCTCACATTGTCAGTCAAAATGGGATTAAAGGCACCTTTGGGATTGATTTCACTACAAAATCTTAATAGTTATAATTTGAGAGGTCAATGTAACATAAATAGTTTATGAGTTAAAAATAATGAGTGAGTTAATATTAACTCATAAATCACAGCAGGGGGAAGGTTGTTAAAAGAAGAATATGCTCTCATTAAAGGCTGTTGTAATGTATTAGTACAAATTCTAGTTGATTTATCCACAAAACATATTTTGAGTAGGTAAGGCTTATATAAAATCTGGGCAACTCTGAAAGTTAATTAAACATGCATTTGCTTGCTGCCTATCTTGTATAGTTAAACCTCAATTTTAGCAGTTTGGGGGAATTCATTATAAGTTAGTTATTCTAAATAACATGTTGTCCTCTCAGTGAGTTCCTTTCCTCAAGAAGATGGTCAAGAAGAAAGCATCATCAGGACACAGCCCTTGAGAGAGAAATATGGAAATAGTTTTATGGATTCTGTTGTAGATGATTAATATCTTAACTAATAACCATTCCATGTATCTTAACAACTAATCTATTTCCCAAACACAATTTCAATTTATCATTTTATATTTAAATGACATTAATAACTTTCCTTACCAGTTTTAGGTTATAAATGAAGGGTTAAAGATGCATAGATGTTTGTTGATTTGACAAGATTGTGCCATAAAAATTAATAATAATAATAACTGCTGTACAATTCAAAGTGTGAGGTCCTGGTCAAAAAGAATATGTGGTAGTAAAATTATGAAACCAAATTGATGTGAAAGTGTCTATTATTTGCATCAATGAAAGACAATAGGACTCAGAATAAAGCTTATCCCTCTCAATCTTTTCCTCTCAAAACCTGTAGACATTGATACACTCTCCCCTTATTTTTGGTATTAGTGATGTGGTCTAACTCAGCAAAATTAATTTTTTTATTAGTAGTTTGTTTAAATTATAATTTATAGAATTCTTCTCTCACATAACTTTGCTACAATTTGCATTTCTTATCATTTTCTATCCCTATCCTTCCCATTCATTTTATATTACTGAAATTATATTATATTATATTAAATTATTATTATTGAAATTATTTTTTGATATTCTGTTGTATTCTGTTTTCAAATATTCATGTTTTCAAAATACCTTCTTTGATAATACACTGTTACCCACCTTCTTATGAATGTCTATTCTTCTCCAAAAAGATCCTAATTAATTTTACTTTATTGATAATATAAAAATGTTTTTATATTTTTTCTTATTCTCTTGGGAAATCTTTCTCCTAGACCTACTTTTCCCAGTACCCACAAATAATGTGTTCTATTCATGGACCAAGTTAGTATATCTTTTAATATCACAAATAACTGTTTTATTGTTATTTTTTCTTCTCTTGCCTTAAAAAGAAAAAAACTGATATATGAAAGAACTATGTTAACAGAAAATTTATTTTTAAAAAAGTTCAGTTGACCTTATTATTTGTCCATTAGGATGGAAATTGAATTCATTTCTCCTGTCTATATATGAAGACAAACTGATATGTGCAGTTTCTCCCAAATGCATAGTCTTTTTTTTAAGTTTTATTTACTTTATTTATTTATTTTAAAAGGGAGAGAGAGAGAGTGAGCATGAGCAGTCGAGGGGCAGAGAGAGAGAAGAGGAGAGAGAGAATTCCAAGCAGGTTCTACAATGTCAACAGAGAGCCCAATGCAGGGCAGAAATTCATGAACTGTGAGTTCATGACCTGAGCCAAAATCAAGAGTCTGAGATTTAACTGACTGAGCCACTCAGCTGCCCCCCAAACGCATAGTCATTTGTTCTAATGCTTATTTATTTTTGAAAGAGAATGATACAGAGCATGTGCAGAGGAAGGACAGAGAAATAGGGAGACACAGGGTCCGAAGCAGGCTTCACGCTCTGGGCTGTCAGCACAGGGACTGGTGCAGGGTTCAAACTCATGAATCATGAGATCATCATGACCTGAGCTAAAGGTGGACATTTAACCGACTGAGCCACCCAGGCAACCCCCCCTCAAATACACAGTCTTGAAACCACTCAACTAATTGAGCTTTACTGGAAGGGCAGAAGATCTATTAATTTCTCATTATGTCTTCCCACATTCTAAATATATATGATGTAATTAGCACTATAACAGAAATGTAAATTGTCACCTGTCTTTTTGTCCCTGCCTATGACATTTTAAGGGAGATGGGGTTAGGAAAAGGTGCTGTCACTCCCAGAGGACAAATATAACCATGCCTCTTTCTTTGCAACTCTAAACCAAAGTATCTGCCTAAATAGTTTTCATTGCATAATTTATCACAGATTTTCATCACCTAAGATTTGGATGAATATTTTATAGGAAATAAAATTTGATAATTAAAACAATTCTTTTTTTAATTTCTGAAAACCACTTTTAATCTTGTTCATTTTTACAGAGTGCCAAAATGTCCCATCTTCATGTATAAATTTCATATGCAAATGAATATTAAAATTCTTAGCCTCACAGATTCATAACGGCCTACTGTATATGACAGAGCCACCATTCACTTATGCCTGGAATATGTTTAATAGACAGATGCCCCAACCAAATCTCAGTTCCACTGGTAAAATTATCACCTTACTCATAATGCCTCAGCTCACCATTTCTGACATTCATAAAGTGAAAGATTTGGTTTCAGTGATTTGAAACCAACAAAGTTCTCTGATTCCAAGTCCACTTTTACTCCTACATAACGTTTTTAGCATAATGAGTAGACAAATCAATTACATTTTTCTTCTAAAAATATCTTTTGACACCAAACCTTTCTTGTGGCTTTTTTCATCTCTGTATTTCTCAGCGTTTAGATTAAGGGATTGAACATGGGAGCGATGATAGTGTAAAACAGAGCAAATATTTTGTCCTCAGGGAATGTGGTCGGAGGGCGAAGGTAGGCAAAGATTGAAGGCCCGAAAAATAAGATTACCACAGTGATATGGGACCCACAGGTGGAGAGGGCTTTGCGTCTTCCATCAGCCGAGTGATGTCTTAAAGTGAATAATATAATGACATAACACCCAAACAAGAGAACGAAGGTCGCTAAAGCGACCATACCTGAATTGGCAACGACCAGGACACCAGTGATGTAGGTGTCAGTACAGGCAACTTTCAGCAAAGGGAAGATATCACAATAGTAGTGATCGATTTCATTGGGGCCACAGAAAGGCAACTGGAATATCACAGAAAACTGAGAAAAAGAATGGAGGGCCCCACCTGCCCAAGCAGCCAGGACGAGAAGATTGCACTTTGTCCTGTTCATGATAAGCATGTAGTGGAGAGGTTTGCAGATGGCAACGTAGCGATCAAACGCCATGATTGTGAGGACGAAGACCTCTATGATGCCAAAGAAGTGCATGGCAAAGACCTGTAACATGCAATTATCATAAGAGATGGTTTTTTTGGCCAGTAGCAGATTACCTATCAGTTTGGGTGTCACACAGGAGGTGTAGCAAATGTTCATAAAGGATAAGTGGCTGAGGAAATAGTACATTGGTTGGTGAAAAAGGGCTCTGCATTGATAGGAGACAAGGATCAAAAGATTCCCCGCCAAGATGACCACATAACAGAACAGGAAAAACACGAAGCAAAATATTTGTATGTTCTGATTGTAGGAAAGTCCCAAAAGAATGAATTCTGAAATGTTCCTATGACTTTCCATAAGCTGTGTGCTATGCACAAATTATTGAATATCTGAAAAAAATTTAGATAAGAGCATTTATTATATTAATACAACCATATAAAACTACTAGCAAACCATAAAGGTAATTCAAAAAAATTATAATTCCTAAATCAATGATATTTTTCCTCTTAGGAATCATAGCTGATTTCTCTATGCTTTTGTAATTTTTTCAAATATTTGGTTATATAGATAGTACTAAATATACATTTTGTTAAATTTTGAAGATATTATAACAATCTAAAAATTACTATTTCCTAAAAAGAAGTGCTACTACTGTTATTTATAACATTTAGGTGACAGTGATATTAATTGTTTAATGCAGGAAACATATGTTACTTAAAACTTTCAATTGTGGGGGCACCTGGGTGGCTCAGTCAGTTAAGTGTCCAGTTTCCAGCTTCTGCTCAGGTCATGATCTCACTGTTAGTGGGTTCAGGCCATGCGTCTGGCTCTGTGCTGACAACTAACTCAGAGCCTGGAGCCTGCTTCAGATTCTGTATCTCCCTCTCTCTCTGACCCTCCCCTGCTTGCTCTGTCTCTCTCTGTCTCTCAAATATAAATTAAAAAACATTAAAAAATAAAAAATAAAACTTTCAACTGTTTTCTTCATTCATAACAGGTACTATTTCCTAAAAGGAAGTTCTAATACTGTTACCGTCGTTGTCTTCATTGTTTTTTATGTCGTTATACTGTTTAGTCTAAGACATATGTCACTTATTTAAAATGTTACTGGATTCTTTTATCATATGTTTACTTCCAATTCAGGAAGATATTTCATATCATGCAGGGAAAAGGGAACATAGTCTAAAGTGAAAAGATTATTATGAATAAAGAGCACAACCCGAAATTATAAACAAAATAAATTTCTTAATTTAAATGAAATTAATATTGCCATTTTCTAAATGTTAAGTTATATTTATTATTTTTTATTGTTTATTAATTTTTGCAGACAGACAGATAAAGTGTGAGCCGGGGAGGGGCAGAGAGAGAAGGAGACAGAATCAGAAGAAGGTTCCAGGCTCTAAGCCTGATGCAGGGCTCAAACTCACCAACTGCAAGATTATGACCTGAGCTGAAGTCAGATGCCCAATCTACTGAGCCACCAGGCATTCCACAAATGTTCAGTTACACTTTTAAAAGGCAACAAAAAAAAAAAGCAAACTATTACCAAACTTTTGCCTAAATTGTGAGCTGAGTGATTAGGATTGTGAGTAACACTCCTTGATTTACAGGGGTACAATGGAGTGGGCACTGCATGTTGAATTTGAGAAACCAAGCTTGCTGACAATATCACAAGACCTAAAATATTGAAAATATGGCAAAAATTATATTTGTTTCTGTCAGCAACTCACTTTTTAAAAATATTTTGAAAAATTATCAATATCTCTTATTTAAGTTTTAGTGTAAAAAAAGTTTGAAAGAAAACTCCACAGTCATTAAAATTAATGGCGCAAATAAAAAAAAAACACTACTGGAAATGCAAAAGTAATTTGAATTTTGCATGATTTGTGGGTTCTGCCAGAATAAATTATAGGCACCAAAACCAATAAAAACAAGGTCACACAGTGTAACTGTAAGACAAATTTTGTGGTCAGGAAAAATCTAAGTGCCATCTATTGCATGGCTTATTCATGGATCTGCATGTATTATTTCCTTTGTATCAGGGTAGGACTTATACAAAAACAATGTAAGAATGCACTACAAAGAACACACACCTCTGAGTTCCATTCTGCTCACCCATGGGGAATTAGGCAGTATCCAGGTATAGTACTGATACCTTACTCCTAAATCCGTGTATCTATCTGACACACTTGAGCCCACAGACATGAATTTTTTTAACTTTTTAAACTTTTATTTATTTTTGAGAGCGCGAGAGAGAGAGAGAAAGAGTGAGCACTAGCGGGGGAAGGGCTATTTGTTTTTATTTGTTTGTTTGTTTGTTTGTTTTTGAGAGAAAGAGGGAGACACAGAATCCAAAGCAGGCTCCAGGCTGAGCTGTCAGCACAGAGCCTGATGTGGGGCTGGAGCTCACAGTGAGATCATGACCTGTGCTGAAGTCAGACACTTAACCAGCTGAACCACCCAGGCACCCCCATTTATTTTTAACAGTATGTTACTTTTTGTTGCAACAACATGCCAAGTTTACCAAATCCAGTATTTTCCAAATTGTGTAGCTGTGTTATTAGTAGTATTTAAGATTATTTTAGATGGCAAACATTCATGACTTAAACACATTGAGTGATAAAGAGTAATTCCATTTTCCATTTCAATGCAATACCTTTGATTATATTAGGAAGGAACAATTGTGACTTAGTCATATTATGTCTATATTTCTCTAAAACATTCCAGTCTCATTTATTAACCTGAAAATAGCAGGTTTTATCTCCAAAATTCTGTACAAGTTTTAGTATTGCCATAAAATTTAATAAGTTCTTCTTATATCTTTAAATATAATGTCACAGTTAACAATTTAAATAATATCTCATTTAAAAAATACCATATCACATTCCTTTAAATAAATGTTCATAAACATGGAGGTGATTTTGAAATGAATTATGTAATAAGTAAGTCTAGTTATTAGAATGACTTCAGAATTAAAATACTCATGAATTCTAACCATATTTTTTTCAGTATGGAAGGGATCAAATTAAGAGAACTATTAAGAAAAAAAACGAAGTGAATTTCCCAAATCAGCAAGCCAGTAAACTGAAATATTTATAAACTATATCACCTGATTTTTATTCATTTAGTGCAGCACCCACAGGAAAGGACCATGCGTTTGAGAAGATAGCAGGGAGGAAGTGCCATAATTTTTATCACATGATAGGGGACAGACTCCATGAACACTGTAAAATATATGATAGTTCTAAAAAATGTGTGGTGTAGCATATCTCTGCTTTGAAACCATTTCACATCAGGCTTTAAATCTGACCACCACAGCTGTTACTATTCCAATCTGTGTGTTTATGGAAATAACATCACTCTTAGAGGCACCAGAATGACAGTGGAGCCAAAGTCCAGAGAAAGAAATGGTAGTAAGAACAATAAATGGCATTTTTGAGACCTTTAAAGCACAATACAAACATAAAGCAAAGGAGACATTATCAAGTAAACAAATAAGTGACTCTACAAAAGCAATACAGACAGAATTAGAAATGATAGAGGGGCATCCCGGTGGCTCAGCTGGTTAAGTATCAGACTTCCACTCAGGTCAGGATCTCGTGGTTCATGAGTTCAAGCCCCACACTGAACTGGCTGCTTGACAACACCGCAAAGCTCTCTTCAGATCTCATTCCCCTCTCTCTGCCCCTCCCCCAATGGGGCTCTCTCAGAATTAAACATTTAAGAGATGATGGAGAGGATAAAGGAACTTAGAGAGCAAATGACCTGTATTCAAGCGTTGTTTATATCTCAGGACACTTCTGATGCTATTGGTCATCTAAGGCTTTCAATATTCGGCAGTTTGATATCAGGTGAAATAAGATGAACTGAGATGTGGCTACTTTTTTGGTTTTAATTTTGATATTTAAGCTTTATACAGAAACTGACTTCTATATAAAAAGCCCTTCCAGATTAAAGGAGGTAATAATTATCCAGCATGAATTTAGACTGTCACCACACATTATTCTCCCAAATTTTACATTCTGTTACCATTCATGATAAAATTTTAGCAAGAATGAGCATGACTCCTTTGGATTTCCCCCAAGCAGTTCTCACTTGGACAAGACATTGAACCTTTCTACTCTTGAGCTTAAACATCTACAAGTGTGATCTAGACACATTGCCCAAGGAAACAATGAGGAATACAGAAGTTTAGGAAACACAACCCCCAAGGAAAATTGAGACTAGATAGCAATTATATATCTTGTCCTTATGTTCTCTGTTCTTTGAGTGAAAGGACTGAGAATTTAATTGTCCTCCAAATACAAATACATCCTGAATCAAACCCCTTGAAATAAACAAAAGCTAACCTGCAACAGATTTTAGGAAAACAATCAGAACAAACCTCAACGTGGATAACGTTTAATGGAAAATGCAATCAATTTGGTGAAATCATTGGTTACCTGAAGGAATTTCTTAACATGTAGTTTTAAATAAGTAGACTGTTTTTCATGTTACTAAAATTAAATTAAAAAGGAAGATTATGCCTTTTGTAGTGTTATTTCATAGTCCTGTTCACCCCATGAGTTAAGATCAGCTTTGTAAAAGTACATTCTCTTATAAGTCAAGTAGGGCCTGTATATACTAATTAAATACCATTCATTCTACTGATACAAAGAACATGTGCCTTACTCCTAACTTACTTGACCTGATTATGATGAATCTAGAAAATTTAAAGAGACTAACCATTTGAAAGATAGGAGTTTCTTCAAAGGTTGAAAGCTGAAGGTCACTGGCACCCTAAAACTCTTCCTATTTTAACATGTATTCTTCAAAAACACAAACTCTGTAATACAAGGTAAAAATATAAATACCAAAAATCTTTTTACTTCTGATTACATTTTAATAGACCGCTTATAAATGGATACCATTAAAATAACACAATAAATGTCAAGTAGATCCAGTGAGCCTAAAATAAGGATTATAAGAGTGATTACCTGCACAGCAACTGTAGATGGTCTTCAAGATAGTTTAAAATTACTCATGAAAATGTCTTGGTCACAGTTACTTTGCTTCTGTTACACTTGGTAATCCTTCTTGTGTATTTAAGGTTCAAAATATGAAACTAGAAAACAGTGATTCAAGCAAACCTGGGTACATTCTCTAAAAATATCAACAAGTATTGCTTTCCTTGAATTTTCAGGAGGGAAAGTAGCACAGTTTTACTAAGTGAATGAAGACTTAAATATCGCTGAAAACTGTCCTCATTCACACAGAAGCATGTATTCACTCCACAAGTGAGTGATCTAGGGTTTTACATGCCAGTGTAGCTCCCTGCATACTCAGAAGTAAACAAGAACATTTCAAACATACATGCAGGAGGCACATATATGCCCTCGGAGTAACCTTCTTCAGGTGTGTGACTGCAGGAAATTTTCTCTCCAAGAAACAAATATAAACTGAAAGTAGATCATAAGAACTCTTTGACTTTGACATTTTAAGCAATTGTTTTCCCAGAAGCTTTTCTTAAGAAATTCTCAGCAAGTAACACTAATCAGCTGTCCTAAGTCATATGTCCTAGGCTTATAGGAATTTTCAGGCTTTACCTTTATATTCTCCTTTTTGATTAGCCAAGCTCTGGGCATTGTGTCTCTAGAGGCCACTATTGTTATTCAGATCGAAAGTAGATAGAGAAATTCTGCCAGTTCTGATTAATTTCTTCCAATGGAAAGCAGGAGGGAAGTGAGTAACCTTAAGGGAGCGCTAGGATTATTTTGGAGGAGATCTCTAAATCCGGAGAAGAGAAGGTAACAGAAAATCAGAGACAGATATATCCAGTGTCTTTAGAAAAGTCATCAACAAAAACAACATAAGATGCATAACATTCAGGTAACAATTAAGTCAATGGCTGCCACCCCACTATTCTCCTGGACATATAGCCACAACCAATATTAATGAACTGTTATTGCTACAATGGAGGGGTGGGTTATGAAAAGGAAAAAAGAAAAGATTAGCAAAATGAATTAAAAATTAAAACAAATTTCCCACCCCCTTTGGTAGATTGAAAATGGACCCACTAGTTTTGTTGAAAACTATTGGAGAGTATAAAGAAGTTAAGGCCAACAAAAACTGTACATGTCTATTCTTATTATTGCCAGGCATTTTCCTTTGTTTGGTTGCAGTGCTGCAAGGTGTATAGATTCAGAATCATGTGCACTGAATTCGGGTGGCCTCCCTTCTTGCAGACAATCTATAAACATATGTGTTCATTTAGGACATCAGAAATCAATATTTTATAGCATCCCATCTACATCAGAACAATTCACTTAGTAAATTTTTCATAATATTTATAAGCATTTTTATAAATTACTATGCATCAATCACTGTTTTAAGCATTTTTAGTGCATTATCTGATTGAATTCATAAAAAACCATTTTCATGGCAACTATTGCCCCTATTCCTCAAAGCAACAACAACAAAAATCTTCTAGAGATTAAATAGCTGGTTCAAGATAACAGAGTTGGTTACAAAAATAATAAAGTATCTGGTGTTCATAACATATGTAGAAGTCAAAGTTATAAAAATATTCCATCAAGGCTGGACGGACAGAAATGGAAGGATATTATTGCAAAGCTATCATACTCTACATAAAATGGCATCATAAAAATGCTCAACTGATTCAAGAGAAGGAATACAAAGAGAATAAGAGAAGAACAAATAAAACTAATAGAAAGGTATTAAAAGATGATAGACTTACACTCAACCTTATCACATTAAATGGAAATGGTCTAAACAGTAAAATTATAAAGCTGAGATTGTCAGATAGTATACAAAAACTGAACAAAACAAAAAACCCTCTACAACCTAACTATACTTTGGATACAGAAAGTGTATTATACACATGAAGAAACAAGTAATAATTTAAAGGTTAAAAGAAAAGGTAACTAATGCTAAAACCAATGAAAAGAAAGATGGAAGGTTTCTTTTTAATTTATCAAAGACAATTTAAGAGGAAAACAGAAAACTGACAAAATATAATAGACTTGAGAAAAACCATCAACTGGCTTGACTTAATTGTCTATATGAAGTACTTCATCTGACTCCAGCAGAATACATATTCTTGTCAAGTATAATCAAAATATTTACTATGACACATCATTTTCTGGGCCATGAAGCAAGTCTTGGTAATCAAAGGACTCTAGTCTTTGGAAGTATGTTTTTTTTATTACAGTGGAATCAAATTAAAAATATTAGAACGAAATCTAGGTAATTTCCAGATATTTGGAAATTAGAGAACACACTTCACAGTAACCTCATGGGTCAAGAATAAAACAAAGGGGAAATTAGAAAGTGATGGATACTCTCACTGTCTTGATTATGGTGATGGATTCATAGTTGTATACTTATGCCACAACTTAATGAGACTGTACACTTTAAATATGTGCAGTTTGCTGTATGTCCGTGATACTTGAATAGAATCTAGTGTTAAAATAACCTAGGACTGAGGAATAGTACCCAAAAAATGACCTTGGAAGAGGAGAGCCACCCCCAAGGTTGGATTCAGACATCGTTGGAAAAAGTGAGGTTGCAGGTGGGGCCAGAACAGCCACAGTCACCCAGCAAGCAGAAGAGCCCCTCAAAAGCAGGACTGTGCAGGCTGGTGGAGGGCTATGTTGAGCTTGAGTGCAGAGAATCAGCTCAATGCAGGGCTGTCTGAGGCTTGGAGGATACGGTAGTTTCTTTCAAAAGAGACGAGTAAACCAATTTTCATGGATGTAGGTTGGCTGAGGCTGAGTGGGGAGGGCTTAGATATAAGTTTTTTTAAATGTTTATTTATTTTTGAGACAGAGCATGAAGAGTGGAGGAATAGAGAGAGAGGGAGACACAGAATCTGAAGCAGGCTCCAGGTTTCTGAGCTCCAGAGCCTGAGGCAAGGCATGAACCCATGAACTGTGAGATTATGACCCAGGCTGAAGTAGGATGCTTAACTGCCTGAGCCACCCACGTGCCCCAACTCAGATACAGATAGTCCTGAACCAATAAGTGCAAGGCCCAAGGTGCAAATGTCTGCTTCTGCAGCACAGGGATGGTGAAGTGTTAATGCATTTGCCTGCTCTATCCTTTTCATGTTTTGTTTCAAATTTTAGGCCATATAATATTCTTTCTAAAAGTACAGTACTATATTTTAATCTCTCATGATAATCTTTATTTTCCTACCAGAGAATTTTGCTTATTGGGTTAATTTTGTCTTACTTATATAATTTGGATTAACTTCTTACTATGAATTTTGCTTTTTTTCCCTTTCATCTTTCCCCCATTTGTCTATTTTCCCTCTTTTTTTTCTTCTTAATCGGATGGGTCTCCTTTCATTCCCTCAAAGTATTTTTACCTATCTGTCTGTCTGTCTGTCTACCTGCCTACCCACATTCCTACCAGCTTGTCTCTTTCCTGTTATTTTAACTGTAAGAAATCATGTCTGCACTTTGATGCTGACAAGTGCCTTAACCTGATAGCATTATCTGTATCCTTCCGCACCCCCCTTCCCGCCCACAGAACTGTCCATGGTTCTTAGAACCCTTTCTTCCTGGTCATTTTCTTCGAACTCATATGATGTCATGGGTCAAGATCTTGTCCTCTTTGCTATGTTTTATCTCATGTATTAGACATGATGGCTAATTTCTAGGTTACCAATAAGCCTACCATTTCCATCATTCTCTGTTCCTCCTGGGATCCTAATTTTCCTTCTCAGACTTCTTCCCTTTTCATGAAAACATCCCTCATAACTTCTTTTAGTGAGTGTAGGTTGTAGCTATTTTGGTTGTTTTTTACTGTTGTTTCATTGCATTCAAAAGACCTCATTTTACTCTCTTTCTATTGATAAAAAAGTTTTATTAATATACTTTTATGCCAGTACAGTGGCCATTGAGAACCTTCTTACACTGTTGGTGGGAATGTAAACTGGTGCAGCTGCTCTAGAAAACAGTGTGGAGCTTCCTCACAAAAATTAACAGTAGAACTCCTCTAAGACCCAACAATAGCACTGCTAGGAATTTACCCAAGGGATACAGGAGTGCTGATGCATAAAGTCACATGTACCCAATGTTCATAGCAGCACTTTCAACAATAGCCAAATCATGGAAACAGTCTAAATGTCCATCAACTGATGAATGGATCAAATAGATGTGCTTTCATTATATACAATGTAATACTACATGGCAGTGAGAAAGAATGCAATCTTGCCTTTTGTCGCAACATGAATGGAACGTTAGGGAGTTATGCTAAGTGAAATAAGTCAGGCAGAAAAGGACAGATACCATATGTTTTCACTCATATTTGGAACAGGAAAAACTTAACAGAGCACCATGAAGGAGGAGGAGAAGAGGAAAAATAGTTAAGGAGAGGGAGGGAGGCAAACCATAAGAGACTCTTAAATACCGAGAACAAACTGAGGGTTGATGGGGGTCTGGGAGTGGGGGAAATGGGTGATGGGCATGGAGGAGAACACTTGTTGGGATGAGCACTGGGTATTATATGGAAACCAACTTGACAATAAACTCTAAAAGAAAAAAATGTGGCCCTTGAGGATGAAGACAAAATACACCAATTACTTATATTCTGATTTCTCCTTAAGGTTTTTATATTGATTTACCCCTTGTGGTGTTATGAAATTTATCAGTAAAGTAAAACATTTGATCAAAGGGAATATGAGGGTAGTAAAATTATGAAGCCAAATCTATGGAAGATGTCTTAGTTTTTGCACAAATGAAAGACAATAGGACTCAGAATAAGGCTTATCCCTCTCAATCTTTTTCTCTCAAAACCTGTAGACATGGCTACACTCTCTCCTTATACTTGGTATTAGCGACATGGTCTAATCCAGCACAATATTTATTTTTATTAGTAATTTGTCTAAATTGTAATCTACATAATTCTTCTCTCACATAAATTTCCTACAATTTGCATTTCTTATAATTTTCTCTCCATACCCTTCCCCTTCATTTTATATTTCTATCGACATCGTGTTTTTGAAATTCTATTGCCTTTTGGTTTTATATATGGTTCTTGTTTTCAAAACAATTCCCTTGATAATGTTACTCTGTTACCCACCTACTTATGACTGTCTATTCTTTTCCAAAAAGATTTTAATTATTTGAAACTTGATAGTACAAAAGTACGTTCTTACTTTTTTTTTCTAATTCTCTTGAGAAACCTTTCTCCTAAATCTAGTTTTCTCAATACCTACAAATAATGTGTTCTATTCTTGGACATGGTAGTAATCTTTTAATATCATAAACAACTGTGTTTTAGTGTTATTATTTCTTCTTTCACATGAAAAGGAAAAAATATACACAAGCATTATGCTAAAGGAAAATTTTTTTTCTTTTTAAAAATTCAGTTAGCCCTATTATTTGTCTTTTAGGAAGGGAATTGGATTCATTTCTCCTGTCTACATATAAAGACAAGCTGAAATGTGCAGTTTCTCCCAAACACACAGTCTTTTTGTAATTTTTATTTGTTTACTTTGAGAGAGAGAGATACAGAACATACACAGGGGAGGGAGAAAGAGAGGGAGAGAGAGAATCCCAAGCAGGCTCTACACTGTCAGCACAGAACCCAATACAGGGCTCAAACTCATGAACCATGAGATCATGACCTGAGCCAAAACCAAGATTCCAATGCTCAACCAACTGAACCATCCAAGCACCCCCCAAAAATACACTTTAAAGACAGAGCTCTACTGGAAGATGAGAAGATCTATTAATTTTCTCATCCAGTCTTTCCACATTCTGAGTATATGTGATATAATAAACACTATAATAGAAACAAAAATTGCCACGTGTCCCTGTGTCCCTGCCTATGACACTTGAAGGGAGATGAGGGTGGGATGAGGTGCTGTAACTCCCCAGAGGACAAGTACAGACACCTTTTTTCTTTTCAACTCTAAACAAAATTATCAGCCTGATTATTTTCATCACATAATGTATTGCACAGTGTCATCACATAAGATTTAGAGGAATATCTTACAGGAGATAAACCTCAATAATAAAAAATACTTTTTTAATTTCTGACAACCACTTTTAATCTTGTCCATTTATACAGAGTGCCAAAATGTTGTCAAATCTTCATGTATAAATTTCATATGCAAATGAATATTAAAATTCACAGAGAGCCTCACAGATTCATAACTGCCTACTGTATATGACAGAGCCACCGTTCACTTAGCCTGGAGTATGTTTAATAGGCAGATGCCCCAACCTAATCTCAGTTCTGCTGGTAAAATTGTCACTTTACTCATAATGCCTCAGCACATCATCTCTGGCATGTATAAAGTGAATGATTTGGTTTTGTTGATCTGAAAGCCAACAGAGTTCTCTGATTCCAAGTCCACTTTTACTCCTGCATACAGTTTTTAGCATATTGTTAGGACATATCAATTACGTTTTTCTTCTGAAAATATCCTTTGACACCAAATCTTTCTCATGGCTTTTTTCATCTCTGTATTTCTCAGCGTGTAGATTAAGGGATTGAACATGGGAGCGATGATGGTGTAAAACAGAGAGAATATTTTGTCCTCAGGGAACGTGGTCGGAGGCCGAAGGTAGGCAAAGATTGAAGGCCCGAAAAATAAGATGACCACAGTGATATGGGACCCACAGGTGGAGAGGGCTTTGTGTCTTCCTTCAGCCGAGTGATGTCTTAAAGTGAATAATATAACGACATAAGACCCAAACAAGAGAACAAAGGTCACTAAAGCGACCATACCTGAATTGGCAACGACCAGGACACCAGTGATGTAGGTGTCAGTACAGGCAACTTTCAGCAAAGGGAAGACATCACAATAGTAGTGATCAATTTTGTTGGGGCCACAGAAGGGCAAGCAGATTATCATAGAAAACTGAGAAAATGAATGGACGGCCCCACCAGCCCAAGCAGCCAAGACGAGAAGATTGCACCTTGTCCTGTTCATGATAAGCATGTAGTGGAGAGGTTTGCAGATGGCAGCATAGCGATCAAAGGCCATGACTGTGAGGATGAAGATTTCAATCATTCCCAAGAAGTGCAAGGAAAAGACCTGTAACATGCAATTTTCATAAGAGATAGTTTTGTTGGCCATTAGCAGATCACCTATCAGTTTGGGTGTCACACAGGATGTGTAGCAAATGTCCATAAAGGATAAGTGACTGAGGAAATAGTACATTGGTTGGTGAAAAAGGGCACTGCATCGAATGGAGACAAGAATTAGGACATTTCCCACCAAAATGGAAACATAACAAAATAAGAAGAATACAAAGCAAAACATTTGTATGCTCTGGTTATAGGAAAGTCCCAAAAGAATGAATTCTGAGATGTTCCTCTGAGTTTCCATAACTTGTGTGCTCTGCACAGATAACTGAGGAGCTGGAAAGAAAACTTTGGGTGAAAACATGACAATCTTTACACAATCATACATAAAACTACTAACAAAACACAAAACAAATTCAAAAAAATCACAGGAGCTAAATCATAAATCAATATCATTATGTTTTTTCCTTGGATATCAACTGCTTGTGCTATGATATTTTTTAATTTTTTTAAATATTCTGTCATATTGATAGTATTAAAAATACATTTGATGACATTTTGAAAATATGATTTAAAAATTAGTTTTCATAGGAGAAGTTCTACTACTGTTATGTATAATATTTGGAAAATAGTGGCATTGATTTAATGCAGAAAATTTATTTTTTCATCATTTCCACTGTGTCTTTATTCATAACAGCCTTTTCATTCTAGGTAATGCTCCCTTTCCCTAGCATGCAATGGAACATCCTCCTGAATTGCCTGAAGACAAAAGATCAAGGAAAGTAGTTAAGTTTAAAAACAAAAACAAAAACAAAAATAAAAACACATTGACCTAAATTATGAGTTGAGTGATTAGGATTGCAAGTGTTATTGTTTGAAATACAAGGGTGGGAATGGAATGGGCAGTGAGCCTGAGAAACCAATCTCTCTACGTTATAACACAAAAATAGTTGGAAATACACCAAAAAGTAGATTTTGTCAGTCACATTTTGGAAAAGAATTTAAGAAAACCTATTATCTCTTATTTAAGTTTTAATGTAAAAGAGTGTTTGAAGGTAAACAATGTAGTCATTAAACTTAATGTGAATAAATAAAGGAAAAACAGTAACAGAAATGGAAGACTTTGAAGACTCCCTTTTTAATGTGAAGATAACAGATCTTATCCTCAAAACTGCTTACAAGTTACACTTCCTTCATAGAAGTTAATGTTTTTCTTACATCTTTATATACATTGTTACATTACAGTTGCCAATCATAACTAATTTATGAAAATACTACACTGCATTCCTTTATTATTTTTAAATAGTTATTTATTTATTTTGAGAAAGGGAAGGTGCAGCAGGGGCAGAAGGAGAGAGAGAGAGAGAGAGAGAGAGAGAGAGAGAGAGAGAGAGAGAATCCCAAGCAGGATCTGTGCTGTCAGTGCAGAGCAAGACACAGGGCTCAGTCTCAGGAATGACAGGATCAAGCCAAAATCAATACTCAGATGCTTAACCAACTGAACCACCCAGGCACCCCCAATTGTATTCCTCTAAATAAATGCACTTAAAATATGAAACCAATTAATTTGAAAATAATTATTAAACATTAAGTAAGTCCAGTTATGAGAATGACTTATCCTTAATACTCACCTCATCCCAACATATTCTTTTCTGTATAGAAAATTAAGAAAAATAAGGTGAATTTCCAAATCAGAGAGCCAATAAACTGAAATATTTATAAACTGGATACTCAAATTCTTGCTCATTTAATGCAGCACCCACAGGAAAAGGGCATGCATCTGAGACAATAGCAGTGGAGGAAGTATCATAATTTTCATCTCATGATAGGTGACAGACTCTGAGATCACTGTAAAAAATACAATAGTTCTAATAAATGTGTGGTGTAAAACATCCCTGCTTTGAAAACTTTTCACATCACTCTTTCAGTTGGACCACCAGAGCTGTTATTATCCCAATCTCTGTGTTTATGGAAATAACGTCACTCTTGGAGGCACAAGAATGACAATGGAACCAACGTCCAGAGAAAGAAATTATAGTAAGAAAAATAAATGGCATTTTTGAGACCTTTAAAGCATACCACAAAAATGAAGCAAAGGAGACACTACCAAGTAAAAGAATAAGTGACCCTACAAAAGCAATATAGCCAGAATTAGAAATGATGGAGGGGCACCCTAGTGGCTCAGCTGGTTGAGCATCAGACTTCGGCTCAGGTCAGGATCTGGTGGTTCACGAGTTCAAGCCCTATATTGGACTGGCTGCTTGACATCAGAACAAAGCCTACTTCAGATCTATGTTCCCATCTCTCCGCCCCTCCCCTACTTTTGCTCTCTCAGAAATAAAACATTTAAGAAATGATGGAGAGAGTAAAGTAACTTAGAGAGCAAATGACCTGTATTCAAGCATTGTTTATATCTCAGTACACTTCTGATGCTATTGGTCACCTAAGGCTTTCAATATTCAGCTGTTTGGTATCAGGGGAAATAAGGTGAACTGAAATGTGGCTACATTTTTGGTTTTAATCTTGATATTTAAGCTTTATACAGAAACTGACAATTAAATCTAAAAGGCACTTCCAGATTTAAGGAGGCAATAAAATCATCCAAGATGAATTTAGACTGTCGCCAACATTATTCCCCCAAACTTATGCATTTTACATTCTGTTACCATTCATAATAAAATTTTAGCAAGAATAAGTAAGACTATTTTGGATTTCCCCCTTTGCACAAGCAGTTCTCACTTGGACAAGACGTTGAACCTTTCTACTCTTGAGCCTCAACATCTACAAGTGTGATCTAGACACATCGCCCAAGGAAACAATGAGGAATACAGAAGTTTAGGAAACACAATCCCCAAGGAAAATTGAGACTAGATAGCAATTATATATCTTGTCCTTATGTTCTCTGTTCTTTCAGTGAAAGGACTGAGAATTTAATTGTCCTCCAAGCACACATAACATCGTGAATCAAACCCCTTGAAATAAACAAAAACAAAACTGCAACAGATTTTAGGAAAACAATCAGAACAAACCTCAACGTGGATAACGTTTAATGGAAAATGCAATCAATTTGGTGAAATCATGGTTACCTGGGGGAATTTCTTAACATGTAGTTTTAAGTAATTAGACTGTTTTTCATGTTACCAAAATTAAATTAAAAAGGAAGTTTGTGCCTTTTGGAGTGTTGTTTCACAGTCCTGTTCAGCCCATGAGTTCAGACCAGCTTTGTAAAACTACATTCTCTTATAAGTCAAGTAGGGTCTGTATATACTAATTACATACCATTCATTCTACTGATACAAAGAAAATGTGCCTTACTCCTAACTTACTTGACCTGATTATGATGAATCTAGAAAATTTAAAGTGACTAGCCATTTGAAAGATAGGAATTTCTTCAAAGGTTGAAAGCTGAAGGTTACCGGCACCCTAAAACTCTTATTTTAGCATGTATTCTTTAAAGGCACAAACTCTGTATGTAATATACAGTAAAAAATTAACATTACAAAATCTTTTCCCTCTTGATTAAATTTTTATAGATCACATATGAATGTGTATCCTTAAAATAACACAATAAATGTCAAATAGATCCCGTGAGCCTAAAATAAGGATTATAAGAGTGATTACGTACACATCAATTGTAAATGGTCTTCAAGTTAGTTTCAAATTACTCACGAAAATGTCTTGGTCACACTTACCTCACTTCAGTTACACTTGGTAAACCTTCATGTGTATTTATAGTTCAAAATATGAAACTAGAAAGCAGTGATTCAAACAAACCTGGGTACATTATCTAAAAATATCTACAAGGAATGCTTTTCTTGAATTTCCAGGAGGGAAAGTAGCACAGTTTTCCTAAGTGAATGAAGATTTAAATATCACTAAAAACTGTCCTCATTCACACAGAAGCATGTATTCACTCCACAAGTGAATAGGGTTTTACATGCCAATGTAACTCCCTGACATGTGTTCAGACTCAGAAGTAAACAAGAACATTTCAAAATATACGTGCAAGATGCATATATATGCTCTCGGAGTAAGCTTCAGGCGTGTGGCTGCAGGAAATTTTCTCTGCAAGAAACAAATATAAACTGAAAGTAGATCATAAGTACTCTTTGACTTTGACATTTTAAGCAATTGTTTTCCCAGAAACTCTTCTTAAGAAATTCTCAGCAAGTAACACTAATCAGCTGTCCTAAGTCATATGTCCTAGGCTTATAGGAATTTTCAGGCTTTACCTTTATATTCTCCTTTTTGATTAGCCAAGCTCAGGGCACTGTGTCTCTAGAGGCCACTATTGTTATTCAGATCGAAAGTAGATAGAGAAATTCTGCCAGTTCTGATTAATTTCTTCCAATGGAAAGCAGGAGGGAAACAAGTATTCCTATGGGAGTGCTAGGATTATTTTGGAGGAGATCTCTAAATCCGGAGAGGAGAAGATGACAGAAAATCAGAGACAGATATATCCAGAGTCTTTAGAAAAGTCATCAACAAAAACAACATAAGATGCATAACATTCAGGTAACAAGTCAATGGCTGCCACCCCCCTATTCTCTTGGACCTATAGCCACACTCAGTAGTATGAACTGTCATTGCTATAATGGAGGGTTGAGTTACAAAAAGGAAAAAAAGATTAGCAAAATGAATTAAAAATTAAAACAAATTTCCCACCCCTTTTGGTAGATTGAAAATGGACCCACTAGTTTTGTTGAAAACTGTTGGAGAGTATAATGAAGTTAGGACCAACAAAAAATGTACATGTCTATTCTTATTATTGCCAGGCATTTTCCTTTGTTTGGTTGCAGTGCTGCAAGGTGTATAGATTCAGGATCATGTGCACTGAAATTCGAATGGCCTCCCTTCTTCCACAGAGAATCTACAAACATATGTGTTCATTTTGGACATCAGAAATCAATATTTTATAGCATCCCATCTAGATCAGAACAATTCACTTAGTAAATTTTTCATAATATTTATAAGCATTTTTAAATTACTATGCATCAATCACTGTTTTAAGCATTTTTAGTGCATTATCTGATTGAATTCATAAAAAACCATTTTCATGGCAATTATTGCCCCTATTCCTCAAAGCAACAACAAAAATCTTCTAGAGATTAAATAGCTGGCTCAAGATAACAGAGTTGGTTACAAAAATAATAAAGTATCTGGTGTTCATAACATATGTAGAAGTCAAAGTTATAAAAATATTCCATCAAGGCTGGACGGACAGAAATGGAAGGATATTATTGCAAAGCTATCATACTCTACATAAAATGGCATCATAAAAATGCTCAACTGATTCAAGAGAAGGAATACAAAGAGAATAAGAGAAGAACAAATAAAACTAATAGAAAGGTATTAAAAGATGATAGACTTACACTCAACCTTATCACATTAAATGGAAATGGTCTAAACAGTAAAATTATAAAGCTGTTATTGTCGCTCAGCAAGCGGAAGAACCCCTCAAAGGCAGGACTGTGCAGGCTTGTGGAACGCTATGTTGAGCTTGAGTGCAGAGAATCAGCTCAAAGCAGGGCTGTGGGAGGCTTGGAGGACACAGTAGCCTTTTAACAGAAGAGATGAGTAAACCAATTTTTATGGATGTAGGCTGGCTGATGCTGAGTGGGGAGTGCTGAGATGTAGATAGTCAGACTTTGTGAACCAAGGTGCAAATGACTGCTTCCGCAGCAGCATTAGGAGGGTCAAGTGCTAATGCATTTCCTTGCTCTAAGTTTTTAGTTTCAAATTTCATGCCATAAATATCTTTGTAAAAGCACAGTACTATATTTTAATCTATTATGATAATTTTTGTTTTCCTATGAGAGGATTTAGTCCATCGTGTTGATTTTTGTCTTACTTATATATTTGGATTGACTTCTTACTATGGCTTTGGTGGGGTTGTTGGTTTCAATTCCCAATTTGTCTATTTTTCCCTCTTTTTTTTGTTTGTTTTTAATCAGCTAGGTCTCCTTTCATTCCCCCAATGTATTTTTACCTGTCTATCTGTCTACCTACCAACCTACATTCCCACATTCCCCATTATTGTGGGAACTCATGTCTGTACATTGATGCTAACAAGCATCTGAACCTGACATTACCCACCCTGCAGAACCGTGCATGGCACTTACAATCCTTTTTTTCTTCCAACTCACATGATGTTGTGGGCCAGGGTCTTGTCCTCTCTTCTATGTTTTATCTCATGTATTAGACAAAGGGGCTATTTTAATACAATTTCTAGTTTATGAATAAGCCTACCATTTCCATCATTCTCCATTCCTCCTGGGATCCTAATTTTCCTTCACAGACTTCTTCCCTTTTGTGGAAACATCCTTTACAATTTCTTTTGGTGAGTGTAGGCTTGTAGTCAGTTTTTGGTTGTTTTTCACGTTGTTTCATTGCACTCAAAAGTCCTCATTTTACTCTTCTTAAAAAAAATAGAAGCCAAGGGTGACATTTTTCTTTCAGTATTTCCATTATGCCATTCTATTATCTTCTCTTTTCTACTCTTACTATAATTTAAATTACCATTAATTGGTAATAGTGTTTTCTGTGATTCTTCTTAAGAGCAACTTGTTCTCCTTCCTCTGAATATTTTCTAAAGATTATTTTCATCAGTTCTCAAAAATGACCAATAATTATCTTTTTTTAATAGTTTATTGTCAAATTGGTTTCCATACAACACCCAGTGCTCTTCCCCACAAGTGCCCTTCTACATCACCACCACCTCTTTTCCACCTTCCCCCTTCCCCTTCAACCCTCAGTTCATTTTCAGTATTCAATAGTCTCTCAAGTTTTGCGTCCCTCTCTCTCCCCTACTCTCTTTCCCTTTTCCCCTCCCTCTGGTCCTCCATTAGGTTTCTCCTGTTAGACCTATGAGTGCAAACATATGGTATCTGTCCTTCTCTGCCTGACTTATTTCGCTTAGCATGACACCCTCGAGGTCCATCCACTTTCCTACAAATGGCCAGATTTCATTATTTCTCATTGCCATGATTATCTTTTTAAATGTTTTTTTTTTCTCACTATTACTCAAACACTAGAGTCTGATAGTATATGTTGCTTTCTCTTACTTCATGATGTGTCTTAATAGATCTATTTTTTTCTGTCACTCGTCTCTCTAATTCTGTGTTCTGGTAATTTGTTAATATCTAAAATTCTATTCACTGAATTTTTCTTATGCTAGAGCTACTCTGTTTTATCCATCAGGTTTATCATTAAAATACTCTTTTTTATTTCCTAAATTATTTTAACACCCTGGCCAATTTTGAGAATTCTAGTATGATATGCTTTTAAATTTATTTTTTATTTTTATATAATAAATATAATCACATTCTATTTGTTTCCAAGAACTACAATAAAAGCTGTCATTGTATGATATATTTTTCTAGAGCTATTTCTAACATTACTTCCTCCTTTATCAGTAGTTTCCCTGTGTGATCAGATACTTTTAAACAAAAATTAATTCTTATCTCTCTCAATTTTGTTTTTCTATCTGAGCCCATCTATTCTAACTATGACAGAAGAAGAAGCCCCTGGAAGGAGTTATTTTCTATATTGTGTATTTCTGCACATGTATGTGGACCTGTGGCAATCCATGGTAGCATGTGTGTAAAGCATACTGTTTTTTATCTGGAACTACTGCCCTTATTTGGAGCCTACCTTTTTTATTTTCCTTTGTGGAGCTAAATAAGGACTTTTCCTAGTTTTGCTCATTATGGCAAGCAATTTCATACACTCTAGTGAATATCCTATATATAAAAATTTCCCAGTTATAATTACTTATGTCTTAATCTTGCTAACATAAACTAATTCTCTGTTCCTGGTGTTGTTGTGAGTTTTTATACATGAATTACCCTTCTAAGAGCTTTCTTCTTTCTAAGAGCTATGTATCTATGATAGATAGGTTGCTTTTTAATTAACATATTACATACCTCATTGCTTGGGTCCTAGAAGTGCCAGAAGTATCACATATTTTTAAACCATTTATTGCATTAACCCTAGTGTTTTTTATTTATAATAACTTTTTATTAATATAGTTTTATGACAGTAATATATTAAAAGTGTATTAACACAGGCATACAACCATTACCTTAAAATGTTAAGTCTTCATTACCGTATAAAGTTTGTTAAAGAAACAATAGAAGGCCTATATTCACCAAAAGAAATGTTCAAGAATGTCCAAAGCAGCTACTCATAATGTCCTAAATGGGAAACTACCCAAATGTCTAGTAATAAGAGAGTGGATAAATTAACTGCTAGATACTCATGCAATAAAGTATTATATATCAGTGAAAACACTCAGAAAAATACACAAAACATGAGGAATGAATCTCACAAATGTAACGAGCAAACACTAAGAGTCTGTTCTGTATCATTATTTTCCACAAAATACAAGAGTACGTAAAACCAACTGATGTAGAGATAAAGATAGTGATTACCTTTGGGAGGTTAGTGATTATACAGAGAAATGAAGAGGACTTCAGGTGCACTGGTAATTTCTAACTCTTCATCTGTTTGCTGATTACAGGATATTGCTCTGTTTGTGGGAATGCATGAACCATACATAAACAATATGTGCAGTTTTCTATTTTTACAGTTGATTAAAAAGCTGAGAATTTGAAGGTATTACTTTATTCAGCTCTTTAGCATTTGAAGGTGTGAAAAAAATGCATGTTCCATTTTTTCTTTTTTTTTCAGCACAAGCGCCAATAAGCAATCTAATCTTTTCTCTTTAAAATATCATTTATTTATTTCATATCACATAAACACAATACTTAATGACTATGTCAAGTGGAAGAGCATTTGAATAAGAATGATACTCAGTTTTTCGATGAGGTACAAACAACAGAAGGATGAGCTTCCTGCTTGTCCACTTATCTCTCCAAGCAGCAAGGCCAGGAGATGATAAGACAGGATCTTATTCAAGTCATGGGTTTCAAGGAACCATGGCCTGAAAATCAGAAAAGCATCCACAAAACTACTTTCCTTCCAAGAGTATAGGACTATACCACACTTTCCTCATGGCTTTCTTCATCTCCGTGTTTCTCAGCGTGTAGATCAGAGGGTTGAACATGGGGGCAATGATGGTGTAGAAAAGAGCCAACACTTTGTCTTCTGGAAAAGTCGTGGCTGGTCTAATATAGATGAACAGTGCAGGTGCAAAAAATAAAACTACAACTGTGACGTGGGAACTGCAAGTGGAAAGAGCTTTGCTGCGGCTCTCTGCAGGGTAAGCCCTGATACTGCATAGTATAAAAAAGTAAGACAACATCAGCACCACAAAGGTCACTAAAGCAATTAGGCCTGAATTGGCAATGACTAAGAGACCTATCAAGTGCGTATTAGAACAGGCCAATTTCAGTAAAGGATAGACATCACAGAAGTAGTGATCTATCTCATTGGGGCCACAGAAGGGTAAGAAGATGGTGAGAAGGAGCTGGCTGGCGGAATGTACAAATCCCCCAGTACAGCAGGCTGTGATGATTGTGTTACATCTCTGTCTGCTCATGATGACCGTGTAGTTCAGGGGCTTGCAGATGGCCACATAGCGGTCGTAGGCCATCCCCGTGAGGATGAAGATCTCAATGCCTCCAAATAAATGTGTGCTAAAGAGTTGTGTCATGCAGTTACTGTAGGAAATGGTCTTCTTCTCTGCCAACAAGTCAGTCATTAGTTTGGGTGTCACAGTGGATGTGTAGCAAAGGTCAGAGAGTGAGAGATAATTAAGGAAAAAATACATGGGTTGCTCAATTAGCTGACTGCACATGATAGAAATCATTATGAGCGAGTTTCCTATCCAAATCGCAATGTAGCAAAATAAAAATAATACAAAACAAAGGATTTCAATGTTCTTGTTTGTAGAAAGTCCCAAGAGAATAAATACAGTGACATTATTTCTTTGATCCATGGTCCAATGTAGATAGGATACATGAATCACCTGAAATATATAATTCATGAGGCCATATTTGAAGTGTTTCAGGAATAAAGCGATGATTATATCTTATTCAAGGACTTTACTAGTTTTAATATACCTCATTCAAATATGTCAGAGAATAAAAATCAACTATTCAAAGGGGTGCCTGGGTAGCTTAGTCTGTTAAGTGGTGGACTCTCGATTTTGGCTCAGATCATGATCTCAGTTTATGAGATCAAGCCCTGCATCAGACTGCATGCTTACAGTGTGGAGCCTGCCTGGGATTTTCTCCTTCCCTCTCTAACCTTCCGCAGCCCCCTCAAAAATAAATAAAAATATAAACATTTTAAAAAATCAAGTATTCGAGTAAAATGACTCTCTAAGGAGACTCTGTGATCTAATAGGAAATTGTGATCAATCTCTAGCCTTGTCAACATGATTGCTGCTGTTCAATCCACATTCAATTCTTAGATGCTACTGAAAACATGACATTGGCTGTTTGTGTGCCATCAAATATTTTTATAATTTTATGCTCAATCTTGGCCAGATATCTTCATGAGGTCTGCATTCTCATACTATGTGTTTTCAGCCCTCACTTTATACTGTACCTGTCTTCTCTATCAATTCGTATTTAACTTTCCTCTTCAACTCTTTCTAGTACTGAGTAGATTAACATGGTCACCCATACAAGGAATACTCACACTGTAAGACAGATGGAATTTTAAAACAAAATCATTAATTTCCATAGTGGAATTTTAGGAACTTGAATTAGTTTAAGTAAAAATTATAAAGAAATAACTTTAGGATGATTCCCCAAATCAGGTCATTAGCCAATAAGTTAAAGAGGCTATTTAGTTTGCATAAAATTATAATACTGAATATATTACTGTCATGAATTATTAATTAAACAATTTGAAATATGTTTCTTATCTCTGGTCAAGCGTAAAGGCTTTTTACGTAGTTTTAAGACTATAAGTCAAGAAAGGCTTGGAATGTTCTCAAGCCAAGCCATTTCATCAGTCTGTCTGCATTTATTAGGACTTTGCTAATGATATTACTTGAAACTCTATCTGTTGTGGTTCAGAAGACTGCAGCAATGCTTAATTTCCTGGCTTCAGTTCAACTTCTTCACAGACATTGGACTACTGTGATTACTTGCCACATATTTTAATATCTTTAAAAAATATGTGTGTAATCAAATCGAAGTTAATTAGGGATTAGGGTTAGGGGTTGGTGTTAGGTTTAGAGGGTTAGGGTTTCAGGGGTAGGATTAGAAGGTTAGGGTTAGAGTGTAAGTTTTTGGGTTAAGGTTAAGAGTTGGGGTTGGGGTAGTGTTTGGGTTAGGGTTTAGGGTTTAGGGTTAGTGTTAGAGATAGAGGATAGGTATAGTGTTAAGGGTTAGGATTTAGGGATAGGGGTTAGGATATGGGTTAGGGCCAGTGCTAGGAATTAGGGGTTGGGCATTAAGGGTTAGGGTTGGATCAGGGTAGGTTTGGGTTTAGGGTTTTTTAATAGGTTAGGGTTGGGGCTTGGAGAAAGAGGTTATGGATTTTAGGTTAAGGTTTAATATTAGATTAGGGTTAAGGGGAAATGTTTAGGGTTAGGGATTAGGGGTGAGAGTTTAGGATTAGGATTAGGATTTAGGGTTTAGAGTTTAGTGGTAAGGTTAGGGTTAAGAATTAAAGTTAGCATTTAGGGGTGAGGGTTTACGTGTAGGATTTAGTGTTCAGGGTTTAGCGGTAGGAGTGAGGTAGGGTTAGGGGTTTGTGTTTCTTGGGTTATGGGTAGGAGTTAGTTGGGGTTTAGGGGTAGGGTTAGCAGTAGGGTTAGGATGAGGGTTAGGGGTAGAGTTAGATCTCAGAAGGCACCAGGCACAGAAACCCCCTTTCCAAACCTTTTTACCAATTCCAGTGCCTGTCTGTCTAAACTCTTCACTATAGGTCCTCTCAAAAGGGAAATAATGAAGCAACAACATAAATTTAACATAAGCCCTGGCTGGCCAAACTCTATAATTTGCCTAAATTTCTGAATGCTCCCGACAAAACTAGGATCTCTCGTTAATGGATCATTGTTCCATTTTAGCCACTGAAATTTACATGGGTAATGGGTGAGTGGAAACACAGACTCTAAGGTAGGTTCAAGTCTCCATGAAAAACCACACACCAAATCAGTTCAGGGTTCTGGAATAAATAAGCCATCTCTAGAAAGAAACAAATGTACAGCTCATGTGCTTTTGTGGGAAGCAATACACCTCTTATTCTCTCAAGCATGAGTTGTGATATTGTATCCTCAGCTACTAGCCACTTAAGAAAAACAGGTGGGGAAAATTATTTGAGGGCATGCCCACATAATGCCACCTTGCATTTGGGACCCCATACACTCTTGGCTCATATGTTTTCATCTACAGAATGAAGGCACTAGCCTCAATTATCCCATCATGTGTTTTTTTTTCAGAATTGAAATTACTTTATTCATGGTCAGTGTTTTACTGACCATCTCCCTAAAGTTGTAATAATTGGTCCTTTTGATAAGCAGTCATCCAATAAAAATAATGCAGAATTAGCACATGACTTTGATCTTATTTTTCTAGAATATGTCATGCTACCCTCAGTAGACAACCAAGACCTTTCAGTTTAGTCTTTCTTAAACAAAAAAGTCTTGGACTATAAAATTTACAACAAAGAATACTTTAAAATTAACTGTTACTTAATATGTTTTCCTAACATAATTAAAATTTTTTTCCAAAAATTACAGATTTATGCAGAATAATGGTAAGAGATTACTCACATTTTTGGCTCTGCACTTACTTTGAATCTGTTCTTGTATAATTTTTATGCCCTCTGTTCACTAAAATTGCATTCTTTAACTATCTGAACGATTATCTTTCAAGTTTCTGATTTGGAATTTTAATCAACTCAGTGAGCATACCCATGAGTTTCACTTCCTAATTTCCTCCAATGTACACATAAAAATTACAAAATTCAAACATTTTTTGTAATGGCCACCACCTGTCATACCTTCAGTGCAAACAAATGATAGGAGGTCTCCCCTCAGGAAAGATAAAAGCTTGAAGGCAAGAAGAGCACTTAGTTTTCCAAAACCAGTCAAATCATAGTTTATACAGGCCCAGTATTTGTATCACTGCATTATTCCTGAGGGCTTCAAGGCTCAGAAGCTAAATAAAATTTCAGATAATGTTTATATCCTACAAGTACATTTGCTTCCTCCCGAGGTGTTGCTTTTTTAGTTTGAGTTAATTATTTTATGTCCCCAAGTAATCAATTCACCAGTTAGTATCCTCTTAGACACAAGTTACCATAGATCTTCAACTGAATTGCAAAAGCCCTGAAAAAAAAAGTAACTCTGCAGCGCGTTGTTAGAATCCAACTCATTAAGAAGTCCTTGGTGACTGAGATCTGCTGTTGATGCAGTCTGAGTTTCTTTTTCCCTTTGCTGTATATAATCTGGGTATCAAACTCTAGTCTGGCTTTGATGTTAAGAAATGATATCTATACATTCCCACATAGTGTTTTTATTATTCTCTGGGGGAAGAGGATCTATGTATTCTTTAACATATTTCCATTTAAGGTAAAAATTTTAGTGATATATTTCCTGTAAGGTAAATTTGGATTTAAGTAAATTAATTTCCATTAAGGTAAACTTTAAAGAAAATTACATAGAACTTTCCTTCATGTCCTTTTAGGGTTACAAAATGCTCATTGAAATAATTTGCCAACTGAGGAGATGAACATTCTGTAATTTTGCTCTAGTCTTATGCCATTTTTAATAATCTTTCCTCTTTTTATATTTGCATTCAAAACTAGTGATTGATTCTGCTTTGCTTTCTGAGCTCCACTAACCTTAGGAAACACTTAGTAAACATTTGATCTATGTCAGATTGAACCACTGGTGGGGTTTTGCTTATTTCTCTTTACAACAACTCTATGCAATAAATAATATTACCAACCTCCTTTCATGTCTGAAGGAACTGGGACATACCAATGTTATAATGGAAAGGGTTCCAAAAAGTAGAAGTGCCACAATGAGAAAGAGCACGAGTCTATGGAAGGACAGAGATGCTATCTTTCGTCCTGAGTAAGAGTTAATGAGTTTATGATTATTCATTATTCTGTACATGAATGGTTCTTTGGGTGTCTTATTTATAGAGGGTATATAAAACAGCCCAAGGTCATAGCCTTCAAAAATTAGCACAGACTATTACTATGCTTTGGTTCTAAAATACAAATTACCAAGGGATTCTGGGAAGCTCCTGATGATCAGCCTTTTTCCTACAATTCAACTAAACCTTTCTTTTTTCAACCATGTTCTCTTGCTGTTAGAGGTCTCCCTCAAGCTTGATTTTCTATGTCTTTTTATGTCTCCTTCAGACCTTAGAATTTTCTCCATGGGATCCCCTGTGTTCCTCTTCTCTTTTCTTACATATTTTTGCCTGTGAGCAAAATACCTTTGTTCCTGTGAGGAATACAATAGGATAAATAAGTCTTTCAGATTATACTTAAATACACCGCATTTCAGTTTATATTGGTATTTGCATATAGTGTCCTTTCCAACATCAACTTTTTCTTGAAATATTGGTTATGAAAATATTTCAAAATTTTAAAAAATATATACCTTCATTGAAAGAAATAACATTTCTTTTTTTTTAATGTTTATTTATTTTTGAGAGAGAGACAGAGAGACAGAGCATGTGCAAGGGAGGGGCAGAGAGAGAGGGAGACACAGAATCCTAAGCAGGCTCTGGGCTCTGAGCTGCCAGCACAGACTCCAACTCAGGGCCCAAACCCGTAAACTCTGAGATCATGACCTGAGCCAAAGTTGAATGCTCAGTTGGCTGAGCCACCCAGGCACCCCAACATTTCAAAGTAATCATTGACTTTGCCAGGACTGAAAATAATTCATGGAAGAAGTCAGTTACTAACTATATGCAATAGTCTTCTTAAAGTCACATTTTCTTCGCATTTCTGCTTCTCTGTTCTGTTCCATAAATGTGAGGTTTAGAGGACTACAACCATGATCTGGTCCTACACCAACTGCCAGGTGGCACCCACACACAGCCACCCAAGATCTGAGATGCTTAAGCTAAAAAGTTGATTTGCAAATGTATGAACGATGAAGTTTGTCTCTCCCCTTTCACTTACAAGTGTATATTCAGAAGTTCTGAGAGCTCTAAAGGGTTGCCCTTCAGAGACTGGAGAAAGAAAAATAGAAATAGGAGTAGGTCAAATATAAAAGAATATTCATTTCTGTTTATTTGTATTGATCATGACCTACATATCACAAAAATGCTTGAAGTTTGCAGCATACTATTTAAATGCTGTATTTCCTGTTCCTCCTTTAAAGCTGCAACATTTGTGAGAGAATGCAGAGAAGCAGATGTTGTATTTACAAATAATATACGTTTATGAAAATATGTGTAACATATATGTGATTTCTAAATATATGTATCTAAAGGACATTCTTTATAGGGTTGGGAGCAGCATGTGAGGTCACATGAATATTCATGAACTTCCAAGAGCAGTCAAATTCTAAAGGTCAAGTTATAGATGATGACAAACAGGACCCCAATATTTATTAAATGTTTTTAAAATGTAAATAAGGAAGTAAATAATAGGATAGAGCCACATAACTTAATTTCATAATCATTGAATTGGCAAAATCAACCAGAATCCTGTCAAATCTAGCAGGGGTTACATTTGAAGAATGCTAGGGGCACCTGGGTTTCTCAGTGAGTTAAGCATTCGACATCAGCTAAGGTCATGATCTCACAGTTTGAGTTCAAGGCCCGCATCTAGCTCTGTGCTGACAACCATTAAAAATTGAGAACAAAATATTGTAGTGACATGAAAAAAATATAGAAATAACATTTCTTTTTTTAAAAATGTTTATTTATTTTTGAGAGTGACATGAAAAAATATAGAAATAACATTTCTTTTTTTAAAATGTTTATTTTTGAGAGTGACATGAAAAAAATATAGAAATAACATTTCTTTTTTTATTTCTATTTTCTAAATATTTAGTTTTGCTTAAGATATCCCACAATTGCACACAGTACCATAAATCAGTTTGCTTAAAATATTCCATAACATCTCACAGCACACTGTAAATTAACTTCTTTATTTTATTGCAGATAAGTTGTTTCACACTTCTCCTTCTCACTCATGATGATGCAGCTGAATAACATGTTCAATTTTTCCGCTCGGATTAACAGAAGATCTTGTTAGGAGGGAAATAGTGTTTGTCATTATCTTGCATTTCTATCTGGGGACGTTGCTGAGTAACTTTATGATCATTACTACTACCAAGCTTATCCAGGCACTCAGGGGTCTTGTGTACTCCTTCCTTTCACACCTATCCTTATCTGACACCTGCTTCTTTACTTCCACAGCCCCTGGAATGATTGTGGGTGCTTTTTCAAAAAAGTCCATTCTCTATTTCAGTGAGTACATGATACAAGTCTTTTCACTCCATTTCTTTGGTTGCTTGGATATCTTCATCCTTATCCTCATGACTACTGACCTCTAGGAGGCAATCTGTAAGCCTCTGCATCATGCAACCATCTGGGTGTTGTACAGGTGGCTATAGCATTGGTGGGACCCTGTGTACATTCTTTAGATCATAGTTTTCTGGCCTTGAGTTTACTCCTCTGTGGGCCCATTGTGATTGATCACTATTTATGTGACTTGCAGCTCTTTTTGAAACTTGCCCATACAGACATCTATGTGATCAACCTACTCCTCTTGTCCAGAAATGGGGCCATTTGTACACTGAGTTTGTCATGCTGATGTGCTCCTGTGTTATCATTTTGCATTCTCTGAAAATCACAGTGTTGACGGGAAGAGAGAAGCCCTCTCCACCTGTGTCTCCCTCATCATTGTGTTCATATTGTTCTTTGGTCCCTGCGTATTTATATACACATGCCCTGCAACCACCTTCCCCATGGATGATATGATAGCTGTGATTAGGGTGCCCAGGTGGCTCAATCAATAAAGCATCCAACTTCGGCTCAGGTCATGATCTCAGGGTTCATGAGTTCAAGCCCCATGTCAGGCTCTGTGCTGACAGCTCAGAGTCTGGAGCCTGTTTCAGATTCTGTATCTCCCTTTCTCACTGCCCCTCACCATCCTCCCTTCAAGAAATAAATAAGCATTAAAGATGATTATAGCTATGTTTAATACAAATGGAACATTTTTGGTCAACGTTCTTATTTATATGCTGAAGTGTGCAGAAATTAAAAGTACAATAGGAAATTATGGAGTTAGAAGCTGATCTCAGATGACTAAAAACAAATGGAAATTTCAAATATCTCTTCATAGTTTGGACTTACCCAGAAGTCTATAAAGAATATAATCTTTTTTTAATGCTTATTTATTTTTGAGAGACAGAGAGAGAGAGAGAGAAAACGCACAAGTGGGGGAGGGGCAGAGAGAGGGAGACACAGAATCTGAAGCAGGCTCTAGGTGCTGAGCTGTCATTGTAGCATCCTACATGGGGCTCAAACCCACAAGCAGTGAGATTATGACCTGGGCCAAAGTTGGACACTTAACCAACTGAGGTACCCAGTCACCCCCAAAATGTAATCTTCATGTATAGAGTTAATGTAATCCTGTCTTTAGGCATGAACACTACTTCCTTCAGGAAAATAAGCAATCTGAACACAGACTGGTTGGTGTTAAGTCAGGTTTACGTAGAGGAATAGATAGCATAAGGTACAAATGGGCATGTAAGGTCTACAGCCTTAGATGTTCTTCAGTGTTCTGTTCCTCCCTGTCTTACCTAATCACTTGTGGTTTTGATCTCGTGCTTCCCCTGTCCCTCTTCATGTTGACTCCGGTGTGGGCTGCTGTTCTGTACCACCCTATATGCTCACAGCCACAGACTGGCTGGGTTTCCCTCACCCAGCTTCCTTCATCACACACTTCATCTCATCATATCTGACCATTAACCTTCAGATTGGTTGTTCTTGACTAGGCAGAAAGTATCAGATTCAAATAATAATAGGAGCTTCATGTTGTAAAAGATAGTATGCAATCTAATAATCTCTCTTTCCATTCTTGGGGCTATATTCTGAAATCTTATGATGTGTTTACCTATATCCTTCTAGAACAGTACTTGGTGAGAAAATTTATGTTTCCGAGGTAGTTCTTTCATATTCAGAAAGCTTTGGTGGTTGGGTTTATACTCATAACTGTATTCTTTTGGTAAAATCTACATTATGTTTTCATACTGATTCTTTCTAATTTTGTTTCCATCTATTAGGTTTCTCTTGAATCATGCCAATTATGGTAATTTTTAAATACTATTAGTTATTATGACTTTACCTTAGATGACCCAAATTAAGGCTGATGGATATATTTATGTGGCAGAAGTAGAGATGGCAAGCAGTAGATAACAGTGAATTTTAAGTATTAACTATTAAAACCATAAATGAGATAATCCCAAAGAGGATATTTAGGCTTTGAAGTAGAAATATTTACATCACAGATATGAATTATGAATTCCTTTCCTTTTCTGGAAAAGGAAAAACTGTGGAAATTGTAAAAAAAAATCACTTGGTGGAAGAGATTCAGGATGAGAGAAAAAAGGATGTGAAGGTGGAGCACAGGACATATTTCAGGAAAGGAAACTATTTTGTGTGGTGGTGGATATGATATAATGCATAGGTCAAAATCCACAAAACTCCACAACACTGAGAATGAATCCTAATGTAATCTACAGACTTTAGGAAAACTGTATGAACATTGGTTTACCAGTGGTAAAAAAAAAATGTACCACATAAGACAAAATATTAGAAAACGAAAATTGTGAGGGGGCTGAGCTTCTATATGGGGAAATCACTGTACTTTCTGTGTAATGTTTCTGCAAACCTAAATCTGTTTAAAAAAAAATCTACCTGAAGGCTGCCTCCGATTCTGTCTCCCCCTCTCTTTCTGCCCCTTTCCTGCTTGCACTCTCAAAAATAAAAATAAACAATAAGAATTTTTAATTAAAAATAATAACTAAAAAATAAAATTTATTTAAAAACTTACTTAGGCAAATATGCCATTGCAATGTTTAAAAATATTTTATTTGAAATTTTATACAAACTTATTATATAAGTACTTCTTTTAAGCCACATATTGATGCCCTGAAATCCTTGACAGTTTATGCAGATGTGCTATACAAAGCTTATTCATGAATATAAAATAGTATATTTTCTGTGTATAACTTTTACAGAATTGAAAGAGTCTAAAGTTGCAAGCATGAAATTGAATCCTGTTACTACTCATGAAGAATTTGCAGCAAAAGGCTTTACCTACATTTCACAGGATAGTCTTAATACCTTTAAGTGTATATATAAAAAATTGGTCTTTCTCTTTTTTCCCATTTATGCTTTCTTTTTATAACATGCAATCTTTGTCAATATTTTCACATCAATAAACATAGAAGTGGATATAATTTTTGTAGATAATTTGTCTCAAAAAATAGCAAAAATGCTTGGAATTTATTACTAAAATATCAGGATGTATCTTAAGTAGGATAAGCAGTAATTAAAAAAATCTATAACTTCAAATCATCAGGCAGGATTTTGTGTAATAAAAATGAGCAAGAAGTATAGCATCTAGAAAGTTCTCATCACAAGAAAATAATTTGTAAAGATTTGTGGGATGGATTTAAGCTAGACTTATTGTAGTGATTATTTTGCAATACCTACTTAAATCATGTCATTTTGTCATATACCTGAAATTAATATAATGTAATACATCATTTATATCTCAATTTAAAAAAAGAAAATGCCTTCAACTTATTAAACATGACATTCATTGTAATAAATCCAAAATGATTTCTTTTTTTAAATAGTTTATTGTCAAATTGGTTTCCATATAACACCTAGTGCTTCCCCCACAAGTGCCCCCCACCATGACCATCACCCCCTCCCTCCCCCGCTCCCCCTCCCCCTTCGGTCCATGGTTCGCCCTCAGTATTAAGTAGTCTCCCCTGATCTGTGTCCCTTACTCTCCCCCACTCTCTTTTCCCCTTCCTCTTCCCATGGTCCCCTGCCAAGTTTCTCCTGTTCTATGAAAGTTGTTTTACTATAGAATGCTAAAGTCTCATTAACATGGAATGTGTGTCTAGATATGTGTCAGAAAATGTCATTAGCAGTAAATCAACATTGCTTGCAAATAATAATTTTGATCACTAATCTTGTTCTAAGGAGAAAGTCATGTTAAGAAAGCATGATCAAAAAAAAAAAAAATAAAGCATGATCATGGAAATAAATAACCACCATTTCAAAGAGACCATTTAAATGAATCTGTTGTTTATTTATCTGAACCACCATTTCATTGTTAGTGACAATTTTATTTCGTCCAGCTAAGTAGTTAAACGTTCTAGAACATGCCTACAAGAAGAGTTTTAATCTGGCAATAGTTTTATTTCTTTATGAATAACTGCTAAAACCATCTGTCCACTTCTTCTCTGCTGTAACAGCTCTGCATGCTATCATTGCAAAGCCCAAAGTGGGTATTGAACCCACGAACCATGAGATCATGACCTGAGTTGAAATCAAGAGTCAATGCTTAAACAACTGAGTCACTTAGTCACCCCAATAATCCCTATCTTTTTTCTTTTTTTGTTGGTTTTTTTTTAATGTTTTATTTTTAGGAGAGAGAGACAGCATGAACAGAGGAGGGTCAGAGAGAAAGGGAGATAAAGAATCTGAAGACAGTCTCCGGGCTCTGAGCTAGCTTCAGGCACAGAGCCCCACACAGGCTCACACCCACGAACTGTGAGAACATGACCTGAGCCAAAGTCTGACACTTAACTGACTGAGTCACCCAGGCACCCCAACCCCAACTTTATCTTTTAAAGTTATTTTAAGTTCACAGCAAAATTGAGCAGAAAGTACAAAGGATTACCATATACCTCATTTCCCCACAGGAAGCTCTGCCACTTATTTGTTATAGTCAACAGAACCTACACTGACACATTATTATCTTCCTAAATTTATAGTTTCCATTAGGGCTTCACCCTTGGTATAGTACATTTTATGGATCACAACTGTAGTAGCATACCAAAGCTCTTCACCACCATAACTACCCTCTATGTTCCCCTTTCTAACCGTTGGCAAACACTATGTTCTTGATGTCTCCATTGCTTTGCCTTTTCCAGAATTCATATAGTTCAAATTACATAAATATGTCATCTCTTCAGAATGGCTTTGTTCACTTGGTAATATGCATTTAAGTTTCCTGCATCTCATCTCATGGCTTCAGAACTCATATCTTTTGAGTGATGAACAATAATATGCTGTTGTCCAGATGGACCATAATTTATTCATCAAGTCACCTATGGAAGGACATCTTGCTTACCTCCAAGGTTTGGCAGTTATAAATAAAACAGCTATAAACATCCATATGTAGTCAAAATGTGCTGCAAAGTGTACTTTTTTGTGTGCTAGACCATGTCCTAGTTTGGATTTTTCTATGCTTTTTATATTTTCTTTTTATAGCAGAAAAGGTCTTTGGTTCTGGATCAAATAACTTTCCACTTATCAATGTTAGGCAGGTAAGGGTTAGTCAAAGCTTGTTTTATTATTCAGTCCCTTAAGTTTTATGGAAAATGTTCTGTATTCTAGTGACTAGGTGGAATAAGAAGTAATTAGGTTTTCAGCATCCTGAATTATTGATTCTTGTTCTGTCTTAACTAGTATTTTTATTATTTTTAATATAAATCAGAAGAACTGATTGCCAGGAACCACTGTAAAACAGGTTCTACTATTGGTTACTTGTAACACAGAAGATTTCTGAGTGCCACTAGAGAATGAATAAGTGAATGTTCTATCACAAAGACATGTGTGATGAGTTAAAGTCATTATTTTAATTGTAGATTTCAACTTCACTACTGAAGAACATGTATCACTATGGGGACAGGTGTCTAAGCCTAGTTCATTTATTAGCATTAAACTTGTTTTGCCTCTCTAAATCACTGACCAAATACCATTGCCTTATTTGCTTTGGCCCAGACAGTTTTTTTCTAAAGGTGATTCTATCTACACCTCCTTAATACTTCATAAAATTAAGTTTTTAATTAATTCTGATAAGTGGAAATTCATATTCATTTACCTATTCCATTAAATTTCTTTCTAATGCTTTCTCTCCTGCATTCTATTAATGATAATTATGAAATATATAACCTATGAAATATTTCTCAGCATTTTTAAATTTTATTTAATTTTCTAATTTATTTTAAAGTTTATTCATTTCTGAGAGACAGAGAGAGAGCGTGCAACCAGGGGAAGGGCTGAGAGAGAAGGAGACACAGAATCCAAAGCAGGCTCCAGATTCCAAGCTGTCAACCCAAAGCCCAAAGCGGGACTCGAACCCATGAACCATGAGATCATGACCTAAACTGAAGACAGACGCTCAACCAACTGAGCCACTCAGGCTCCCCATCTCAGTATTTCTGAATGATTTATTTGGGGGCACCTGGGTGGCTCAGTTAAGCATCCTACTTCAGTTCCGGTCATGATCTCATAGCTTGTGAGTTCAACACCCGCATAGGGTTCTATGCTGACAGTTCTGAGCCTTCTATAAAAGAAAAACCCTTTTCTTTTATAAAATTGTTTACCTATATGTTACCTCAAATTAATTGTGTGCTTCCATTGAAAATAACGTTTGACACCATACTTTTCTCATGGCGTTTTTCATCTCTGTATTTCTAAGAGTGTATATTAAGGGATTGAACATTGGAGCAATGATGGTGTAAAATAGAGCAAATACTTTGTCCTCGGGGAAAGTGGTGGGTGGGCGAAGGTAGGCAAAGATAGAAGGCCCAAAAAATAAGATGACCACAGTGATATGGGACCCACAGGTAGAGAGGGCTTTGTGTCTTCCCTCAGCTGAGTGATGTCTTAGACTAAACAATATAATGACATAAGAAACAAATAAGACAACGAAGGTCACTAAGGCAACCATACCTGAATTGGCAACGACAAGGACACCAGCGATGTAGGTGTCAGTACAGGCAACTTTCAGCAAAGGGAAGACATCACAAAAATAGTGATCAATTTCATTAGGTCCACAAAATGGCAATTGGATTGCCATTGATAACTGAGGAAAAGAATGGAGGGCCCCACCAGCCCAAGCAGCCAAGACGAGAAGATTGCACCTTGTCCTGTTCATGATAAGCATGTAGTGGAGAGGTCTGCAGATGGCAACGTAGCGATCAAAGGCCATGCCTGTGAGGACAAAGATCTCGATACCCCCAAAGAAGTGCATGGCAAAGACCTGGAACATGCAGTTACTGTAGGAGATGGTTTTTGTCCCTCCTCGTAGGTCAGCAATTAATTTGGGTGTAATGCTAGAGGTGTAGCAGATGTCCATACAGGACAAGTGGCTGAGGAAATAATACATGGGTTGGTGAAATAGAGAGCTGCATCGAATGGAGATGAGGATCAGAAGATTTCCTACCAACAGAGCAACATAACAGAATAAGAAGAGCACAAAGCAAAATAGTTGTATGTTTTTGTCATGTGAAAGTCCTAGAAGAATGAATTCTGAGATGTTTCTCTGGCTCTCCATATACTGATTTGGCTGGGACACTCAAATGAGCAAGGTATCTGATGGAAAGAGAACATAAATTTGTTGAAAACAATATGGACACAATGATGTAGAATTTACTAAGAGTAGATTGACAAGAGTATAATATTAACATTAATTATTCTCTATGTATGAACTTAAGTTGTTTTAACATTTTGAGTAAGTCTTATATTTAATAAAAGTATTGCAGAATAATTCCATTATGGGAATGTGGGAGGCGTGATGTACTTTACTCAACTTTACTGGAAATAATTTTTAAATATTTAAATGATATTTTTAAAATTAAGAATGATTTACTGTTGTTAATTACTTTACTTAGCAAATGATTTTACAAATGAGCCGAAGTCAAAAAATGCTTTGTTGAATATATTTTAAATGCATGTGCTTAATACTTGAGGCCCACGTTCATATTTTTTTCATTTTCTGGTCAAATTCCCAGAATTATCTTGGAGTGAATTCTCAGGAAATGCCCATGTATGCCTGAATTACTAAACTTTAATTTGTTTAAAGCACATTCTTTTTTTATACTACGTGAGCAAATATTGCCAATGGGTCATACACCAATGGAATCACTGTTATTTTAAAAAACAAAGAATGGTGGAAAAGTATACAACAAAACAAGAATGTCAACAAATGACTGAAAATGTTGAAAATAATTAGCAATTTCATTTATTTCTCTCTTTACATTTCATGTATTAAAGACAATTTTAAACATATAAATACTGTCATTGAAGTTTGTGATGACAATCATTAAATATTAGATAAAACCATTAAATTGCCTAATCATGGAGGTGCCTGGGTGGCTTGGTTGAATGTCCTCTTGCTTCAGGTCATAATCGTAGTGTTGTGGGATGGAGCCCTGCAGTTGTCTCTGTGCTGTGTGGAGTCTGCTAAGATTCTCTCTTTCTCCCTCTGCCCTTCTCCCTTACTTACCCTCTCTCTTTCTCTAGAAAAAACAATTAAAACAAATCTCCCAAGTATGTTTGAATGGTGCTTATGTCACGGCTCTTGCTAAAAGTTTTATGTGTTTTATGTACAATTTAAGGACTAATGTCGATAACAGGAGATGATATGAAAGGTAACATTATTCAAACTTTTTGGTAGGGAGCACTCAGTGATACTTGTTGAAGCAAAATAAGTGAAATATCCATGTATTTGCATCTTATGTATCTGATCCATACTTTTAAGACATTAATAAATCAGTACAAAATTACTTAAGAAGAGAGAGAATGCAGTTCAAGGAGTTATCTTCCTCATTGAAAACTCCAACTGTCCAGTGGGTTTGACACATGGTACACCTTTACATTTCTCTAAATCTGATATTATAGTCATATCGGGGCCCTCAGATGTCTGTTAAAATAAACAAACAAAATTGGGGCACTTGTGTGGCTCAGTGTGTTAAGCAAACAACTTCAGCTCAGGTCATGAGCTCGCAGTTCATGAGTTCGAGACCCACATCAGGCTCTGTGATGACAGCTCAGAGCCTGGAGCCTGCTTCAGAGTCTGTGTCTCCCTCTCTCTCTGCCCCTCCCCTGCTCACACTCTGTTTCCCTGTCTCCCAAAAATAAAAATAAACATTTTAAAAAATCAAACAAAGAACAAAAACAAAAAAATAAACACAAAAAAACAAAAACAAGATGATTTTTTTTTAGCAAAGTTGTATAGAAACCATCAACCCTAGGGATTCTAAAAATCAGTATCTATGTGTTTCATACTTTTGGAGACTATTGTATACACACACACACACACACATTTACACATATATGTGCAGTATATCTCTCTAGATATAGATTTTGATATAGACATAGATCTTTTAACAAAGAGACATTTAGAAACTGGTCCTTACTATAGGACAACAATTCTGCTTTAAATTATTATTCAAAATGCTAACTTCACAAAAGAGTAATTTTTAGTTTGTTCCTACTTTTTTGGAAAATAATTATCAGTTACAGAGTATTCAGCAGTTCACCTTTACTAAAGAGCATTGACAAGTTCTAGAAAGGTGGAGTTCACTGACCTATAGTCTGTTCATCGCAAATGACATTGATTCTTTGTGAATGAAGTGGAAACAAAGTTAATTTTTCAGATACATTTATTTACCTGAAATGATTTGATTTAAAAATAATTATTATATAAGAAGACTGCAAACAGTTCAAAGGCAGAATTCACTTGACTAATCCAAATCTCTTAATTTACATAGAAAAGAGATCAAGGGAATCTAAGCATTTCTCAGGGTGTGAAAGTTATACACTGGGGATGGAGGCAGACAGAAATCCTGATTCTCCCTCAATCTGGGACTAATTTGATGAGGAGAATGAAAGGGATGTGAAGGCTGTCATAAAGGGCAGCAGAGAAAAGACCATTTTGGTCCTTATCTGTGTAGAAAAGAATAAGCATGGTGGCTCAACAGACAGCCAGTCTGCCTTTCTATTTATGTAAATGAAGATATATGGACTATTTATATAAGTGGTATTGGAATTCTCTCATTTTTAATCATTTTGAAACAACTTCCATTCAGGTTTACCGATGAGTAAATTGTTTAAATCAGGATTCTTCCTTGTTTATATACCATCACTGGTTTTAATCCACAATAGTTCTTAATGTGTGTGTCATTCTGTAATCTGACGCAACATTATACATGGTGGCTGCAGTGAGAATATGTAATCTGAAAAAGTCGAGAGAGGAGAGCTATTGTCATAAAAACATTATGATCACAGAAATATTAAGGACCCTCTTAAGTAGAAACTAAAGTTAAGGTTGATAAGGTTGATAATAAAGAGCTTCACCCAACCACTGTACAAATGGTTAGAACAGTAACAGCACAGGAGGAAGTGGAAACATTGAGGCACCTTCAATAAAGACCAATGGGATCCTGGAGCAAATTGTTTAATCTCTTAAACTTCATCTTACTCATTTTACAATGCAGATATCATAACATAATTCAAAATTATGAAGGAGAAATAAATGAGGTAATATGAAATAGCCCATGACATGTGTGGTTCAAAACACTCATTTTTCCTTACAAACTTCCCTCTCTGAGTGATTAGTTTAGAAACATGGAAAGTGGCATGCACACATGCACAACCAAGACCAGTGGGAAAATTAAAAAAAAAATTCGTAACATGGATTTAACAACTGATCAGGGAAACCGCAGTGTCAACAATCTGTTAGGGAAAGCATTTAGGTTAGTTTAATGGCAGATTGGTCTTCTTAAGGGATGTTTAACCCTAATCATTTTTTTGCATTATAACTATATAGCTAAATGATTACTTTACTTATTGGCAGTACTAAATAAAAGTTCTGAGTGTACTTTTGGTTAGATTATTAATATAAGAATAGAGGCTTTAATGTTTAAATTAAAGCTTCTGCCACACATTCATATTTTCTCTTAGTGTAACAGAATGTAGCATTCTATCAAGTTACCTAAGTTAACTCACATGAAACTGCTCTATTCTAGGATGGCAAGTGTTTTTGAAATATAGGAAATTTTTCATTGTTGTAGATACTCAAGCATCAACAAGGAGATTTCTTAAAAGCAATATGGAGGATTATACATAAGCACAAGAATGGGGCACAATGAAATTTACTGCCAACTTGAAAATGTTTTCATTGTTCTTAATGAGAATGTTGCTTATAAATAATGAGCAACTAAAACTAACATACGCTAAAACATCTTTGTAGTCACCAAACTATCATACACTGCAAAAGAGGTGAGGTCTTTAGAATGAAATTGTATGGAATAAGAGCATATAATTAGTTAAGCACATGGTTGGTGGGACCCTTCCCAAACCAAGACGACATGGGTACTTCACTAACTAGCAGATCTGAGTGGCTGTCAGGTTGGTTTTAGGCTACATTAGGAAGAAGTCCACCCCAAGATACTCTATTTGCCAAATCATCCCAAGGATCAAAATCTGGAATTAAATAAAGAGAAATATAAATAAGTAATTTAAATATGACCAGATTAAGTCTTTGCAAATATTCTGGAAATCTCAACATGACTTAAACCTTCAACAGGCTTACAAGGAAAGTGGGCTTCAAACACTTACTGAAATGATCTGTGATGAAGAAATACATTGCTATGTCCCAAGAAAGCAGGCTAGGAGTTTTGAATGGTGATTTCAGATCTCAGTATTAGCTTGCTAAAAACAAAATCAAAAAGATTTTAATACTTTTTGTTTCCTGCAGAAGCTAACAAGAGTATTTAGGTCCTGGACATCATCTATTTTATACCTATTCCCAAAGAAAATTTGGCTGGGAAAAACAGAATATAAACTTAAGTAACAGCCCAGAAATTCATAATTCTTGGAAAGCTGGAAATAATTACATTCCCAAAGGCATTTCTAAACAGATCCTGCCCAAGTGCTGCTACACCACTGTCCTAAGTAATGTCCCTGATTCCCCTGTGTGGTGTTTTCCATCTTTGCAGTAGCTTGCCTCAGGCACCATTTCTCTGGAGACCCGAAGAGGCCATTGTCAGAGCAGTTCAGGAAACTTTGACTGTTCTGTATTCACCCAGTTTTCTGAAGTATCAGAGGGAAACCGGGGTAGCCTGTAACACCATGTGGTTCGCTTCGAGGAAAATGTGAGACGAACTAGAACCAAGAAAACCACACACAAGCATCTTTAGTCCAAGTGTGAACCATCATCAAGATCTTCTGCAAGCAGAGTAGACAGATCAATAAAACCAATAACCAGCAATATCAGAACTGGTGAAAAAGTATTTCCTTTTTCTTTTAAGTGTACTTATTTTGAGTGTGAGAGAATGAGAGAAAGCACTTAGTGAGCAGGAGATGGACAGAGAGCAGAGAGAGAATTCCAAGCAGGCTCTGCATGGTCAGTGCAGAGCCTGAGGTGGGGTTCGATCTCATGAACTGTGAGATCATGACCTCAGCCAAAGTCAAGATTTGGAGGCATAACTAGCTGATTGAGCCACCCACGCACCTTACAAAACTATTTCTTATTCAAGACTAACATTGTTGGAATAGAAGTTTGGATAATGGGATACAAAGAGAAGGAAAGATAAAACAATAAACATTTCTTTCCCATTAACTTGAAAAGTAGGAGGAGTTAAAAGACAAGACAAGAAGAAAAAAGAAAAGGAAAAGAAAGGAAAAAAGAAAGAAATGGAAAGGAAAGCAAAGGAAAGAAAAAGAAATAAAAAGGAAAAAATCAGAGGCAGGAAGCACTGAAATACAGCAGAGCATTTTTCTTCACCATGGAGTTCTCTCTCTCCTGTCACAGAATATTCAGTAGTTGCTCAAACTCCATTTCATCAAAACCATATTGAATTTAATTATTCTCTACCTCTTTAGCATACAAATCCACACTTAAAGTTTTCTCTTGTATTTAAAATGTCAGGAAAAATGGGGAGCCTGGGTGGATAGGTGGTTAAGCATCAGACTTTAGCTAAGGTCATGATCTCTCTGTTCATGGGTTCGAGCCCTGCAATGCACTCTGTGCTAACAGCTCAGACCCCGGAGTCTGCTTCGGATTCTGTGTCTCCCTTTCTCTCTGTTTCTCCCCTGCTCACATGCTGCCTCTCTCAAAAAAAATTAATAAACATTAAAAAAATTTAAATGTCAGAAAATTAAATTTTATAGTATCTTCCATGATTCAGATCAAATTGTTTAGCAAAGTAATAAGAATAACAATAATATATTTCAAAAGCTTTGGTTGAGGGGCTTCTGGGTGACTCAGTCAGTCAATTAAGTGTCTGACTTCAGTTCAGGTCATGATCTCACAGTTCATGAGTTTGAGTCTCACGTCAGCCTTTCTGCTTTCTGCACAGAGACTGCTTCAGATCCTCTGTCTCCCACTCTCTCTGCCCTCTCCCACCACACTCTCACCCTTGCTGTCTCTCAAAAATAAATAAACATAAAAAAAAGAAAAAGCCTTGTTGGTTCAACTTATCGTAAATTCATTAAATTTTCTAATGTTCTCACTAACGCATATCAGCATTAGTATCTCTATCATGCAAATAAGAACATAGAAGATTCTAGAAGTTAAATAACTAGTTCAAATAGCCAGTCAGCAACAAAAGCAAGAAAATGGATATTTGTAAATTTAACACTTGCTTCCAGGCTTAAAGTTTAGTACCCTGAGAGAACGAAGGGTTGTAAGTGATGGGGCTCAGGAAAGGTGTCCCAGAGCATACAACTTTGACATGTGGATTGTTTTGAGCTGAAAAGAATCAGACCCAAAAGATTCAAGAGAAGGTTTTTTTTCCCCACTTACTGCCCTAGAGAATTTGGATGGAGGGTCTGTTCTGGTCAAAGAAGAGAGCTTCCTCCAGAGCAGCTACAAAAGTGCGGGGTGGGCTTGCTGAACTGGGGGACTCTGCAGGGCCAGCTGCTTCAAATTCCACTTCAAATTCAAATTCCGTGGCCCATTAAACCCCTACCCTCTTCTTCATAGCCTAGGATGGCATATATGCTTCAGATTCTGTATCTCCCTTTCTCTCTGCCCCTCACCATTCCCCCTTCAATAAGCATAAAAAAAGATGATAGCTGTGTTTAATACAAATGGAACATTTTTGCTCCACCTTCTTATTTATATGCTGAAGTGTGCAGAAGTGAAAAGCACAATAGGAAATTATGGAGCTAGAAGCTGATCTCAGGTGACTAAAAACAAATGGAAATTTCAAATATCTCTTCATAGTTTGGACTTACCCAGAAGTCTACAAAGAATATAATCTTTTTTATGCTTATTTATTTTTGAGAGAGAGAGAGAGAAAGAGAGAGAGGGAGCGTGTGCACAAGTGGGGGAGGGGCAGAGAGAGAGGGAGACACAGAATCTGAAGCAAGTTCTAGGTGCTGAGCTGTCAGTGCAGCATCCTACATGGGGCTCGAACCCACAAACTGTGAGATTATGACCTGGGCCAAAGTCGGACACTTGACCAACTGAGGCACCCAGTCACCCCAAAAATACAATCTTCATATTGTAGAGTTAATATTGTAATACCCAAGGTTCCAATATCACCCCCCAAAACCAGAGACTATCAGGGAGACCGAGTCACACATGCAAAAGCAAAGGGCTTTATTATTACAGGCTTATAAGCTCGGGCTCACAGACTTCACCAACACAGTGGATCCAGGCTGAGAGCCCAAATATGGCGGGGTGCGGGCTTTTTTGGGAAGGGGGAGTTACAGGAAATGGTGACACAGGTATATTGACAGCAGGTTTAACCATTCATTGATACTTTTGGTGGGAGCCAATCACGACAGTTAGAGTATTGACCAATCACAGAGTGGGCCCAAGACCCTCATGTAGGGCTTGACTAGTCTTAAGCAATAGGTGATTATCTTATAGCCTCCATCTGTAGGCCCGCCCTTAGAAATGTTAAAGGTGTTAGCTGGCCTTTCCTGATTGGGCGTTACAAAAGTTGTCCCTCCTTCCTTGGGCAAGGTGTGCCCTTTTATTGTCTAATGATTCTGAGAAGCTGAATTCAGACCTGCATCCTTACAATATAATACTTTCTTTGGACATGAACACTACTTCCTTCAGGAAAATAAGCAATCTGAACACAGACTGGTTGGTGTTAAGTCAGGTTTACGTAGAGGAATAGATAGCATAAGGTACAAATGGGCATGTAAGGCCTACAGCCTTAGATGTTCTTCAGTGTTCTGTTCCTCCCTGTCTTACCTAATCACTTGTGGTTTTGATCTCGTGCTTCCCCTGTCCCTCTTCAAGTTAACTCTTGTGTGGTCTGCTGCTCGGTACCACCCTATATGCTCACAACCACAGACTGGCTGGGTTTCCCTCATCCAGCTTCCTTCATCACACACTTCGTCTCATCGTATCTGACCATTAACCTTCAGTTTGGTTGTTCTTGACTTTGCAGAAAGTATCAGATTCAAATAATAATAGGAGCTTCATGTTGTAAAAGATAGTATGCAATCTAATAATCTCCCTTTCCATTCTTGGGGCTATATTCTGAAATCTTATGATGTGTTTACCTATATCCTTCCAGAACAGTACTTGGTGAGAAAATTTATGTTTCTGAAGTAGTTCTTTGATATTCAGAAGGCTTTGGTGGTTGGGTTTATACTCATAACTGTATTCTTCTGGTAAAATCTACATTATGCTCTCATTCTGATTGTTTTCTAATTTTGATTCCATCTATTAGGTTTCTCTTGAATCTTGCCAATTATAGTAATTTTTAAATATATTAGTTATTATGACTCTACCTTAGATGACCCAAATTAAGGCTGATGGATATATTTATGTGGCAGAAGTAGAGATGGCAAGCAGTAGATAACAGTGAATTTTAAGTATTAACTATTAAAACCATAAATGAGATAATCCCAAAGAGGATATTTAGGCTTTGAAGTAGAAATGTTTACATCACAGATATGAATTATGAATTCCTTTTCTGGAAAAGGAAAAACTGTGGAAATCACTTGGTGGCAGAGATTCAGGATGAGAGAAAAAAGGATGCAAATGTTGAACACAGGGCATGTTTCAGGAAAGGAAACTATTTTGTGAGGTGGTGGATATGATATAATGCATAGGTCAAAATCCACAAAACTCCACAACGCTGAGAATGAATCCTAAAGTAAGCTACAGACTTCAGGAAAACTGCATCAATATTGGGTTATCAGTGGTTAAAAAATGTACCACACTAAGATAAAATGTAGAAAATGGAAATTGTGAGGGAGCTTAGCTTCTATATGGGAAATCACTGTTCTTTTTGTGTAATGTTTCTGCAAACCTAAATCTGTTTTAAAAAATAAAATCTACCTGAAACCTGCCACTGATTCAGTCTCTCCCCCTTCTCTTTCTGCCCCTCACCTGCTTGCACTCTGTCTCTCTCTCAAAAATAAAAATAAACAATAAAAATTTTAATTAAAAATAATAATAACTAAAAGATAAAATTATTTAAAAACTTATTTAGGCAAATATGCCATTAAAATGTTTAAAAATATTTTATTTGAAATTTTATACTAATTTATTACATGAGTACTTCTTTTAGCCACATATGGATGCCCTGAAATCCTTGACAGTTTATGCTGATGTGCTATACAAAGCTTATTCATGAATATAAAATAGAATATTTTCTGTGTATAACTTTTACAGAATTGAAAGAGTCTAAAGTTGCAAGCATGAAATTGAGTGCTGTTACAACTCATGAAGAATTTGCAGCAAAAGGCTTTACCTACATTTCCCACAGGATAGTCTTTAATAACTTTAAGTTTATATATAAAAAATTGGTCTTTCTCTTTTTTCTCCAGTTACGCTTTCTTTCTTTTAATAACATGCAATCTTTGTCAATATTTTCACATCAATAAACATAGAAGTGGATATAATTTTTGTAAATAGGTTAAGTCTCAAGTCATAGCAAAAACGCTTGGAATTTACTATTAAAATATCAAGATGTATCTTAAACTATGATATGCAGTAATTTTAAAAGTCTATAACTTCAAATCCTCCGACAGGATTTTGTGTAATAAAAATGAGTGATAAGGTATAGCATTTAGAAAGTTCTCATCAAAGAAAATAATCTGTAAATATTTGTGGGGATAGATTATATCTAGACTTATTGTAGTGATTATTTGCAATACTTACTTACATCATATCATTTTGTTTCCCCTGAAACTAATATAATGCTATGCATCACTTATATATCAATTTAAAAAAGAAAATGCTTTCAACTTATTAAACATGACATTCACTGTGAGAAATCCAAAGTGATTTCTATGAAAGTTGTTTGTACTATAGAATGCTAAAGTCTCATTAACATGGAATGTGTGTCTAGATTTGTATCAGAAAATGCCATTAGCACTATATCAATATTGCTTGCAAATAATAATTTTGATTACTCATCATGTTCTAAAGGAGAAAGTCATGTTATTAAGAAAACATGATTATGAAAATAAATAACCACCATTTAAAACAGGCCATTAAAATGAATCTGTTGTTTAATTATCTGAACGATTATTTCATTTTTAGTGACAATTTTATTTCATCCAGCTAAGTAAACATTCTAGAACATGCCTAGAAGAAGAGTTTTAACCTGGCAATAGTTTTATTTCTTTATGAATAACTACTGAAACCATCTGTCCACTTTGTCTCTCTGTAACAGCTCTGCATGCTGTCATTGCAAAGCCCAAAGTGGGTATCGAACGCACAAACCATGAGATCATGACCTGAGCTGAAATCAAGAACTTAACCAACTGAGTCACTTAGCCACCCCAATAAACTTTATCTTTTATTTATTTTGTTTTAATGTTTTATTTATTTTTGAGAGAGAGAGACAGCTGAACAGGGGAGGGTCAGACAGCAAGGGGGATAAGGAATCTGAAGACAGTCTCCAGGGTCTGAGCTAGCTGCCAGCACAGAGCCTGATGCGGGGCTCAAACCCATGGACCATGAGATTAGGACCTGAGCTCAAATAAAGGTCAAATGTTTAACAAACTGAGCCATCCAGGCACCCCAAACTTTATCTTTTAAAGTTGTTTTAAGTCCACAGCAAAATTGAGCAGAAAGTACAAAGAATTCCCATATACCTCCGTTCCCCACACAAAGCTCTGCCACTAGAGTGATACATTTGTTACAGTCAACAGAACCTACACTGACACATTATTATCTTCCTAAATTTATAGTTTCCATTAGAGCTTCACCATTGATATAGTACATTTTATATATGACAACTGTAGTAGCATACCAAAGCTCTTCACCACCCTAACTACCCTCTATGTTCCCCTTTCTAACCGTTGGCAAACACTATGTTCTTGATGTCTCCATTGCTTTGCCTTTTCCAGAATTCATATAGTTAAAATCACATAAATATGTCATCTTTTCAGAATGGCTTTGTTCACTTAGTAATATGCATTTAAGTTTACTGCATCTCATCTCACAGCTTCAGAACTCACATCTTTTTCATCTTTTGAGTGATGAACAATAATATGCCGTTGTCCAGATGGACCATAATTTATTCATCAAGTCACCTATAGAAGGACATCTTGCTTACCTCCAAGGTTTGGCAGTTATAAATAAAACAGCTATAAACATCCATATGTAGTCAAAATGTGCTGCAAAATGTACTTTTTTGTGTGTTAGACCATGTCTTAATTTGGCTTTTTCTATGCTTTTTACTTTCTCTTTTTATAGCAGAAAAGGTCTTTGGTTCTGGATCAAATAACTTTCCACTTATCAATGTTAGGCAGGTAAGGGTTAGTCAAAGCTTACATTTTTATTATTCAGACCCTTAAGTTTTATGGAAAATATTCTGTTTCTAGTGAATAGGTGGAATAAGAATTAATTAGGTTTTCCGTATCCTGAATTATTGATTCTTGTTCTCTCTTAACTAGATATTTTGTTATTTTTAATATAAATCAGAAGAACTGATTGTCAGGAGCCACTTTAAAACAGGTTCTACTATTGGTTACTTTGTAACACAGAAGATTTCTGAGTGCCACTAGAGAATGAATAAGTGAATGTTCTATCACAAAGACGTGTGTGATGAGTTAAAGTCATTATTTTAATTGTAGATTTCAACTTCACTACTGAAGAACATGTATCACTATGGGGACAGGTGTCTAAGCCTAGTTCATTTAATAGCATTAAAATTTTTTTGTCTTTCTAATTCACTGACCATATAGCATTGCCTAATTTACTTTGACCCAGACAGGTTTTTTTCTGCAGGTAATTCTAACTACACGTCCTTAACACTTCATAAAATTAAGTTTTTAATTATTGCTGATAAGTGGAAATTCATATCCATTTACCTATTCCATTAAATTTCTTTCTAATGCTTTCTCTCATGCATTCTATTCATGATAATTATGGAATTTAAAGCCTATGAAATATTTCTCACAACTTAAAAAATTTTTTTTCTAAATTATTTTAACGTTTATTCATTTCTGAGAGACAGAGAGAGAGAGAATGCAACCAGGGGAAGGGCTGAGAGAGAAAGAGACACAAAATCCAAAGCAGGTTCCAGATTCTAAGCTGTCGGTCCAAACTCTGATACGGGCCTTGAACCCATGAACCATGATATCATGACCTGAATTGAAGTCAGACGCTCAATCAACTGAGCCACTCAGGCTCCCCATCTCAGTATTTCTGAATGATTTATTTGGGGGCACCTGGGTGGCTCAGTTAAGCATCCTACTTCAGTTCCAGTCATGATCTCATAGCTTGTGAGTTCAACACCCGCATAGGGTTCTATGCTGACAGTTCTGAGCCTTCTATAAAAGAAAAATCCTTTCCTTTTATAAAATTGCTTCGCTATATGTTAACTCAAATTAATTGTGTGCTTCCTTTGAAAATAATGTTTGACACCATACTTTTTTCATGGCGTTTTTCATCTCTGTGTTTCTCAGAGTATAGATTAAGGGATTGAACATTGGAGCAATGATGGTGTAAAATAGAGCAAATACTTTGTCCTCGGGGAAAGTGGTTGGAGGGCGAAGGTAGGCAAAGATAGAAGGCCCAAAAAATAAGATGACCACAGTGATATGGGATCCACAGGTGGAGAGGGCTTTGTGTCTTCCCTCAGCCGAGTGATGTCTTAGACTAAACAATATAATGACATAAGAAACAAATAAGACAACGAAGGTCACTAAAGCGACCATACCTGAATTGGCAACGACAAGGACACCAGTGATGTAGGTGTCAGTACAGGCAACTTTCAGCAAAGGGAAGATATCACAAAAATAGTGATCAATTTCATTAGGTCCACAAAATGGCAATTGGATTGCCATTGATAACTGAGGAAAAGAATGGAGGGCCCCACCAGCCCAGGCAGCCAAGACGAGAAGATTGCACCTTGTCCTGTTCATGATAAGCATGTAGTGGAGAGGTTTGCAGATGGCAACATAGCGATCAAAAGCCATGACTGTGAGGATGAAGACCTCGATACTCCCAAAGAAGTGCATGGCAAAGACCTGGAACATGCAGTTACTGTAGGAGATGGTTTTTGTCCCTCCTCGTAGGTCAGCAATTAATTTGGGTGTAATGCTAGAGGTGTAGCAGATGTCCATACAGGACAAGTGGCTGAGGAAATAATACATGGGTTGGTGAAAAAGAGGGCTGCATCGAATGGAGATGAGGATCAGAAGATTTCCTACCAACAGAGCAACATAACAGAATAAGAAGAGCACAAAGCAAAATATTTGTAGGTTCTTGTCATGTGAAAGTCCTAGAAGAATGAATTCTGAGATGTTTCTCCGACTCCCCATATACTTGGGTTGGCTGGGACACTCAAATGAGCGAGGTATCTGAAGGAAAGAGAACATAAATTTGTTGAAAACAGTAGGGACACAATGATATAAAATTTACTAAGAGTAGATCGATAGGAGTATAATATTACCATTAATTATTCTCTATGTATGAACTAAAGTTGTTTTAACATTTTGATTAATTCTTTTATTCTATAAAAGTATTGCAGAATAATTCCATTATGGGGATATGAGAGTAGTGGTATATTTTACAAAACTTTACTGGTAATAATTTTTAAATATTTAAAAATTAAAAATGACTTGCTATTGTTAATTTCTTTATTTAGATAGCAAAGGAGAATTTTACAAATGAGCCGAAGTCAAAAAATGCTTTGTTGAATATATTTTAAATGCATGTGCTTAATACTTGAGGCCCATTTTCCTATTTTTATCATTTTCTGGTCAAATTCCCAGAATTATCTGGAAGTGAATCCTCAGGAAATGCCAATGTACACCTGAATTACTAAACTTTAATTTGTTTAATGAACATTCTTTTTTTTTTACTATGTGCCTAAATATTGCCAATGGGTCATACTATACCAATGGAATCACTGTTATTATAAAAAGCAAAGAATGGTGGAAAAGTATACAACAAAACAAGAATGTCAACAAATGACTGAAATATGTTGAAAATAATTAGCAATTTCATTTATTTCTCTCTTTACATTTCATGTGTTAAAGACACTTTTAAACATATAAATACTGTCATTGAAGTTTGTGATGACAATCATTAAGATTAGATAAAACCATTAAATTGTCTAATTATGGGGGTACCTGGGTGGCTCCGCTGAATGTCCTTTTGGTTCAGGTCATAATCTTAGTGTTGTGGGATGGAGCCCTGCACTGGCCTCTGTGCTGTGTGGAGTCTGCTAAGATTCTCTTTCTCCCTCTGCCCCTCTACTCTACTTACCTACTCCCTTTCTTTTTTTTTTTTAATTTTTTAAATATTTTATTTATTTTTGATACAGAGAGAGACAGAGCATGAAAGGGGGAGGGGCAGAGAGAGAGGGAGATGCAGGAAAGAAAGCAGGCTCCAGGCTCTGAGCTAGCTATCTGCACAGAGCCCGACAGGGGGCTCCAACCCACGAACGTGAAATCTGACCTGAGCCGAAGCTGGAGGCTTAACCGACTGAGCCACCCAGGCGTCCCCCTACTCCCTTTCTCTAGAAAAAAACAATTAAAATAAATTTCCCAAGTACGTTTGAATTGTGCGTATGTCATGGCTTTTGCTAAAAGTTTTATGTGTTTTATGTACAATTTAAGTAACTAAGGTTGATAAAAGGAGATGATATGAAAGGTAACATTAGTCAAACTTTTTGGTAGGGAGCACTCAGTGATACATGTTGAAGCGAAATAAATGAAAAATCCATGTATTTGCATCTTATGTATCCGATCCATACTTTTAAGACATTAATTCATCGGTACCAAATTACCTAAGAAGGGAGAGACTGTAGTTCCAGGAGTTATCTTCCTCATTGAAAACTCCAACTGTCCAGTGGGTTTGACACCTGGTACACCTTCTA
>PISW01003935.1:0-125759 GCA_004023785.1 Mungos mungo
CCACCCCACCCCTCACGTGTTTCTTTGCCCCTCCCACTCCACCCTCACGTGTTTCTTGCCTGCACACCGCACCTCTCATGTGTTTCCTCGCCCCGCACACCCCACCCCTCACGTGTTTCTTTGCCTAGCACACACCCCTCATGTGTCTCCTCACCGCGCCCACCCCCTCACCCCAGTGCCCTCACCCTCCACCTCCTCCAGACCCCGAGCACTGCACGGCCCAGACCCTGGACTTTCCCACGCAAGCTGCCCCGCTCACCTGGAGCACCTGAACTCGGGAGCCCACACGCCCCAGCTCCCGGCGCCCCTCACCCACGTCTCTGACCCGAGTGCCCCTCTCGTCTCGCGGTTCTCGTCCATCGGGGTCCCAGACTCCGCCGACTCTCCGGACTCCAGGCCCTGGGGTTCTGCACCCCCTGGGCTCTGCGGTGCCCAGGACCCCTGTGACCCCAAACCCTTGACACCCGTCCCCTCCTGCCCTCCGCTCCCTCTGCTCGCCCAACCCCCTTCGTCTGCTGCTCCCCTGGTGCCCTTGGCCTCGGCCGGTCTAGCCCTCCTCTCCCTCCTAGTCTTGTTCACCCACCTCAGCCCCCCCCCCTTCCCTGGGGCTGCCCGTCCCTCCTCGGAGACCCACCATCGCTCTGGCCGCAGCCCCCAGCCCCAGGCTACCTAGCCCTCAAGCACATGTACCCCCTGGGCCTCCACTTTCTCCCCACGCATCACCTTGCCCCTCAGTCTGCTCTTACATGTGCCCTCGCCTTGTCCGTCCGCCATGCACACACGTTTCAAAATCCCGGGCCAGCTGCGTCCATCCCTTTTCTCTGTGCCACCCAGGAGTCCTGAGGCCATTGTGCGGCCGCGTGGCCTCAGCACAGAGCCCTGCTTCTCTGCGGCGCATCTGGGTGCCTTTAGGGAGGCACACGGCTTTGCCAGCCTTTACTGTTCTCCTCCAACCGAGAATGTCTGTTAGGAGAAGAACCTCTTCACTGCCGTTTGTGGGCGAGCTAGAGACCTCAGGCCTGAGCCCGGGCCACCCGGCCCCTTACCTGCCTTGCCTTTCCCTTACCCTCTTAGGGTAAGGTGACCATATTCCTACCGGAAACCGGCCTCGGCACCATCAGTTACCCTTTCTCCTGATTCTTCAGTCTTTTCTGTTCAACTAGCTCTTTCCGTATAGTCTAAAGACAGGCAAGTTTCTGCCTTCATGAGTTAAAAAACAGAAAACGTTCCCTCTGTCACCATCTTACCGCTTCCTGTATCTCCTACCCATCTCCACTGAGTCAGCATGTCCTAGCTGTCTTGTCTAATGCTTCACTGTTTATTCATGGAAATCTTGTTGTTACTGTTACTCACTTAGTGAGACCCAACACCCAAATAAAATGTCCTAAATTCATTTGGTCCTTTTGTATTGTTTGACATTGGTGTAACATCTCCCAACCTAAAACAAAAGACACGTGTGGCTGCTCATTACAGTCCAGCTACTGACCCTTTCTCTGCTTCTCTTTGAGCCAGAACACACAAGTTTCTACTTCTCTTTTTCCCCTCTGTAAACACATTTAATCTGGCTTTTGTCCCTTTGAAAACAACTTTTTAAAAAAAACATTTTATCTATTATTGAGAGAGCATGAGCATGGGAGGGACAGAGAGAGAGGGAGACACAGAATCTGAAGGAGGCTCCAGGCTCTTAACTGTCAGCACAGAGCCCGACACGGGGCTCAAACCCACAAACTGCGAGATCATGACCTGAGCCGAAGTTGGACACTTAACCGACTGAGCCACCCATGCGCCCTTCATGAAAATTTCTGTCAGGATTGCCAGTGACCTTCAGATTGTCAAACCCATGGTCACTTTTTATTCCTTATACTTTTTTAAATGTTTGTTTATTGAGAGAGAGAGAGAGAGCAGGCATGCGCAAATGTGTGAGAGCAGGGGGGGGGTGGGGAGAGAGAGAGAGATCGAGAGAGAGAGAGAGAGAGAGAGAGAGAATGCCAAACAGGCTCCATTCACAGTGTCTATACAGAGCAGTGGGGCTCAATCCCATGAACCATGAGATCATGACCTGAGCTGAAATAAAAAGTAGGATACTTAATCGATTGAACCACCTAAGTGCCCCTTCTTATGCCACTTTATATGAGACACAGTGGATCACTCTTTGCTTACTTTCTTTGCTTGGCTTCCAAGACATTGAGCTCTCCTGGTTCTTCTACCTCATTGGCTGCTGCTTTTCAGTCTCTTTTGCTGGTTCCTCTTCTTCCCAAAGTCCAAACATTGAGGACCTCTCTTCCATCTACTCTCACTTCCTAGGAGATCTCAACTAGTCCCATGGCTTTAAGGGACCCCAGTGACTCCCAAGTAAGGCTGTTTAGCCAGGCTTTTCACCACATTCCAGATTTACATTTCTACTTGGATGCCAGGACATACTGATAGCTCAATGTTTACAACATATTTAGAATCCAGTCACTTCTCACTATTTCCACTTTTTTTTTTTGAGAGAGAGAGAGAGATCATGCGTGTATGTACATACATGTGAGCAGGGAGGTGGGGGGTGGAGTGGGGAGGGACAGAAGGAGAGGGTAAGAGAGAATCTTAAGCAAGCTCCACACCCAGCACGGAGCTCTGTCTCGGGACCATAAGATCATGACCTGAGCCAAAATCAAGAATCGGAGGCTTAACCACAACTGAGCCACCCAGGCGCCCCCTCACTACTTCCACTTCTAACTCTTTGGTCCAAGCCTTGTCGTCCCTTGCCAGGAGTTTTGCAGAACTTTCCTCTCTGCTCTACCATCTCCACCCCAGTCTATTCTCAACATTGCAGCCAGAGTGATCCTTTTAAATCATAGTTCAAATCATATCACCTCTGTCGCATTTCTCTAATGTCGCCTCATATTACTCAGAATAAAAGCCAAAGTCTTATATAAACTTCAATATCCTCCCCAGTCTTTCAGCCTCATGTCCTAACATCCTACCCTCCTTCACTCCACTCCAGCCTTTCTAGCCTATTGTTCTTCAACCACAACCCAGCGTGGTTGGTTACCATGCTTACCCTCAATGCTTTTTCTTTCCTCTTCCCTCTGCACAGTAATCTTCCCCCAAGATATCCACAGGATATTCACCTTCTCAGAGGGTATTTCCATAGTTCACCATATATAGAGAACTTCCTCCCACCCCATTACTTGGTAGTCTACCTTGCTTTGCTTTATATTTATGTATTTATATACATATATATTTTACAGATGTATTTATTAAGTATTTATATACATAAATTATGTATCTGTCTCCCTCAACTAGAATGTAAACTCAACAAGGGCAAGGATTATTGTCGTGTGTCTGCTAATACACTCCTAGCACCTGAAACAGTTCTTGACACTCAGTCATTTGTCACCTAAATGACTTAATGGGCCAGTCCCTTCTTTCGTCTGTGATCTCAGCTACTCTCCCCAGTTCTCTACGTTTCTGACTGTTCATCAGTGCCTTTCACGGGCTTGTTTCCTTCTGCTCTTAGGGGCTGGTTTTTAAGGGCTTTCCCAAGTACATTTTCCCTTTTCCTTTCATACATTCACTGTGAATGATTTTCTCCCTTCCCATAATTTAAACTACCATCAAATCTTTATTTTCAGTTTACCCTCTCTCTTGGGCTCCAATCCTATATTTCAACTGTTTGCTAGTTTTACGTGGATACACCATAGGCACCACACACTCAAGCTGGTCATATTGAACTCCTGTAGTCTCTTCATTCCATTCCTCTACCCCGACTCTTTCTCCCCCTTTGTTCCATCTGTCAAGTTTAAAACAACCCACTGTATTGTCTGAGGCAGTAGTGAGAAGATGCAGTGCTAATGAGCTCCATCTCTAGAATCAGGACTGGGTTTGAATCCAGGACTACTACTACTTAGCTATGGGACTTTGGTTAGATTCTCCCACAATCCTGTTTCCTTATCTGTAGAACAGGGAGAATAATAGCACTTAACTTTGTCACATTGTTGTGACGTCGGTCAATGCTTGTTGAGAATTTACACAGTTCCTGGCACATATTAAGCATGAAATAAATATCATATTTTATATTATTAGAGTCATATCTCTTTCTCACCTAATTATAGTAAAATATTCTCTGAGCGACTACTCTGTGTGTACCTTGTGTTACACATACAGTCATGCCAACTACTTCAGTTAATTTGGGTGCCTACTAGATCCATAGATCTGTACGTCTTCACAATAACCTACAAGGAGCTTCATTTCCATTTTACAGAAGAGGAAACTGAGACTTAATTGGATAACTTTCAGGATCTCACAGCCAGTAAATGGCAGAGCCTGGATTCTACTCCAGGATTTCAGGGTACACAGAAGTTTTTCTTCAGTTGCTTACTACATTGCATCAGTTGTGGTCACTCACATATTTATCGAGAATTTATTGCATACCAGCAGTACAATGTGTGAGCATGAAGACGGCAGCCAGACTGTCAGGGCCCAATTCTCAGATCTTTGTCTTTACTGTCTTACCTTGGGCGATTTAGTTAATTTCTCTGAGCCTTGTTTTCCTTGTCTGTAAACTGGAATAATAATAGTACTTACCTTATACGGTTCTTATAAAGATGTAAATGCTTAGAACAGTATCTGACTGGAAGGAGGTGTAGAAGTTGTGAGAACATAAAAGAGGTGAAACCTTCCAGGTTGGCTGATTAGAAATGTAAGGAGACTCTTAAATAGAGAAAACAAACTGAGGCTTGGTAAGGGGGAGGGAGAGGGGGAAATGGCTGATGGGCATTGAGGAGGGTACTTGTTGGGATGAGCACTGGGTGTTGTATGGAAACCAATTTGACAATAAACTATATTAAAAAGAAAAAAAGAAATGTAAGGAGAGACTTCTAAAAGTGACCCTTGAACTGAGTCTTTAAAAACAAGAGAGGGAGGGAAGGGTTTTTCAGGCAGGAGAATAATATATACAAACACATGGAGGCAGGAGAGAGCATGGTGTTTTCAGAGTTCTCAGTGGCACGGCTATCGGGCCATTTTATGCGAGAAGGCTTTGGTTTGAAACTAAGGAAGGACATTTCGATGAATGGCTATTACTCTTCAAAGAATCTTGCTGTACAACAGGTCTCTTTTTACCAGATTTATTTCCTTGATGGCATGACTGTGTACCTATTTATTTATTTATTTATTTTAATGTTTATTTCTTTTTGAGATAGAGCATGCGCGCCCGGGGTGGAGCGGGGTAGAGAGAGGAAAACAGGATCCAAAACAGGCTCTATGCTGAGAGTGGAGAGCCCAGTGCAGGGCTCGAACTCACCAACCTGTGAGATTATGACCTCAGCCAAAGTAAGACCCTGAACTGACTGAACCATCCAGGTACCCCGTACCTATTTATTTTTTAATCCCCAGTTTCTGTAGTGCTGGTTGGCATATGGTAGACACCCCAATTTACCAAATCTTTGACATGACTGAAGCTTAGGGTACATATGAGGACATGGCTAGATATTGATAAATATGAGCTTTGGTGCCTTTAAAGGCATTATTTAGACAGAAAAGAGTATTTGAATGTTTACTTTGATTTTAAAAATTAATATTTATTTTATTAAAGTTACAAATATTAAAAATCCAGTTTTTCTTGAACATTTAAGTTTCATTTATAAATGTTCTAGGTGCGCCTGGGTGGCTCAGTCAGTTAAGTGTCCAACTTCCGCTCAGGTCATGATCTCCCAGTTCCTGAGTTCGAGCCCCACCTCGGGCTCTGTGCCAACAGCTCAGAGCCTAGAGCCTACTTCAGATTCTGTGTCTCCCCCTCTCTGCCCCTCCCCTGCTTGTACACTGTCTCTCTCTCAAAAATAAATAATAAGCATCAAAAAAATTGTTTTAAAATAAATGTTATTCTAAATCAGATTATTAGATTACATATCCTCAATAAGATTATCTCATTCTAAAGGGTTTTTTTTTTTAATGCTTATTTATTTTTTGAGCGAGCACAAGTTAGGGAAGGGGCAGAGAGAGGAGGACAGAAAACCCAAAGTGGGTCTGTGCTGACAGGCAGAAGCAACTGATGTGGGGCTGGAACTCATTAACCACGAGATCATGACCTGAGCTGTAGTCGGACATTCAGCTGACTGAACTACTCAGGTGCCCTCATTCTAAACTTTTAATCTTGGTGTAGGCTAGCAAATTTAAATAATAATGTTGTGTTTTTGTTCTATTTATAAATTTAAACTCATTTAATTATAAATTTAATATATTTAATTTCTTTCAGTACCTCAATTGTCTTAATAAGAAATCTTCCCACTTTCTTTTTTTTATGTTTATTTATTTTTGAGAGAGAGAGCATGAGAGGGAGAGGGGCAGAGAGGGAGACACGGAATCTGAAGCAGAGTCCCGGCTCCGGGTTGTCGGCACAGAGCCTGATGCGGGGCTTGAACTCATGAACCATGAGATCATGACCTGAGCTGAAGTCAGACGCTTAACAACTGAGCCACCCAGGTGCCCCCAAACCTTCCCACTTTCTTAAATCTTATAAATACCATAAGTTAAACTAATAAATGCAATGAACCTCAGATTCCATTAAATGTCCAAAATCTCTGTATAAAATTAGTAAGATTTTGACTTAAAATTATAAGCCATAATCAATTTCACATTTTAAGCTAGACTGACAAAACTGATCTGTTACTCTAATAAGCCAAATTCTCTTAAATGTAGAAATGCATAAAATACCAAATAGTCTCAGTAATTCTAGTCTTTTTACGGTCTTGAACATGTCCTATCTTCGTTTCTTACCTTCTCAACATTGTGAGTTATTCACCCAACGAAGCACCAACTTTATCTCATGCAATTTTTGGAGTTCCCTTCTCTTGTACTTTTTAGAGTTGTCTTCTCAGCTTGCTAAGATGTCATATGATCGGAGGACACTGGCTGGGCCCCAGGGACTCCTTGAGAGTCTGGACTTCGGATTCTGGACTGGTTCTCCTTCTACCTCTCTGGCCCCTCTTCCTCAGTCACTTTGGCTCCATCCTTCACATCTCCCCACATGTGATGATGGACCTGTTCTCCATCTGTATTATCTCCCTTGACCGCACCCATTCTCCTGTCTTTAAATAGCATCTATATGCTGATGACTCCCAAGTTTCTATCTTTAGCCTACTCTCTCCTCTGAATTCCTTAATCCAGTTGCCTACTCATCATACCCACTCAGATGCCTCATAGGCATCTTAATATGTTCAAAACTGAGTTCTTCTTCCCCACACAACCCAGTGTCTTCCAGTTCCCCCATCTCAGTTAATGGTGTCTCCATTTCTGGTTGCCCCCTTGACTCCACATTGACTCGTCAGCAAATCCTGTTGGCCCTGCCCTTAAAATATACCCTGAATTATCCTCCTTCATACTACTTGTATCATTCCTATGTTGATCCAAGCTATTATTTCTTAATCTGCATTATTCCAATGGCCTCCTAGTCTCCCTGCTTCCGCCCATGTCCAGACAAGCTACTCTCAAACCAGTGATTTGTTAACACATGAATCAGATTATCATTGTCCCAGCTCCCATCTCACTCAAAGAAAAAGCCAGAGTCTTTGGTGGACTACAAGTCCCACCATAATTCTGCCCCCTCCATTTTGACATCATCTTCTTCTACTCCACTCTCTCTGTACCAACTACTTTGCCTTTGTTGGTCTTCCTCCAGCTCATCCAGCTGACTCCTAGCTCAGGGCCTTTGTTCTTACTCTTTTCTCTGCCTGGGATGCACTTTTCCCAGATAGCTGTATGGCTCATTCTCCCACTTCCTGCAAGCCTCTAGTCAAAATCACTTCAGCAAGACCATCCCTGTACACTTATTTATTTTTAATTTTTAATTTAAATTCTATTTAGTTGGGCACCTGGGTGGCTTAGTAATTAAGCATCTAACTCCAGCTCATAATCTCACGGTTTGTAAGTTCGAGCCCCACATCAGGTGAGCATGAGCCCCTGCTTTGGGTAAACCTCGAGCCCTTGCTTTGGATGAGCCCTGCTTCTCTCTCTCCTCTCTCTCTCTCTCTCTCTCTCTCTCTCTCTCTCTCTCTCTCTCCTCTCTCTCCCTCCCTCCCTCTCTCTCTCTGTCTCTGTCTCTGTCTCTGTCTCAAAATTAAAGTAAAGTAAAGTAAATTCCATTTAGTTAACATACACTGCAATATTCATTTCAGGTGTACAATATCGTGAGCAAATCAACACTTTCAATCAAGGCTTGGCCATCACAAGCGCACTCCTTAATCCCCATCACCTGCTTAGCCCACCCCCCCAGGTCCCTCCTGTTCAGTGACCCTCAGTTTGTTCTCTGTGGTTAAGTTTGTTTCTTGGTTTGCTTCCTTTTTTTTTTCCCCTGCATTTACTCCTTTGTTTTGTTTCTTTTTAAGTTTTAATTTAAATACTGTTCAGTTAGCATACAGTGTAACGTTAATCAGCACCTCCATACATCATCACCACAAGCCTGTACACTTACTGAAGTTGCAGCCACCACCTTTCATAAACTCCCTTCCACACTCCGTCTCTGGCTGACGTTTTTCCTTGGTACTTATCCCCTCCTTATGTTTATTTCACTTATTAATCTTGTTTATTGTCTCCTCTCACCATGGGATATAAATTCCATGAAACCAAGGATTTTAACCTGTTTTGTTCACTACTGTATCTTCAGAATCTAAAAGAGTGCTCAATAAATATGTGCTAAATGTCTGAGTAAGAGAATATGACTGCAGTCTCATAATGAGTGGGGCAAGTACCCACACAACTTAGATATGGATTGTGTCATTCTCTACTTCTTTGCCTTCGCAGAGATTTTTGCAACCACCTACATGATAGAATTATTTTATTGTATTTTTTATTTCTTTACCTCTTTTGTAGGAAAACTGTTGGTTTTTTAATCTTACAGAGCTTTGTGTTTTTTCATGGATATTTTTTATCACATCTCATGGAAATACACAACTCTTACAGATTTTTAAATAGTATCTCATTAAATTTTAGATCTCTCTTTTTTAAGTTTATTTATTTATTTTGAGAGAGAGAAGGAATGCAAGTGGGGGGGGGGCAGAGAGAGAGAGAGAGAGAGAGAGAGAATCCCAAGCAGGCTCCACACTGTCAGTGCAGACCCCAATGTTGGGCTCAAACTCACAAACCTTGAGATCAGGCACCCCTAAATTCTAGATCTCTGAAGGCTTTCTTCAATTATTTGGCCACAACTCAGAACTGGATGAGAATGGGAACACTCAGGAGCTAGATTATAAAGGATCTTTTATCTATAGTAAAGAGATTATATTTTATCCTGAAAGGATGGGACCTATTGAAAGGTTGCAAAGAGAGTGACATGGTCAGATTTGCATGTTAGGTAAGATCATTCTGGAGGTGAACTGGAACATGGATTTGATAAGATGAAGCTAAAAGCAGGAAGACCAGACAAGAGTGCATGAAAACAGTCCAGGTGGAAGGTGCAGAGAGCTTGCACCATTAGCTCCACACTCGGCATTTTCAGTTCCAGCCTTTCTCCTGAGCTCCAGCCCTATATATTCAACTGCTGTTTAAATCACCACCTGGAGGCCTAATAGGCGTCTTACACTAACATATTCAAACAGAGCATTTGGTTTCTCTTCTAATCTGTTCCTCTCTTAGTCTTTCCCGTTTCGGTTAATAATACCACCATGCATCAAATTGTTCTCATAAAAATTAGGAGTCATTTTGATATCTCTCTCCCTACCATTTACCTGTGCAAATCTAGACATATCAGATCCTCTTCCAAATTATTTTGGCTCATCTTCCAAACTATAGCCTGAACCCTTCCACTTCTCACCATTGATAACATTACCCACCACTCTAGTCTAGGCCAAGCCACATCCATCTCTAGACCATTCTAATGCTCTCTTAACTGGTTCTCCCACTCTTGCCTCCTCTCAACCTTCTGCAATAACCCAGTTTCCAACAGCAGCTGAAGTCATTATCCTTTTTTTTGAGAGAGAGAGAGAGAGAGAGAGAGAGAGAGAGAGAGAGAGAGAGCGCGAGCGAGCACATAACAGGGGAGGGGAGGGAGGGGATGTATAGAGGATCTGAGGCAGGCTCCACATTGACAGCCGAGAGCCGGATGTGGGCTCACACCCACGAACAGTGAGGTTATGACCTGAGCTGAAGTTAACTGCTATCTGACTGAGCCACCCAAGCACCCCTGAAGTCATCTTAAAACATAATCCCCTGCTCTAAATGTCCAGCGGCTTTCCCTCACACTCAAAATAAAACCAAAATTCTGGGGGCACCTGGGTGGCTCAGTTGGTTGAACGTTGGACTCTTGATTTCAGCTCAGATCATGATCCCTGGATTGTGGGATCAAGCCGTGCTTCGAGCTCCCTTGCTGAGCATGGAGCATTCTTGGTATTCTCCCTCTCTGTCTCTGTCTCTGTCTCTCTCCTCTGCCCACATGCTCTCTCTCTTTCTCTCTCTCTCTAAAATTTAAAAAAAAAAAATCTTGCCTACCTAGCTGATCTCATCTCATACCACTTTTCTCCTAAACTCCATTCTATACTTTCTTTCCATGCCTTAAAGCATAACATCAGGGCCACTCCCACCTTTTCTTGAGCCATTCCCTCTTTCTAGAACTCGTCCCCTAGCTCTTTATATGCCAATTCCTTTTTATCATTCAGGTGTCAATTCAAATGTCACTTCATTAGAAAAGACTTATCTGACTTTATAAGCAAAAGCACCCTCCCTGTGAAAGATCCTCTCCAATAACCTACCCTGTCTTGTTTGCTTTATGCAATGACCACAAATTGAAGGTATGCTTACCATTCCATTGTTTATTATTCGTCTCTCCCCCTGGAATGGAAGCTCTGTAAGAGCCTGGCTTTTTCTGTCTGGATCTACAAATACACTGCAGAGTCCGCATCCACAGTAGACTTCTGACACATAATAGATGCTCAGTAAATCTATTCAATGGTGGATAACAGAATGGACCTCAGTTGAAGCTGCCACCTTGGAGAGAGGGAGGAAGAGACTGAGAGAGACTTGAAAGAGCTATGAGTCCCACAAAGGCAGTCTTCGGTTCACTGGTGACTCCCAAGCACCAGGCCTTCTTGACACATAGATGATTAAATATTTATTTCACGAACAAATAAAATTGGTGAGTTTCAGTGACCCCTTTGGTCAGGAAAAGAAGATAAGGAGGAATTAAAGATGACCTCGAGTTTCTGGCTCAGGCCAGGTATAGGTAATAGAACCGGAACTGAAACGTCAGTCTGTCTCACTGTATCTTCTTTCTGTGCGCTGCCTAGATGGCTGATTCTGATCCTGGAGAGAGAAACTATGACAGCATGCTGAAAATGCTGTCAGACCTGAATAAAGACTTGGAAAATCTACTAGAAGAGATGGAGAAAATCTCAGGTACAGTGTTTTCCCAGGCAGGTGTCTTCCCCATTACTTCCAATAGCTCAAATTCTTCCTACACGGCTGAGCTCAGTCAAGTGCCTTAACAGGCCTTCCTTGACCGCCTCGCAGCTCCTATACCAGGTAACTGCTGTGCCGCAAAATTTTACACTACCACTAACTATTGCCTTGAATTATTTTCTGATTATTGTCTGTGTGTTTTCATGTTACTTCTTCAACTGGAATATTATCCTCCTGTGGGCAGAAATAGTTATTTCTTTTTTGTAACTGGGCACAGTACCAGACCCAAGCTCAAGTACGCAGCAAATGACAAACAATGTTAATATAACACCTGCAAACAGAATTGGAACGTTCTTCCTGTGAGTCATTTAAATAGAAAGAGTTCAGAGTGATAGCGCTAAGGCTGATGAGGTGCTGAAATGGGAGGTACCATTAGTTCCGTGGAATAAAGTTCAGTGGAATAGAGTTGAATAAATTCCTCCATTTTTGGAAAAGAATGTTAGTCTTTTAGTCCACATGATTCCACTGAGTGATAATCAGCAGTGGTAGAGATATCATAATTCTTTGTTTTTTTTTAAGACTTTATTTTTGGGGCACCTGAGTGGCTCAGTCAGCTAAGCATCCAACTCTTGGGTTTGGCTCAGAACATGATCTCACAGTTCATTAGATCAAGCCCCCAGTCAGACTCTGCACTGACAGTGTGGAACCTGCTTGAGATTCTCTCTCTACCTCTCTCTGCCCCTCCCAGGTGCTCGTTTTCTCTCTCTCTCTCAAAATAAATAAATAACCTTTCTAAAAAAGGCTTGGGGCGCCTGGGTGGCTCAGTCAGTTGAGTGTCCAGCTTCAGCTCAGGTCATGATCTCACGGTTCATGGGTTTGAGCCCCACATCAGGCTCTCTGCTGACAGCTCAGAGCCTGGAGCCTGTCTTTGGATTCTGTGTCTCCCTCTCTCTCTGACCTTCCCCTGCTCATGCTGTCTCTCTCTCAAAAATAAATAAAACATTTAAAAATGTTTTTAAAAAGGCTTTAAGTAATCTCTACACCCAGTGTGGGGCTTGAACTCACAACCCTGAGATCAAGAGTCATGTGGCCTACTACTGACTGAGTCGGCCAGGTGCACCCCATTATAATTTCTTTAATTACTCAGGATATGTATAATTTAATATTCAGAATATTTTTACCAATTCAGAATATGTATAATTCTTTAATTTGTAAGCTGTTTTATTAGAGAAAATAATGATGTAAAACAAAGTTTAGAAAGTGTGCCTACTTTACTCAAAATGAGAAACAAGATATTTTTAAGGACATTTTTAGTGTGCAAAGAATCTCCATTTATTACAACAGGCTTTTGAAAATTTCTACTTAGAAATGTTTGCAATTTTTTTGGCTATGTACTTGAGTCTTTTATATTTTGTAAATTGCCTTTTAAAAACGTTCTAGGGGGCACCTGGTTGGCTCAGTCATTCAGTGTCCAACTCCTGATTTTGGCCCAGGTCATGACCTCACAGTTCATGGGTTCAAGCCCCACTTGGGGTTCTCTCCCTCTCTCTCTGCACCTCCTCTGCTCATGCTCTGTCTCGCTTTCCTTATCTCTCTCAAAATAAATAAACTTTAAAAATAAATAAATAAGTTCTATAATTTATTTTCTACCAAAAGTTATATAATTCCTTCAATCTAGTAAAATATTCTCCTATCTAACAGTATTCACTTAGCACTTACTATGTGCTATTGTAGGGTTAGGATTGAATAGAGATGTCAAATAGAGATGCCCCTTCATTAAAAGAAGAAGGTAGGGGGGCAGAAACAGACATCAAGATGACTAATTAGAATTTATATAAATTAAAAAACATTTTGAGGCACCTGGGTGGCTCAGTCAGTTAAGCGTCTGACTTCAGCTCAGGTCATGATCTCGCCGTTCGTGAGTTCGAGCCCTGTGTCAGGCTCTGTGCTGACAGCTAGCTCAGAGCCTGGAGCCTGTCTTCAGATTCTGTATGTCTCTCTCTCTCTCTGACCCTCCCCTGCTCGCACTGTCTCTCTCTCTCACACACACACAAATAAATAAAACATTAAAAATTAAAAACTTTTAATTTTATATTAAAACTATCATCTAGCAAATGCTGATAATGGTGTGCATCAGGTACTGGGAGGGAGCAGAGAAGAAAGCGAGGCTGGCCGCCTGGGGAGGCAGGTGAGGCTCTGAGCAGAGCAGTAGGGAGGGGATTCCGATTGGACAGATGAGGTAGGGATCCCGGAGGTAGAGAGGAGGGGCGGTCCCGTAGAGAGGACACCCAAAGGTGTGTGTGCCGGTGAGGGAAGGCTGGGCACGGAGAGCAAGATGGGCGCGTGCGAGTCCAAGCGCGCAGGCCACGGAAGAGGCTGAAAAGGTGAGGAGAAGGGTCTTCAGTATCACCCGAAGGAGTTTGACCTTTCTTTTCTGTCCTTTTGTTTCTTTTCTTATTCAGAAAATAGTTAGCCATTTGGGATTTCAAGGAAGACTCTTGTGTTTTAGAAAGATACCTCTAGTAACCAAGGAGGGACGGATTGCAGAGGGTGACTAGTGGAAGGATCAATTATGAAGTTTTGCTAAAAGAAAAGCTAAAAAGGAACTAGCCTTAACTTTGTCTTGGCACTGAGAATAAGAAGGAAATAGCAGATTTCTGGGCTAGAATCTTCTGATTTGTAAGAGTTCTCTCTGTATTAAGACTATACAGTGTGGGCACCTGGGCGGCTCGGTTGAGCTCCGGCTTCGGCTCAGGTCATGGTCTCTCAGGTTTGTGGGTTCAGGCCCCGCGTCGGCTGACTGCTGTCGGCCTGGAGCCCACTTTTGAACCCTCTGACCCCCTCTCTCTCTGTTCCTCCCTTGCTTGCGGATGCTCTCTCTCTCTCCCAAAAGAAAGAAATAAACTTAAAAAAAAAAAAAGATTTAAAAAAGAAAAATGTTTCCCTAATCTGAGATTAGTGAAATAGTTACTTATATTTTCTCCTACTTTTCTTTGTGTTCCTTTTTAAAAAAATTTTTTTAAGTTGATTTATTCATTTTGAGAGAGACAGTGACTGCGATTGGGGGGAGGGGCAGAGAGTGAGGGGGAGAGGGAGAAAGAGAAAAAATCCCACGCAGGCAGGCTCCACACTGCCAGCACAGAGCCCAACGCAGGGCTTGAACCTAAAAACCATGAGATCATGACCTGAGCCGAAACCAAGAGTCAGACCTACAGAGCCACCCAGGCGCCCCTCTTTGTGTCCCTTTTTAACACTCACTTCTAAACCACCTGGTGTGCCAAAGGAACCAGGCAGTGTATTGCATTTTTATTTAGATCCCCTAGAGACTCTTTTTTTGGCAAATAATCCAATAATAATTAAGGTAGTAGCTAAGTAAGTTATCAAGTAATAATAGTTAAGTCAGCTAATGTTGCTAAGGTTAATAATGTTATTAAAAGTACTCTCAAGACTTATTATGAAACTATATAGTTACTACAGTGTCATATTGGCTTAGGAATAGACAAGCTGAGCAACAGAATGCAACAGAGAGCCCAGAAACACACACACACTCACACTCAACTCACACATTCACACACACAGATATGTGTACACACAACATACACACTCTCATACACACATACACACTCATATACACACATGTACACACATAACATGCTCATACATACAAACATGCACACATATTATACACATACACACTCACAAGAGGTTTTATATATAACAAGTGAAATGACAGATAAGTGGAGGAAAGAATAAACCATTAATTTTTTAAAGAAGGAATTATTTAATAAGCTGGAGAAATTGGTTACCAATAAGAATAAAAATTAAAAATGGATCCCTACCCACACATACACACAATAACTTCAGAATAATGAGGGCTTAAGTGTCAAAAATGTTTAAAACTTGGAAAGAAAATAGGGGACAATATCTTGTGACTTTGGGGATAGAACAGAATTTTCTAAACAAGAGACAAAAATGCTAAACACAGAATAAAAGATTGATAAGTTGAACTACATTAACGTTAAGAACTTCTATTCATCAAAAGATAATTTAAATGTCACCTTCTTGGGGCGCCTGGGTGGCTCGGTTGAGCATCTGACTTTGGCTAAGGTCATGATCTTGAAGTTTGTGGATTCCAGCCCCATGTTGGGCTTTGTGCTGACAGCCCAGAGCCTGCTTTAGATTCTCCGTCTCCCTCGCTCTCTGCCCCTCCCCCACCCACTCTCTCTCAAAAATAAACAAACATTAAATTTTTTTTAAATAAACAAATATACAAATAAAAATAAATGTCACCTTCTCAGTACTGTGTTTCCCAACCACCCTTCTTGAAATTGCAAATCCTGGGGCTCCTGGGTGGCTCAGTCAGTTAAGCGTCCGACTTCAGCTCAGGTCATGATCTCACGGTCTGTGGGTTTGAGCCCCGAGTCAGGCTCTGTGCTGACGCTCGGAGCCGCCTTCGAATTCTGTGTCTCCCTCTCTCTCTGCCCCTCCCCTTCTCACGCTCTGTCTCTCTCCATCTCTCAAAAATAAATAAGCTTTAAAAAAAAAGTTGCAAATCCTTTTTCCCTGGCACTCTCAACGCTTCTTCATGGAATGATTTTTCTCCACAGCACTTAGTACTGTTAGACCCTAAATTACCAACCATCGTTTTCACTTGCCCATTTCCACCCTGGTAACCCTAGGAATGTAACTTGATAAACCTGTTTCTTAAGATTCTGTTAAAACGGTCCCACCTGGAAAAGGCAAAGTCAACAGGTGAAAGTCGTCCAGTCACTGCCGCGAGGTATATAATTAGCTACCGAACGCGGCAAGACGGTGATTGGTTACTCTGGCTGCTGTAAACCCTGAGCTTCCGCTCGGCGGGGGCGGGGCGCTCTTCAGAGGAGTTAGACCTAGTAGTCAACTGCGGTTGTGTTCGCGGCTTCCCTTCTCAGTGACCCGCTTTGGGAAATAGGGTCCAACAATTACTTTCTTTATTTTTTTTCATTTTTTAACGTTTTTATTCATCTTTTGAGAGACAAAGAGAGACAGAGCACAAGTGGGGGAGGGGCAGAGAGAGAGACACACACAGAATCCGAACCAGGCTCCAGGCTCTGAGCTGTCAGCACCAAGCGGGGCTCAAACCCATGAACCTCGAGATCATGACCTGAGCCGAAGTCTGCCGCTTAACTGACTGAGCCACCCAGGTGCCCCGGCACTTAGTACTTTCTAACATACTATGTAAGTTTACTTATTGTCATTTTCTTAATGTTTATTTATTTTGAGAGAGAGAGAGCACATGTGCAGAAACGTGAAAGTAGAAGAAGGGCAGAGAGCGAGAGGGAGAGAGAGAATCCCAGTTCCACGTTGTCAGTCCAGAGCTCTACTGGGGGCTCAGTCTCACGAGCTGTAAGATCATGATCTGAGCTGATCAAGAGTTGGAAGCTTAACCAACTGAGTTGCCCGAGCCCCCCTACCTACGATTTGTGGTGCATTCTAAGAGAGCTGTCCCGCGAGCTTCTTGACCTGGGCCTTTGCTAGCGCAGTGCCGCCCGGGAGCTAGGTGTTGGGATGTGACAGGTTCCCGTGGTCCCTACTTAAATGTCGAAATGAGGAAAGTGTAGGATGTTTTCAATTTGTAGTTGGTAAGGGATAATACCCTTTCTACCATAGTGGGTCCTTCATTTGCTGTTTTCTGATTACTGTTGGTTTGTTTGTCTTTAGAGCTCTCTGGCATAGTTTTCAGCTCGCAGAGTTTTAGCATCACTGATCCAAATGGCCGTCTTCCCTGATTTGTTTACATTGTTTTATTTCCATTTCTTTTTTTGTATGTCACTTATGTATAAGGTTTCTGCTTTCTTTTTTTATTCTTTTTAAGATTATTTATTTATTTTGAGAGAGAAAGAGAGAGGGGGGGAGTGGGGGAGGGGCAGAGAGAGGGGGAAAAATTCTCAAGCATGTCAGCTTGGCGTGAACTCACCAACCAGGAGATCATGACTGAGCCGAAACCAAGAGTCAGATGCTTAACCAACTGAGCCCCCAGGCGCCCCTTACATCTTAAATTTAAAAAAATTTTTAGGTGAGGAACATCTGGGTGGCTCAGTCAGTTGACTGACCAGCTCTTGATTTCAACTCGGCTCATGATCCCAGGGTTGTGGGGTTGAGCCCCATGTTGGGCTCCATGCTGAATGTGGAGCCTGCTTAAGATTCTCCTCTCTCTCTCTCTCTCTCTCTCTCTCTCTCTCTCTCTCTCTGTCTGTCTTTTGACCCTCTCCCTGACTCACTCTCTTTTAGAGGAAAGTTTAAATTTAAACAGAAAAGATAGAAACATATGAATAGAAACATCTCCAATTTAAATAGAAAAGTTTAGGTGAGGGGCACCTGGGTGGCTTCGTCGGTTAAGCATCCAACCCTTGGTTAAGGCTCAAGTCATGATCTAACAGTTGTCTGAGTTTGAGCCCTGCATCAGGCTCTATGCTGACAGTGCAGAGACTGCTTGGGATTCTCTCTCTCTCCCTCTCTCTCTCTGCCTCTCCCCCATTCACACTGTCCCTGTCCCCTCTCAAAAATAAATAGACTTAAAAAAAAAAAACTTAGGTGAAATCCGCATACCGTATAATTAACCATTTTAAAGTATACATTCAGTGGCATCTAATATATTCACAATGTCATACAGCCACCAAATCTATCCAGTTCAAAATATTCTCATCATTCAAAAACGACCCAACGTGGGGCGCCTCGGTGGCTCAGTCTGTTAAGTCTCTGACTCTTGGCTTCAGCTCAGGTCACGCTCTCAAGTTGCATGAATTCAAGCCCCGAATCAGGCTTTGTGCTGAGCGCATGGGGGCTGCTTGGGGTCCTCTCTCTCCCTCCCTCTCCGCCCCTCCCACATGTGGCCTAGCGCGCTCGCGCTCTCTCTCTCCCCCTCTCTCTCTCTCAAAATAAATAAGTAAACTTTTAAAAAAAAGACTCTTTGCACCCTAAGCAGTCACCCCCACACTCCTCTAGCCTCAGCTCTTGGCAACCACCAATCTGTCTGCAGTCTCCATGGATTTACCCTTTCTGGATATTTCATATAAATGAATCATATAATATGTGAGTACAATTTGTTTCTGGCGTCTTTTACTTAGCATAACATTTTCAAGGTTTATCAATATTATAGAACATCTCAGTACTTTACTCCCCTGTACGGTGCAGTAATTACCCCATTGTATGGACGTGTCATATTCCCTTTATCCGTCCTTTGATTGGTACTTGGGCTGTGCAGACCTTTCAGCGGTTGTGACTAGCGCTACTGTGAACCTCTGTATGCAGGTATGTGTTTGAGTACCTGTTGTCGATTGTTTGGAAAATTACCTAGAAGTGGAGTTTATGTCTAGCTTTCTGAAGAAGGTCAAACTGTTCTGCACAACTATATTACATGCTTTTCACAGAATATACCTATAGGAAAAGTTTTTCTTAGGGTAAAAGTGTCTAATTTTTAAAAATTTTTTCAAATGTTTACTTATTTTTGAGAGAGAGAGCACAAGCTAGGGAGGGACAGAGAGAGAGGGAGACACAGAATCTGAAATAGGCTCCAGGCTCTGAGCTGTCAGCACAGAGCCCAATGTAGGGCTTGAACCCACAAATCGCAAGATCATGACCTGAGCCAAAGACGGACGCTTAACGGACTGAACCACCCAGGCACCCCTGTTTTTTTTATGTTTATTTATTTATGTGAGAGAGGGAGAGAGAGAGAGCGCACGTGAAAGAGAGCAGGGGAGGGGCCGAGGGAGCGGGAGACACAGGATCGAAGCAGGCTCCACTCTGACAGCAGTGAGCCCGATGTGGGGCTCGAACTCAGAAACTGTGAGGTCATGACCTGAGCCTCAGTTGGATGCTCAACCGACTGAGCCACCCAGGTGTCTTTCATGGGATTGTTTTTATCTTATGGTCACCAAGTCTCAAATCTGAGCATGTTTCCTCTGCTTTGGCCTTAGGAAATTCAGAACTAGAATTCCAACTGCTGTGTGGAACCATATGAGACTCATTTCTACAAGCTCTTTTTTCCTTCTGAATTTTTATTTCTTGCCTACTCTCTTTGCCCTGAATATCTCTATTTATTCTATGGTAAGGGTTTCTCCTGTCTTGAACACCATAATCTGTGCTAGGCATTTTACATATATGATCCATTTAATCCTAGCAGGCTGTGAGATTGGGATGTTGTCTGTCTTTTACAAATGGGGTTGTAGTAAATTCAAGTCACTTGTTTCTGGTCACACAGGTAGCAAGTAGAGAGAGCCAGAAAGCAAACTGCTGACTCCCGGGTGCATGGTGCACCTGCTTTCCAGGCGGTCTGTAAGGGCGGTCTCCTGGGCGCCATTCCCAAGCTGCTTGCTAGACGAGACCCTCTTTAAGTTGTGGGACGGGCCAGTGATCTGCATTTTAAAAGGTGTCCCAGGTGACTCTCCTGCATTCAAAAGTTCAAGAATTCCTACGCGGGCTGTATAACTCCATGCGCTCTGTTAAGATACTGCACATTGCTTTTCCAACAATTTTTCCCTAACCAAACATGTTACTTCCTGTGAAACATCAAGTCTGCCATGCTGCTGACCTTGGTTGTATGTATTTATTCATGTGTTACTGTCATTATTTATTCGCCTGTCTTCTCTTTGGCTCATTCTCTTGAGGACACAGTTCTCCAAAGTGTCCCGTATGTCTTAGCCCAGCAAAGAGCAGTTTTAAGGGGGAGATCTATGTACTGCGGTTGGCCGTCACGCAGAAGGGAGATGGCCTTTGTTCTTTGTAATTACAGAGGGTAGAGCCACAGCAGTGTGGTGGGTGCTGCAGAGGTGAGCTTTCTGCACACTTGCACTAATTTGTACAAGAAGCCTGTGCTCACCGAAGGCCCAGGGGACACTGCCCTTGAGTTGCTCTTGATGGGAAACAGCAGTAAACTCAGTACAGTGGGACAGTGGGGGGCCGCAAAGGACACGTACCATGGGATGCAGCAGACCTTCCCACAGGGAGGGGGCCCGGTACTGGCCTTCATGGCAGCACAAAGGTACCCAGATAGAAGTGGGCAGCACCCCCACACACACACTGTGCGAACGGTAGCATGAGCTCGGGGCCTTGGGGGGCAGGAATCACCAGTCCTACTTGGGCGTGTGGGCGTGGACGGGGTTGTGACCCCTCAGGGTTCACCCTGCAACCACTGGCTGTAAACTGCAGCTAGGTAAGGACCTGAGTTTGCTCTAATTTGTCCTAATATTTTATATCAGACTGGCCTCTAGTCTTAGCATCATGGGCTGATGTATCCAGCAGTTAAGACCTGCGCGAGATCAGGGAAGTGTCAGTAGTGCTCTGTGTGGGGAGAAGTTTTAATAGTGGTTTTTATGAGCCCTAGAACAGGTAGCCTGCCAGGTCTCTCTCCTTAGAGTAACTGGGTAACTCAGCGGGATCTAGTCTCTGGGATGCGTAGCACGGTTGGAGGCGTCTGGCCCTCCCTGGGGTGCTCGGAGCCACAGCCCCACTCTGTAGCCTGATCAGGGCCCATCTGGTTGTTGCAGTGCAAGCCACGTGGATGGCCTACGACATGGTGGTGATGCGCAGCAACCCCACACTGGCGGAGTCCGTGCGCCGGCTGGAGGGCGCCTTCCTCAGCTGCAAGGAGGAGATGGAGAAGAACTGGCAAGAGCTGCTCAATGAGACCAAGCACAAACAGTAGGCCCCCTGCCCAAGCACGACCTGCGTGCCACCGCCTGCCAGTGTGGAGAAGCCCCTGGGGCACAGAGTCCTCTCTGTTTGGCAGAGTAACAGTAACCATGATATATAGCTGTATGAGCCATACTTGTTTTTCAATAAACTTATTTTTAAGAACAACCTGAGGACCCTTTTCTGTCCTACCCAGCAGCATATCAAGCCATGTGAACAAAAAAATGAGAATTAAAACATGTAGATGCTTTCAGTGAATTAAATATATTTAGTGCCAATAGCACCAAACATAGAATAAAAAGGGAAAAAAAAGGGCCAGATAGGGACAAACCAGGACAGAGGGTGGGGCAGGCAGCAGAATTCAGTCAGATTCCAAAGTGGGTAAAGGGGAACATTGTCCACGGGCCCCGCGCTAGGCACTGACGCGTCCTTACGCCCTCGCGGCTCCCTGAGTGACACAGATGAGAAGGTGGAATCCGATGTCTCGGCTAAGTCCACAGCGCACAAGGGAGAGAGCTCAGGCGAGTCCTGGGTCTCCCGTCAGCACAGGGGGCGGAAGTGCGGCTGGCTTCCGGAGGGGCAGAGAAGGGGGGAGAGACCCCACGAGCCCAGAGGCGGTGAGCCCACGTGGTCACAGGCGGGGGCTGCGGTCAGCAGAACGGTTTCACAGGCAGGGTTCTCGGCCTCTGGGGACCAGTCGGAAAAAGGAGGGCTACAGAGTTTTTCCCAAGAGGAGCCAAACCAGGCCTCCAAGGCCTGAGGCGAGGACAATTTCCTGGGGACTCTCTGTGCCTTGTTCCCGTGTCCCACTTCCTTACAGACCCCTTGCCCAGCTTGGAGCCCTAGGGACAGAACGCAGGAAGTGTGACTGTCTCTCCAGCCACCTCCTTCCTTGGCTCAGCAGTCACTCAACCCCTCCGCAGGCCAAATCCTGGTCCTCGAGGACACATCGGTCCCTGGCTCTCAGAGCACCGGAGAGACCCCCCCCCACAGATTTTTCCAGGCAGCGTGCAGTGCTGCGGGAGGAAACCTGGCTCCTGGGAGCCAAGAGAAGGGGAGGAGGGCGAGGGGAGGAGGAGGAGCCCCTGGAGGAGGGCTGAGGTGTGAGGGCGAGAACTGAGTGGAAAAGGGGGTAAACAGCATACTGTGGCGGAAGGTTCGAAGCCGGCTGGGGACGCCCAGCAACCGGTTCACAGAAGCAAGGCACCCGAACCCCCAGGGGGACAGGGCTCTTTCAGGGAAGCGGGCATGGAAGGGGGAGATCATGAGCTTTATTAGAACAGAAAACCAAAGCTGTCCCAGAAACAGGAGCAGAAGGTTCTGCCAGCCATCTCCGTGCTCCGCTTGCCTCAGACCCCCAGGCCCAGGGTGTCCCTGGGGAGCAGCAGCTCAGAGGGCAGTCTGCAGCCGGTTGGTGGCAGGCAGAGTCAGGATGAATGGACAGAGGACCCCCTTACTCCCCAGAGGAAAGGGCTGCAACTCCCTGGCCTGGAACTGGGCGGTCCCCTCGGAGACCGTGAAGGTGGCGGTGACCCGGTGGTTGAGGCAGTAGATGGTGTTGCCCAGCGCGGCGCAGCGCAGCGGGGCCGGGTCGGGCAGGGGCAGCGAGGCGGCGCGGCTCCAGGAGCCGGTCACCGTGTTGTAGCGCGTCACCGCGGCGCCCACGCCGCGCAGCAGGTCGAAGCGGTACAGGAAGCCTCCCAAGGCCACCATGTCGCTGGAGCGCCGGTGGCTGGCGCTGTAGGGGCACTCGTCCCACGCGTCCTTCCCGGGACTGTACCTGAGCAAGCGGTAGAAGAGGTGGCCCCCGGTGACGTAGATGTCCCCGCGGCAGGCCACCGCCTCGTGTGCCACGGGGAAGGTGCCCGCAGGGAGGGGCGCGCGCAAGGTCCAGGCGTCCGTGCGCGGGTCGTAGCGCTCCATGCTGTACAGGCACTCGCCGCCGATGGCGTACAGAAGCCCGTCCAGGGCCACCAGCTTGAGCTGCGCCCGCGCCTGCCGCATGGGCCGCACCTGGCTCCAGGCGTCGGTCAGCGGGTTGTAGCAGAAGACCTCGTTGGAGCAGACGGCCTGGGCGCCCGAGCCGCGGACGCCCCCCGCCAGGAACAGGTAGTTGTGCATGGTGCAGAGGCCGCAGCCCCGCAGCGGGGCCTCCTCGGGCACCTGAGTCAGGGGCCGCCACGCGTTTCCCTGGGGGTCGAACACGTGCAGATGCGTGCGTGGAGGCGGGGGCGCGGGCCCCGCTGCGGGGGCCTCCGCCCCGCAAGGGCCCCCGGCCAGCCCCGAGCGGCCCACCTGGTAGAGGCTGGGCAGCGCGAGGACCCCCAGCACCGCCGGGCCCCGGCCCGTGCGGAGGCTCAGGAGGCGCTCCCGGTCGGCCCCGCCCAGCCGCCGGCAGAGGCCCGGGTCCGCGAGCACGCGCAGCAGGTCGTCGCTCAGCCGGGCGCAGGCCTCGGGCGGCAGGCCGCGCCGTCGGGGCCGCCGGGCGGGGGCCAGCGCGTCCACGCCGCCGCCCGGGTCCGGCCGCCGCGGTCCGGCCGCCGCCGAGGCGCGCTCCGGGGCTCGGGGGCCGCGCTCCCGCGGCGCCGCGGGGTCTCGAGCCTCTTTCCGCTCCTCCGGCAGGACGGCCCGGCCGCCCGCAGGGCAGGGCCTCTCCCCGGGGGCGTCTGCCTCCCGCTCGGGGCTCTCGGCCGATTCGCGCGGGCTGCGCGTCCGCGGCCGGGGCACGGGCTGCGAGACGGCCCCCGCGGCGGGGGGAGGCGCCGGCCCAGGCGGGCCCTGCCCGGGGGGCCCTGGCGGCGCCCTGGCCGCGGCGGCTCCCAGCAGCCGGGAGTCCGCAGGGTTCCCACCTCTCGGGCCCGAGGGCGGGTCTGGAGTAGGAGCCTCCCTGGTATCCGAGCTTCTCTGCTGTCGCTGACACCCAGCCTCAGCCAGGCCCTCTGTGCCAGCCCTGGTGACCGTGCCGTCTGAGGAGCCGTCCCTGACCTCCAGGCTGGGGGCGGCCCCTGCGGGGGGAGAACCAGGCTCTCTGTTCTCAGAGGGGGCATCAGTGCTGGGATCTCTCGGGCTCCCGGGAGCTGCCCTTGGGGCTCTCCCTTGGAGTCTCTCTTGCCTGGGAAAAGGGTGACTCCTAAGAACCATGGAAATAAGATTTTCCCAGCTAGAGGAGATCTGCCCTTCTTGGCTGTCCTTGCAGAGAGCCACACTGGGCTCACTATTCAGGGCAGGGGCTGGGGCTGGAGCTGGGGCTGGAGCTGGGGTTGGAGCTGGGGTCGGGGCTGCGGCAGGGGCTGGGGTCGAAGTCGAAGCTGGGGCCGGGGCCGGGGCCGGGGCTGCCGCTGGCACTGCACTGGGGGTTTCATCCTCTCCAGAGCCCCGACTAACTCTGAGGGACAAAGAGTCTGAAGGGGAGGAGGTCGGAAGAGTGGGCCCTGCGGGGAAGAGAGCTCCGTGGGGACGTGCTGGGGGCGGGGAAGCCGAGGGTGGGAGGGGCTTCGGGGTTTGCGGGGAGGGGGCGCAGCGGGCGGGGTCGGCGGAGGGCTGCCCGCCGTCCACACCGCCTGCCCGCTGCCCGCTGCTCCGCCCGCCCTGGCCCTGCCGGGACTGTCTCCCTTCTCGGAGGCCTTGGCCCGGTCGCTCCTCGGCCCCGCCCGGCCCCGAGCTGGAGACCGAGCGCCCCCCGCAGCCGTTAGCCCCAGCCCGGACCGCACCGCCACCGCCTGTGGCCCCCGGTCCCTGAGACCGGAGCGGGGGTCCGCGTTGCGACCCCTCCGGCCATGGGCCCGCGGAGCCTGGGGGCTGAATGAAGCTCCTGGTGACGAGGACTTCCCTCCTCTCCCAGGGCCGGCCTTCCGCGGAGCCTGGGGGTCCCGGAGACTCCCTGGGGACCCGGGGCCCGGCCCCCCGGCCCCCCAGAGCTAGCGCCGGGGCTGGCTGGAGGCTCCCGCGGCGCCCCTCCTCTGTGCCCTCCGTCCGGGGCCCGGCCTGCGGGGCGCGCGGGGGCCTCCGGGCGCCGGGGGGGGCGCTGCCGGCCGCGTCCACGGCGCCCCACACGCTCACCGCCGCGCCCGGGCGCAGGGGGTCCGGCTCCGAGAGGCGGAGGAGGCTTCTGTCTCCTGAGCCTTGGTCCCCCTGCCACCGCCGGCTCCTTGGGCCTCTCGCTAGCCAGCCAGGTGGCCCTGCACCTTGTTGCCAGGGGCTGGTGGCCTGTTCTTCTGCGTGGACCAGGGCCTGGCGAACTGGCACCTTGGCTTGAACGCCTCCTGCCTCCACCTGCCCGTCTGTCTCTCCGCCAGGACTCCGAGGGGTGAAGTGTATCAGGAGGGGGCCGGACGTCCCCCCGACTTTGCTCCTACCCAGGAGGGCAGTGTCGGGCCCCAGAGGCTCCTTCCCTTTAGCTGGCGGGGCTTCCAGAGTGGCGTTGCCGCGCTGCCGTCCCAAGGCCCCTCCGTTGGCCACCTCCCCAGGTGTCCTGAGTGGAGGTGCCGCTGTGGTGGCCAGACCACCTCCGCGGAGCTCTTGATCCCGGACCCCTGCTACAGCCGGACTCCCCTGGCCGGGTCCCCGAGGGTCTGGCTGCCCCGGCCCTGAGCTGTGGCCCTCAATGCCACCACTGACCTTGGGCTTCAGGGGCAGGGCCGGCCTGGCTCCTCCAGCCTGAGAAGGCTGGACCCCCGGGGTTGTGGACGCAGGTCCTGCCGCCTCCTGGTCCTGCCCAGAGCCAAACCAGTGCAAGGCCAGGGCCGTGGCAGCCACCACAGCCAGTGCCAGCAGGGTGAGGACAGCGCTGTCCCAGTCATCCTCGCCATCCCAGCCCCAGCCGGGGCCGTCGGGCTCCGAGGCGCCCTGGATCATGGTGCCGGGGCCGCAGGCTCAGCGTGAGGAGCTGGGTGGCCGCTGGAAGCTCAGCTTGCTGCCGGCCAGTCTGTCCTGCACTGGGGCCCGGCCTGCTGTCTGCACAGCCGCCCTCCACACCGCGCCCCGCCCCCAGGGCTGCCCAGTTAAGGTGGACCTGAGCTGGGGGACAGCGTCTCTGCCCAGCCTGGGGGCGTCTCTGTGCCCGCGCCTGGATCGGGGGTTTGTCGGCAGATCCCAGGTGGCGCTCCCAGGAGACAGCATCGCGCACAGGAGCTCAGGGGCCTCTGCAGGCACACCAGCCCCTTCTCCTTTTTCCGCAGGTTCCAGTGGCGAACGACATTGTTCCTCAGTGCTTGCTCCGGTGTCCCAGCCAAGCTGCTTCTGCCTGCAGACCCTCACAGCCCCCAGACCTCCTCCCCATTGCCCCACCTCCGAGCCGTGTCCAGCCTCAGGGGCTCCGGTAGGGGAGAGGTACCCGTGGGGAGATGCTATCTGCAGCTTTAGCAACGTGATGCAGCCCTGATGAAATTACCAGAAACCCAAGAAGACAATTCCACTGTAGGCCAGTGGGGGAGGGGTGGGGGGCACATGCTTCATGGTGCCAACCCTGCAGGCGGGTCTCAGACTGGGAGAGACCATGGAGAGCGTGGGGGCCTGGCAGTAAGCTCTGCCTCAGAAAGTGCAACCTCCTGCCGCCTCAGGTGTGAAGCGGAGGGTGCTTGCTCGGGGCCAAGGCTGAAGCCCCATCTCCCCTCCTCCAGCAGCCTCTGGACTTCCCTTACCCTGAGTTCAGCAGAGATGGGATAGTTTTCCAGAGGAATTTTCTAATCTGTCAAGAGAAAAAAAAATGAACAAAATAAAGAAAATCCATAAGTTGTATTTTTCTCTTTATTAGCCTGGCTTATTAGAACCCACCTGCCCTTTCTAGAACCTCCTAGGCCTCCTCCTTGCACCCTATGGGCCTCTTGACTGCTCCAAAACCCCTGTCCTGGTGCCCCCACGGAGGCCTGAGCTCAGCCGGCTCTTACCCCGGTTACCTCATCAGACAGCCCCCAGGACCACTCAGAGACCCTCCTCTGCACCCAGGTGCTCTACCAGCCTGACTTCTGGGGGCTCCGGCTCATTCCTTGGCCTTCCCTCATCTCAGCCAAGTCACCCCAGCCCAGCCTCCCCGCTGGAGCGCAGCCCCCGGGCCTGCACGTGGCCTCGCTCGGCTTGGTTCTCAGCTAAGGAGCCGCGTCGCCTCCCCCTGCTTCTCACTTAAGCTGATCTCAGGAATCAGTCTTGGGACAGGTAGGGCCCACATGTAAAAAAGAGCCAGGGGGCTCTGGGACAAAGGCAGGGCCCCACACATGTTATTTGTTCCTCCTTCCAGGACACAACTTGTCCCTGGCTCAGGCGGTGAGATGGCCGAGCAGCACCCCTGGCGCCCAGCCTGGGCTCTGCTAGAACTCAGGCGTCGCACCCATCTGATTGCTCCAGCTCCCCTGAGCGTATCAGGTGACAGTAAGAGGGGGGAAGGCGTGCCCATGCCTGAAGGTGGACCTCAATTTGGTGGCAGCCTTTATGGACACTCCCCTTATTCCTACCCCAATCCTAGGCTCTAGGTTGTTTGGGGTTGTTTGGGGCCCAAAGACCCAGAAAGGATGGAGATGGAATACCCACCCCTACCTTCTTCTAGACCGCGCAGCCCTCACCCGGCATTTCTGGCCAGCTTCTGAAGACACCTGTTGTCAGAGCCCCAGGCTGCTGTCAGTGAGCACAACTGTCCGCCAAGTGATACCTTAGGGGGCGGGTGCCATGGTAGGGAGGAACCAAGCACAGAAAATCGTCTCAATCAGTTTCACAGGGTGTCAAGGACCATGGTGGGCCTTGGTGGCACACGGGTGACCAAGGAAAGCTCTAGTCCCGTCCTCTGTGGAAAGAAAACACCTCCCTTTGTCAATATCCAGGTGGAAAGCAAAACTCTGCAGCCTGGAGAAAGTCCCTATGGGGAAGGTGACTGAGGACATGTTCCCTCCCTAAGTTGTGCGAGATTCGCCCTCCTAACTTCCCGGAGAGAGTAAAAATGTGGAACCGCTGGAAAGGAACCTGAAGTTACCCACACAAATTGTGAAACAGAAGTAATTGTTCTAGTTGTGCTAAGAGACAGTGTAAGTATCAAAATTCCCAGCAAGGCAAACAAACAAACCTGAAGGAAGTAGCCCCCTGGGGTGCGTGGGGGTTCAGCTGGTGGAGCCTCCAACTCTTGATTTAAACTCAGGTCATGATCTCGTGACTTGTGGGATTGAGCCCCCACGTCGTGCTCTGTGCTGACAGCGCAGAGAGTGCTTGGGATTTTCTCTCCCTCTCTCTCTGCCCCTCCCCTGCCCTCTCTCTGTGTATCTCTCTCTCTAAATATAAATAAATAAGCATTTTTTAAAAAGCACATTCCCAGAAGGTCTGACCGTCAGTAGCCCCCTGCTGAGGCTGAGGTCCTCTTCCAGGCTACAAAAGGAACGGAGGCGGACCGAAGCTGGTTTCCTGAGACCGCACAGAGCAGGCGTGGAGGCGCCTCCTCCTGCAGCAGCCATCACCGTCCACGCACCTGGGGCCTGGGGGTAGGAGACGCGTCCACACATGAGCTGATCCACGGTAGCCATTCAGAAAAACCCGGCGCTACCCGGTCACTGCGCCTGAACAAAGCTGGCTGGCGCCCTGGCCACCGGTGTCCCTCTCTGAAACATTTAGGGAAGAAAAGCACAGTGATGTGATGACCTGACGCCAGACGGAGAGCAGCCGACCTCCTCAGAGGCAGGGCTTCTCTCTTAGTGTGATTTTGTAAAAGCAGGAACCACTTACAATCAGATATGATATAAAACAAAGAATACTGTCTTATATAATATTTGTAAGTTAAAAGATACATGCATTTTTATGTATGTATAAATAAACCTAGATTAAGGCATAAGGCTTAGAAAATATAAATCCCAGACTCAGGGGTGCTTGGGTGGTTCAGTTGGTTAAGCATCTGACTCTTGATTTCAGCTCAGGTCATGACCCCACAGTGTGTGAGATCGAGCCCCGCGTCGAGCTGACAGCGTGGAGCCTGCTTGGCTGCTCGGGGGTCTCTTCCTTCTCTCTCTGCCCCGCCCTCACACACGCTCCCTCTCTCTCTCAAAATAAACAAACATTAAAAAAATTTTACAGCTCAGTTTTAAAAAAAAAAAGTCCCAGATTTAAGAATTACTCCCAACAGGAAATACCTCTTAAGGAATTCATCTGATGTGGGGAAAGATTTATGCACAAAAGAAAAAAGTTTATTTTTAAAAATAACACAACATGATTTAAATGAAGAAAAAGCTAAAACATGTAACCACTGAACAACACCGGGATGAAGAAAGTGTGCACACGACTTTACGATGTGGCGTTGAAAAACCCACTTAATAATTATGGGTAATGTGGCTGGCTGGGAAGCTTAATAGCAATATTAATAGAGAGCTCATAATAGAAGAAGCATAAAATAATATTTTAAAATAAGGACAAAGTATGAGAAGGGAAAGAGAAAGTATAATGAAAGTCACCTTTATTCTAAAGGGGAGAACACACGCTGTCTAAATCTTGGTATTGGGTGCTAAATTCAGCTCAGATGTAAGTTTAAATTTTTTTTAATTCTAAATTGATGTAGACATTTACTACATTCAGGGATTGGAAAACTTCATGTCATAAAGATGATAGTTGATGAAAGACAGTTCAGAAATCCAAAAGGCCCAATGAATGTCAAACAGGAGAAGTAAAAGGAAATTCATACACAGCAGAGTAAGAAACTGCAGCCAGCGCAAAAGACGGAAAGTCTCGGGAGCAGCACACGCGGACGACCGGCCGCCTGCAAAGGACGCAGAGCCTTCCATCGGCTTCTCAGTGAAAACTCTATAGGTCAAAAGACAAGTTCATGAATTTTCAATGCGCTGAAACAAAATAACTACCAATCTAAAATTCTATACCTGAAAGACATAACCTTACAAGAATAAAGGCAAAACAAAAACATTTTCAGGCAAACACTGAGAGTCTTCACTGAAGGAAATGCTAAACTACCTTTGTATTCCAGGCATAAAGAAAATCATACCAAATGAAAGAACCAAGAAGGCTAGAAGGAAAGAAGAGCAACAATGACAAAAACGACAAGCGTGTGAATAAATTTAAATTTAATTTTAAAGTTAAATGAATTACTTGTTTGTATAATAATAAGTTCTTGTGAATATCTTAACTATTTAGAATTAAAAGAAAAGCAATAGAATCAATGAAACCAAAGTTTGTGCTTTCGAAATTGACAAGCCTTTAGCTAGACTGACCAAGAAAAAAAGGGGGAAGACACAAATTACTAAATTCAGAAGTGAGAGTGGGAACATTACTACCAATTTATGGGGGGGGGGCGTTATAAGAGAATACTGTGAACAACGCTACACCAACCAATTGTATAACCCTAGATGAAACGGACAAATTCCTAGAAACACATAAACTACCAAAACAGATTCAGAAGAAATAGAAAATCTCAACAGACCTATAACAAGAGATGGAATCATTAATCAAAAACCTCCCAACAAAGAAAATTCCAGAACTAGATGGCTTCATTGATGAATTCTACGAAACATTTAATGAATTAACACAAGTCCTTCTCAAACTCTCCCCCAAAAATTGAGGAGGTAGGAATACTTCCTAACTTATTCATAAGTCCAGCATTACCCTGATACCAAAGCCAGATAAATACATCACAAGAAAAGAAAATTACAGACCAATATCTCTTATAAATTTAGGTGCATAAATCCTCATCAAAATACTAGCAACCAAATCCAATGCCATATTAAAGAGATTGTACACCATGACCAAATGGACTTATCCCAGCAATGCAAGGGTAGTTTAACACAAGAAAATCAACCAATGTTGGGGTGCCTGGGTGGCTCAGTTAAGTGTCCGACTCAGGTCATGATCTCATGGTTCATGAGTTCGAGCCCCACACCAGGCTCTCTGCAGTCGATGAGGAGCCCACTCCAGATCCTCTGTTCCCTCTCTCTCTCTGCCCCTCCCTCCTCAAAAATAAATTAATGTTAAAAATTTTTTAAAAAGGAAAATCAATCAATATAATCCATTGATTAGAATACATTAATTTTTAACCAACTGTGCCTGGATGGATCAGTTGGTTAAGCATTCAACTCTTGACTTCAGCTCAGGTCATGATCTCACAGTTTGTGAGATCAAGCCCCACACTGGGCCCTGCACTGACAGCGAGAAGACCCCTTGGGATTTTTCTCTCTCCCTCTCTCTCTGCCCCTCTCCCCCTCTTGTGCATGTTCTCTCTCTCGCAAAATAAATAAATAAACTTAAAAAATAAAAAAAGGATAAATTAATTATTAGACTACATTAATGTAAGTAGAAAAAAGGAAAAAAACACATGATCATCTCAACTGACACAGAAAAAAGCACTTGACAAAATCCAATATCCTTTCGTGATTGAAACAGAAAACTAGGAATCAAGGGGCGCCTGGGGGGCTCAGTCGGTTGAGCATCTGACGTCAGCTCAGGTCAGGATCTCACGGTTCATGAGTTTGAGCCCCACGTCCGGCTCTCTGCTGTCGGTGCAGAGCCCGCTTTGGATCCTTTATCCCTTTCTCTCTCTGCCCCTCCCCCCCCTCATATTTTCTCTCTCTCTCTCGAAAATGAGTAAATATTTTTAAAAACTAGAAATCAAGGGGCGCCTGAGTGGCCCAGTCAGTTAAGCAGCCAAGTGTGGCTCAGGTCATGATCTCACAGTTCATGGGTTCGAGCCCTACATCAGGCTCTGGGCTGACAGCTCAGCTCAGAGCTCAGAGCTCGGGTTCTGTGTCTCCCTCTCTCTCTCTGCCCCTCCCCTGCTTTCACTAGGTCTCTCTCTTTCACACACACATACACACACACACACACACACACACACACAAATAAATAAATAATTCATTTTTAAATTTTAAAATAATTTTTTAAAAACCTAGGGGCACCTGGGGGGCTCAGTCAGTTTAGGTCCGGCTTGGACTCAGGTCATGATCTCACGGTTCGTGGTTTCGAGCCCCGCAGCAGGCTCTGTGCTGACAGCTCGCTCAGGGCCTGGAGCTGCTTCAGATCTCTGGCTCTCTCTCTGACCCTCCCCTACTCGCGCTGTCTCTCTCTGTCTCTCAAAAATAAAATAAAATTTTAAAAAACTTAAAAAAATAAATAAATAAAATATTTTTTAAAAATTTTAAAAACCTAGGAACCAAAAGGAAATATCTCAATTTGATAAAGTGAATTTCAGAAAAGCCGGCAGTTAGCATCACACTCGATGGTGAAAGACTAAACATGTCCCCTCCCCCTCTGATCAGAAACAAGGACGGACGCCTGCCTTCGCTGCTGCCCTTCCACGCTTTACCAGGAGTTCCAGCCAGAGCTGGAATATAGTAAAAGGCACCCAAATTCAAAAGGAAGAGGTAAGACTCTTTATTCACAGATGACATGACCTTCTCCATAGAAAATCCCAAATAATAAGAAAGCAACTAGAGCTAGTAAAAAATTCAACAACATCGCACTGTACAAGATCAACGCGCAAAAGTCAGCTGTGTTTCTACATGCCAGCAACAACCAATCTGAAAAGCAAATTAGAAAAGTGATTCCGTGTACAATACTATTTAAAATAATTAAATACTGGGACACCTCAGTGGCTCAGCCAGTTGGGCGTCTGACTCTTGCTTTTGGCTCAGGTCATGATCTCGCAGTTCCTGGGTTCGAGCCCCTCGTCGGGCTTCACACTGAGTGTGGGGTCTGCTTGGGATACTCCCTCTCTCTCTCCCTCTCTCTCTCTCTATCTCTCTCTCTCTCTCTCTCTCTCTCTCTCTCTGCCCCTCTCCCCAACTCATGCATGCACTCTCTCTCTCCAAAATAAAATCATAATCATAGAGGTGTCGATACTGAGTACAGCGGCCCAGAGATCCAAAGCAGCCTCCATCAAACTCCCAGTGGCCACTGTTGTAGAAACGGCAAACCAACCCTCAGATTCATATGGAATTGCAAGAGGCCTCAAATAGCAGAAACAATCTTGAAGAGAATAAAATTAAAGACCTCACACTTCTCAACTCCAAACTTAGTACAAATCTACAATATTCAAAGCAGCATGGTATGGGCACCAGAACAGACAGATAGACCAATGGAATAGAAGTTGAATTCCAGAAATAAATGCATGCATCTACGCCCAGTTGATTTTTGGCAAGAGGCCAAAGGCTGTTCAACGGAGAGAGAATAGTTTCATTTATAAACGGTGCTGTGATAGCTGGAGAACCACATGCAAAAAAGCATGTCGGACCCCCCTCAGGCTGCAGAACAACGTGACAACGGATCGACTCTAAGTGTAAGAGCTAAAACCATAAAACTCTTAGAAGAAAAGCGTGAGGATAAACATTCATGATCTTGGACTTAACAATGGATTCTAGGCTATGACACCAATAAAAATAAGCAAAATAAGAAAAAATAGATAAACTAGATTGCAATGAAACATAAAACTTTTGTTCAAAGGACATTATCAAAAAAGTGACAACTTTCAGAATGGGAGAAAACATTTTCAAATCATATTTGTGATAAAGGTCTAGTATGCAGACCATATAAAGTCCCCTTAAAACTCAATAACAACAAGACAACAACCCATTTTTTTTTTTTTACGGGCAAAGATCCTGAATAGGCATTGCTCCAAAGAAGATACATAAACGCATGAAAAGATGCTCAACATCATTAGGGAAATGTAAATCAAGGCCACAATGAGGTACCACTTCACATCCACTAGGATGGTTATAAATTAAAGAGAAAGAACACAGGAGTGCCTGGGGGGCTCAGTTGGTTAAGCCTCCGACTTCAGCTCAGGTCACGATCTCACAGTCTGTGGGTTCAAGCCCCGTGTCAGGCTCTGTGCTGATGGCTCAGAGCCTAGAGCCTGCTTTGGATGTCTCCCTCTCTCCCTGCCCCTCCCCTGCTTATACTCTGTCTCTCTCTGTCTCTCAAAAATAAGTAAAAATGTTTAAAAACAATTTTAAGGAGATAGAAAATAAAAGTGTCGGTAAGGTTACGGAGAAACGGGAAGTCTCGTGTATTGTTGCCAGAGTGCAAACAGGTCAACCCCTGTGGAAAACAACTCGTTAGGTTTTCAAAAGCTAAACATCGGGGCGCCTGGGGGGCTCAGTCAGTTAAGTGTCCAAATCTAGGTTTTGGCTCAGGTTCATGATCTCACCATTTGTGAGTCTGAGCCCCACATCAGGCTCGGAGCTGGAGTATGGAGCCTGCTGAGGATTCTCTCTCTCCCTCCCTTCTCTGTCCCTCCCCCGCTCATGATCTCTCTCTCTCTCTCTCTCTTTCTCAAAATAAATAAACTTTAAAAAAAAAAATCTTTCTTAAAAGAGTTAAACATAGAATTACCATATGACCTACCAATTTTAGGTATATACCTAAAAGAATTAAAAATAGATCCATAGGGGTGCCTGAGTGGCTCAGTTGGTTAAGCATCCAACTTTGGCTCAGGTCATGATCTCACGGTTCATGGGTTCAAGCCCCACATCAGGCTCTGTGCTGACAGCTCAGAGCCTGGAGCCTGCTTCGGATTCTGTGTCTCCCTCTCTCTCTGCCCCTCCCCCATTCATGTTCTGTCTGTCTCTCAAAAATAAATAAGGATGGTAAAAATGTTTAAAAAAACAGATCCTTAAATAAGCATATGTCCGTACATGCTCACAGCAGCAGTGCTCATAATAGCCACCAAGAAGCAGCCCAAATGCCCATAATGTATGACTAGCATCACGCGGAGTGCAACAGCCGGACACAGAAGGACCAACATTGCGCGTCTCACTTACCTGAGGCAGCTGGAGGCAAGTGCATAGGGACAGAAAGCAGAGTAGGGTTACCAGAGACTGAGAGAAGAGAAAGAGTTTCTTTTTTAACGCGTACAGAGTTGATGTTGGCAACGATGAAAACATTTCGGGCATAGACAGTGGTGATGGGTACACGCACCGTGAATGTATTTAATGCCACTGAACTGTGCCCATCCTTACAGATGGTTAAAACGGTAAATCCTATAAACAGTCCCCGAGTGTCGTTATTCTGCGGCATAGACCAGTCATAGATAGATATTCTGAAGCCATCCATGTAAGGTCCCAACAGCAAGGGTGACCAGGAACACTGATCACATTATATATCTCCAGGTCCCAAAGGGGAACTAGTTACGTCTAGTTTCTCTGAGTGACAAGAAATAAATTAAAGAATGTCCAGGCCCAGGGGCACCCAGGTGGCTCAATAGATTAAGCGTCTGACTCTTGATCTCAGCTCAGGTCCTGATCTAGAGGTCATGAGTTCAAGCCATGCTTTGGGCTCCCCACTGGGCATGAAGCCTACTTTAAATTTTTTTAATGTTTATTTTTGAGAGACAGAGAGACAGAGTGCAAGCGAGGGAGAGACAGAGAGAGGAAGACACAGGATTGGAAGCAGGCTCCAGGCTCTGAGCTGTCAGCACAGAGCCTGATGTGGGGCTCAGAGTCACAAACGGTGAGATGGTGACCTGAGCTGAAGTCGGATACTTAACGGACTGAACCACACAAGCCCTCCTCGTGGAGCCTGTTTTTAAAACAATGTCCAGGCCCAGGAACGGCCCCCAGCAGCGTGCGTCTGGAGAACGAAGGTTTGGATATGAGGAGCTGGACAACAGGACATGGACATCAACCAGAGCCTTGCGTGTCTTGGCCTGCCGGCTCAGTCCGGGTGGGTCTGTTGTCAACAAAGCCACCTAAAGAGGGAAGAGATGTCTAGCCTTCTGCCTCAGCAATTTAGAAATTCCGCTGGGTTCGCTAGGCTGACAGCTGCTATCAACAACCAATAGTGAATGAATAAATCAAGGAGCAACTGCTGAGAAATATTTTCTCTGCATGTATTTCAAATAACGACACAGACATGTTCCCACTGACGCGTGTCATCCGAGTGCACACACGCTGTGTGTTTCCCTTCCCCGGCCCCCTCCCAGGCCCACGTCAGCTTGTGCAAGAATTCATTTCTTTTCTTCTTTACATTTGACTTTGTTTCTCATTTTTGCAGTGTTTTTCCCCTCCTCCCGTCACCCCTGCGGAGGGGAGGTCGGGTTCTGTTTGTTTGTTTTTGCTCTGCTCTGTTCTCTTGCTTTTTCGTTTGGAAACTCCCCTATACTTTCCTATTCCGCTGCTGCTCATTCTCCTTCCCTGCTCTCGTAATGCAGACCCTTATGACTCTACCACTGATCACGAACAAGATATTTAATATGCTCTCCTCTAGAATAATTTCTCTCTCCCATTTCTCTCCCTGTCTCCCAATCCCCATGATAAGTTTGGAAAGATTTTACCTCTCCCAAGCGTCTGTTCTGCTGCAATAGGTTAATCTTTTTTAGACACTCCCGGCACCGTATGTGCGTGTGTGCGTGCGTGTGTGCGTGCGTAAGGGATAGAGATTCCTTGCTCAACAGCGTTTCTTCTTTGCTGCCATGCTGCGGTCTGGTTCTGGTGTATCTGCTGTTTGTTTTTCCCTTCTCCCTACTATTTTCCTCACTGCTGCCTGGATGCTCCGCCCCTGACTTCTCGCACATTCCAGTCCAGTGCTGGGCTCTGGCAGGTGGAGGCTGTTCCGGCTGGGCCATGGGCTCCTGTGACCCTGCAGCCCCGCTGCCCTCCCGCTCCCAGGCTGGGAGACAACACACCCGAGGCTATTCCGACTTTTCCTTTTGTTGGTAATTTGGGTTTTCTTCCCAGAAGCTTATAGGATATCTTTATTTTGGAGTCAGATCATTCTGTTTTCTTGCCCGGCCACCCTGGGGTTCAGGGAGCGCTTGCTTCCCAGACTCGAGTCTGTCTCCAGATGAGCAGAGTTTCCTTCCACTGTTGATGGAAGTTTGGCCTCCGAACCACCCTTTCCCTGTCCTCCTTTGGGCACACCTGCGTCGGTCACATCTGTGCCTCTCCTCCACGAGGCGGGGCTTTGTTCCTCATGATTTCCACCTCAAGTTGTTTCCTGTGCTTTCTACGTGCTCGTGCAGGCCCCCGTTCACACTTCAGCCGTGCCCGTGCCCGGCTGCCGTTCGGGTGCTGGGTCGGAGGCTGACACCTCATCCGACCGTGTGCACGTCGCTCTGGGTCATTTCGAGCCGCCGGGAGTTGGCTTTGAGTCCGCGCGTGCGCGCTCGGCGCCGGCCCCTCCTCTGTGCTCGGCGGTTTCCGATCGAGGAGGTCGGCTGCTTTCCTCGTCCGCAGCTCCGGGCCGTCAGCTTCAAGCGACCGGCCCTGTCCCGTCTCAGTCACAGACGCGGCCGGCCGCGCGGCCTTCTTGGAGCGTCTTCTCAGCTCGGCCCTCGCCGGTTCTCACGGTTTTCCTCACTGGCTGCCGGTTCCTCCTCTTCTTCCCAGCCACAGGAGTGCCCTCCCAAGCCTTGCAGGTGACAATGACCGTTGTGTAGTTCCTGCCACATGGTTGCGGTGTCACCACGTGAATGACGCCTAATGTGGGCCGGGCAGCAAGTCGGCCTGATGGGGAAGAGGAAATTGCACCAGGAACCGTGATGTCGATCTAATGATGCTCACTGTAAATGGCACTTTGACGGCCGTGTAGGGTGACTCTGTGGGAGTCCACGTCACAGCAATGCGGCGGGGACGTCCGTGTCTCCCTGCCGTCTGAGGCTTCCGCTGTAGGTGGTAAAATATCGTTCTACCAACATAGCCGTCACCCATGTCAAGGACTACAGAACCCGGAGAAGCTGTGCTCACCAAATGTCCCCCCCGCCCCCCCAGCTTGTGAAGTAGTTAGCTGAGGTGTGGCCTTAGCCCCAAGCCCAGGAGACTGTCACTTCTTTATGATTTATGTATCAGAGCATTCATTTCTGCCGAATCTCTAGCCCAGGACCGCCATAGTGCCCGGGACTCCAGTGCTCTTTCTTCTCTTCTTCACCCACATCCGCTCTGAGTCCGGGGTTCACAATGTCTGTTTCTGTAAAGAGCCGGATAATAACTATTGCTGCCCTTGCAGGTCACGTGGCCTCTGGGACTACCCTGCTTTGCTGTCACGGCTGAGAAGCGCCAGAGGAAAGGGTAGACGAGGAAGACCGGAGCCAGAGCCCCCGCTCTAGCCGATGCTGTCCGTCCCCACGGCTTGTGGGTACTTTCCGAGCCGGGCGTCGCCGCCACCGAGCCTCAGGGGCGTGTCGGCCCCGCCCGCGCCTTCACGAGGGGGAGTGTTAGCCGTCTAGAGCCCGAGACGCTCAAATCAAGACTTGATTTTTCCACCTCTCTGGATGTGGCCAGTTGCATTCAACTTCCATTGTCATCAGCTGCTTCTCTGTATGTTCAGCATCTAAATTTCAGAAGCTAAAAGCTGAAAAACTACATTTTTCAGACTCCCTAGCAGTGGGACTTCGGAGCGGAGCGGTTACATTAGAAGCATGCTCACGAGACGCCGCACCGACGGCTGCCGACGCGGGTGCGGTGCGGTCGGCGGGAAGGAGACAAGGCCCCGCGCCCCGCCTCACGGCCCCGGCTACCCACGTCTCGGAGACCCAAGGGGCCGCCTCTCAGCCCCCACTCCCCAGCCGGTCTGAAGCCTGGTAGTATGCTGGGTTCCGTTTTGTGCACCAAGCCGGGGTCGATACCCTCACCCACACTCACCACTCCCCATCAACGTCACTTCAGCAAACCTCAATTTTATGTGAATTGGGTTCCAGTCAGAATATTCAAAACCACACAGTAATGTGAACAGGAAAAAAAAATACTATGAAGAAGTGTTAACTAGGAAAAGGAGGTTCCCCTCAAGTAGGTAGAAGGGTGTCCCAAGGGACGCAGGCGTGACCTCGGGAAGTCGCTGCTTCAGCCAACCCCGCCCACGCACCAAACAAACCCCACATGTGACTTTTGATTCCCCCAAAACTCACTGTACTGGTAACATAAACAGTGGGTAACACACGCTTGAGTGTTTCAGGTATTGCTATATTCTTACAATAACCTACAATGTTATTCCGGAAGTCATAAGAAAGTATTTACAATAGATACTGTATCATGGAAAACATCAGCGATAAGGGGCTGTGCAGGCCACACCCACTTGTTCAAGGCTCCCCACTGCACACCCAGGGCTGTTGGAGAGAAGAACCCAGAACCTGGAAGAGCCCCACACCTGCCACAAGGGTGAGGCTCATTTCTGGAGGGTGTGGCTTCCACAGGTGGAGAGGAAAAGAGGGTGCGAGTCTGAGCTGGTGTGTAAGAGCAGCTGCCACACGGTGGAGAAACTTGAGAGGGTGCAGGCAGGACGCAGCTGGCCTAGCGGGCCGCTCAGGTGACAGCCTCCCACCTCCTGCCACCGGATCCTGGCCTCTGCACCAAACAGCAGCAGCGCACCACGAGGGATGCAGGCCCTTCTCCGGGCCAGTCCTTGCGGCGTCCCTCCAGCACCCCCTATGGGCAAAATCTAGCACCACGCCAGCTGGCAAAGGGGAGGCATGGGGCGGGGGCAGAGACAGTGTCCTTGCAGAGCAGATGTGGGAGGGGTTTAGAGCTGGGAGGGGTCGGAGTGACAGGTGGCACACTGCTTGATCCATCAAACCGAAAGCAAGGGGTGATCCCCACCTTCCCCTCACCGCTTACATATTACTAAGGCATGTCAGTTCTACCTCCAAAATCTATCTCCAGCCACTCTCCCTCCCTCTCCATCATCACTGCTTTACTCCAAGTCACAACATATCCAACCTAGACCTACAGAAATACAACCTGTTCCTAATCTGGTAAACTCAAAACTATAATCCAGTCCATCCCCCACCAAAGTAATCTATACAGTCAATGAAATTCCAATCAATTTCAGCTCATTCAGAAATTCACCTGGGGGGAAAATGTGTAAAATTATCCAGGTAATTTTGGAAAGGAAGCCAAAAGAGAAGGGACTTGTCCTATCAGAAATCAAAAGACATTAGAAACCCATAATGAAACATTCCAGTGTTGGTGCGGAGATAGATGGGAATTTAGACCTCAGAAACAAACCTATGGGAGTTTAGTATATGACCAAGTTAGCAATTCAAATAATCGGGGAAATGATGTTTTTTTGATAAATGGTATTGGAAGAGGGGAGAATAAGGTATATTCTTCCTTCATACTATGCACAGAATACGGACGCCTGGATGGCTAATGGAGTAAGGGTCTGACTCTTGGACTCGGCTCAGGTCATGATCTCAGGGTCATAGGATCAAGCCCCGCATCCGGCTCCGTGCTGTCAGCTCAGAGCCTGGAGCCTGCTTTAGATTCTGAGTCTCCCTCTCCCTCTGCCCCTCCTCTGCTCACGCTCCCTCTGTCCCTTAAAAATCAGCATTAAAATAAATAAATAAAGTGATTTACATTTTAAAAAACTATACACAGAATAAATTCCAAATGATGAAAACCAAGTTTATTTAAAATTTTTCATTAATAATGAAGTTATTTAAGGCTGTATGTTTTCCTCTCAACACAGCGTAAGCTATGTCCCATAGAGTTGGGTATGAGGGATCTACTTTTGCAATGTTTTATATATCATGTGTACTTTTATATATAATGTGTTCAGGTCACGATCTCATAGTTTGTGAGATCGAGCCCTGCATCAGCCCCTGTGCTGACAGCTCAGAGCCCGGAGCCTGCTTCGGATCCTGTGTCTCCCTCTTTCTCTGCTCCTCCTCTGCTCCTGCTCTGCCTCTCTCTTTCAAAAATAAATAAGCATTAAAAATTTTTTTAATCGGGGCGCCTGGGCAGCTGAGTGGGTTAAACCTCTGACTTCAGCTCAGGTCAGGATCTCATGGTTGGTGAGTTCAAGCCTGGGGCGGGGCTCTGTGCTGACAGCTCAGAGCCTGGAGCCTCTTCAGATTCTGTACCTCCCTCTCTCTCTGCCCCTCCCCCTGCTCATTCTGTCTCTCCTTCTCTCCCTCAAAAATAAACATTAAAACAATTTTGTAAATAATTAAAAATCTTTAAATAAAAAATAAAAGAATTTGTCAATATCTTAAATATTTTTTCTTTTAAAAAATATTTTATTGCCTGCCGAGAATTATTTTGGACTTTGATCCAATATGCATCCTATATCTCTTTATTCAACTTGTATATTTGTTCCGGGCTTTATTTTCTGGCCCAGATTATTTCTGCAAATATGGGGTTTAAATGTATGCAAAGTCCTCTCCCTCTACGCATTATAATTAAATTGGACTTGCTGTTTGTGCTGCTTATTTTCTTTATTCTCATATTTGTTTTCTGTCTGCAGATCCGTACATTTCTGGAACGGGTGCTCTGAAGCCCGGGGAAAGAGTGAGGCCAGTGCTCTGGTGCTAGGCCCTGCCTGCAGGGCGCCGGTGGGAGCGGACGACTCCACGGAGAAGCCGCGCGGGCGGGGTCGCGGCGGTGGGGGCGGAGCCCGGTTGCGGTCAGAGGCTGTCAGTCCCGTTGCCAGGAGGCGGAATCCGGACACAATGGGGTCCGGGAGTCGGGCTGAGGGGGGGCAGGCATCCAGGCACCCCACCTTGCCTTCCCCGCCGGGAACCACGAAAGCAGGTTAGTGCGTTAACTTTGGGGCCCCCTCTGGGCACCAGGTTCCCCACGTCGCCTTCTCGCCCCAGTGTCTTGGCCTGATGGCCCTAAAACATCCCAGTCCTCCCAGAACCCCAGAGAATTCCTTTCCCCCAGGATTGAGCCCAAACTTGGCACGCTCACACACCCCTACTGGACTCACTCAGGGGGCCTGAAGCTCCGGCCCGGCCCCCCGCCGCCCCCGGTGGAGCCGGGAAAGCTCCAGTTTGTTTTCCCCGCGCCAGGGATACAGGATGGGCCCCGCCCCCGCAGTCGGGGGCGCTGGAGCCGTGAAGCGCGTTCCGCGCGAGTTCTGGGTGGAGGGGCCGGGGCCGCCACCTTGTGTCCACAGGTGCCGCGGGCCGTAAGCTCACCCCCCCCTCGCGCGCCATGGGCTCGGACGTCTGGGTCGGCTCTTGGCGGCCGCACCGGCCCCGCGGCCCCATCGCAGCGCTCTACAGTGGCCCGGGCCCCAAGTACATGCTGCCACCGAACACCGGTACCGGCGTCCGGCGCGGGTTGGAGGGAAGGGGCTACCGAGGCTTGTGCCGGGAGGGGGACACCGTACCCAGGCTGCGGGGCGGGAGGGAGGGAAGTCTGTTGAAGGGAGGGGGACGGTGGGCCGTGCCCAGGGCGGAGAGCAGCGGGGTCCCATGGTGACGCTGGGACGCTCCTTCAGGCTACGTCCTGCACGACCCCTCGCGGCCCCGCGCCCCGGCATTCTCCTTCGGCGCGCGCCTCCCCATGCAGCAGACTTCGTTCGGCCCGGGGCCCGGCCACCTGGTTCCAGCTCGCATGACCGTGCGCGGCCGCGACGGCACCCCCGCCTACTCCATCTACGGCCGTGTGCGCCAGGCAGCGCCCTTCCTCACTCCGGGACCCGGTCAGGACTGCTGGGACCCCGGGCTCCCCAGGGTAGAGCCGCCTCCGAGGTCCACCCGGGTACCCCGTATCTGAGCCCCGACCCCCCTCCTCGTGTACCCTAACACTCCAAAATGGGTATACCCATATATGGATCTCAAAAGAACTCCCAAGCTCCACCGGGCTTTGACAAATCGTGGCTCCGATTCACCAGGACCCCCAACCCGAGTCCCCACCAGGCCCCCAACCCTGTCCCAGCCCACACCCCCGGTCCGCCCCACAGGCAGGTACTTCCCCGAGCGAGCTGGGAACGCGACGTACCCCAGTGCGCCTCGGCACACCATCGCCCCCCGAAACTGGGGCATCCACGCGGAGCAGCAGACCCCAGGTGAGACCAGACAAGCCCATTCCAGCACCGTGGACCTTCCTATCCCCGACGGGGAACCAGACTGCAGAGGGGAGACCCTGGCCTGGCAGGGAAGACTCGCCTCCCGAACTCCACCCCTTGCTGGCTCCTCCCCAGGCCCCGGGGCCTACACTGTGCCCTCGCTTTTGGGTCCACGCGTCATCGGTAAAGTCTCGGCCCCAACTTACTCCATCTATGGCCGCAGCGCAGTGGGCAGCTTCTTCGAGGACCTCAGCAAGGTGGGGGTGGGGCTGCAGGGCACGACGCAGCGCGGGGGGGGGGGGGTGCACCTGGTGGGCCACAGAGAGTCGGGTAGCAAGAGGTGAAGGCCAGTGCACCCCGTTGCCCTCCCACAGACCCCGGGTCCCTGCGCCTACCACGTGGTGAACACTGGGATCTACAAGCCTCGGGCCCCCCAGTTCTCAATGCTGGCGCGGACTTCACTCCCCCAGGACAACACCCTAAATCCGGGGCCCGCAGCCTACAACGTGGACCAGGTGGTCTGGAGTCCTGGGTCAAGAGACAGGGGCGGGGGAGGAGGGGCGGGGTCCCGGGGGTCCCGGCGCGGAGCTGGACGCCTGGCCCCGCGAGATCATCGCTGTCTCCTGGGTCTGCAGCACCGCAAGCCCGGCGGCTGGAGCTTCGGGATCCGGCACTCGGACTACCTGGCCCGGGTCCTGACCGACGTGGATGACTGACCCGCCGGGCGGGCGCGGCCCCACAAACATTTGCTTAAAGTCTCCCGAGCCAGCAGCGTGTCAGCCCCTGTGTGTTCGCGGCGGGGGGGGGGCGTGCGAGGCGCGGGGCGCGCGCGCCCACAAGTCCCGGGAGCTCCGTGGGCGAGCCGGCCCGGGAAGTCCCGGAAGTCGCGCGCCCGCGGGCCTTCCTGATTGGCCGGGACCGAAACAGGGTCGTCCCGCCTCCCTGGGGCGACCGTTGGCCGAGAGTGCCGCCTGTCCGGGCGGCCCCGCCCAGTCGCTGTCCTGCCGCCACGCGAAACCGGAAGGCACGTGGCTGGAATCTGAAGCAGAATGGGCGAGGGCCGCCGTACCGGGCAGGTACCGGCCGGGGTCAGGTTGTGAGGCCAACAAGTGGGAGCCAGACACAGACACGGGACGGGGGCGGACGTAAGAGGGAGAGACCAGATCAGGGTCGAGAGACCCGACTAGGGTGCACGGGCTGCAGAGACACACGGGGCAGCGGCAGATTCCGGCGGTCACGCACCCTTCGGGCTTGGAGCGATGGCGCAGGCGCGCCTGGTGACCTCTCAGGGGGAGGGAGCCAGGGGTCTCCAGAGCTCAAGCAACTCCCGGGGCTGATCTGCCTGAAGAGAGACGAAGGCCGCCTGAGCTAGGGGGACATCAGGGGCTTCGTGCGCGCTCTGGACGTGAGCGCGCAGGGCGCGCAAATTGGTGCATGGGAACTTCTGGGCACCCCTGGCCCTGAGGTCAGTCCGAGGCCGCCTGCCCCCGGGGACGCCACAGGGCACCACCACGGTCAGTGACCTCAAGATAACCCACGGCTGTGAGAACACCGCACTCCCTCGTGATGGCTGCACCGCCGTATCCCATGCCTAGAGGCCATGCTAATCGGCATGCCACTGCAAGGCACAGATCTGAAGAAGACCATGGCGCTGACCCAGGCCCTGGCCAAGTCTGGGCAGCATCTGGGGTGGCCAGAGGCCTTACGCTAGCAGCTCATGGACAAATATTCCACAGGAGGAGTAGGTGACAAGGTCAGCCTGGACCTGGTACCTACCTGGCTGGCTATAGGTTTCAAGATTAGAAGATGCCTCCTCTCCAGACCAGAACGTCTTACCTCAAAGAGGTCAGTTAGCAGCCTATAGGCAGTCTTCAACTTCAAGCCTGGCCTAGACAAAGTCTCTCAAAGGCAGGGTCCAGGCTTCTCACTCCCATGATGTGACTTAGGTTACCCCACCCCATCAGCCCTCCATAACAGGACGAAGTTCTCCAGTTCTCCTGAGGTACCCCAATCAGGACTCCCAAAGAAAGGGCTGGGTGTTCCTCTTTGTTCCCCAGACTTGTGCTCCTAGAGGTAGGTACTAGCCTCCTCTTCATCCCTCTCCATACCAAATCAGAACAATTTCTTTTCCATTCCCTCTCCACCAGCTGCACATCTATTACAACTGCTTAGTAAATACTTCATACCCACTGAAGTCCTAGCCAGGGAAAGTGGGGGATAATGTGGAAGTAGAGAAGTAGGTTTGTTACGTGTACTCAGCATCCCTGCCCAGCACGTACCAATGACCAACGGATGTGGTCTGGGTACCCTAATGGGGCAAGGAGGGGCGGGCCAGGGAGGAAGCCCTGCCAATAAACTGGAGTCTATTCCTGGATTCACCCTCATCCAGAGCTAAGAGCAGGTACAGGTGGGTCATTGACCTACATTCTTGATTGTAATATTGGCCAGAATCTCTGAAGAATCACTGATAGGTCATTAATCAAGGTTACTAATGAGGATATTGATCAAAGTTATTTATGGGTCATTGATGGTTATTGAACTTTGGTCAAGTCATCAGAGAAGCCTTGATTGGAGTCATTAATAAGGATTTGATCAAAATCACTATTGGGCTTCTGAGCAGTCATTAATGGGCCAAAGGATATTGGTTAATATACCCGGTGGGTCAGACCAGTCATAACGAGGAATTACCAGAATCGTTCCTAAGTTTCTTGTCATGGTCCTGGACACCTGTTGGACACCTGTCATGGTTGCTGATGAACCCTTGATCAGGATCAGTGAAGGGATCAGCGGGAGTCCTGAAGCAGGGGAGTCTGGCCAGATGTAAGGGCTGCTAGAGGGAGTGGGTTGCTGTCCTATGGGTCAGGGCAAGAAGCTGGTTCCTGCAATGGACTCCTGTATGAAGCCAGAAGTGCCAGTCGCCGTTGACAACCTGCTAGTCATCAAAGGTAAGCTGACCTCAGACTCCAGGTCTACCCCCTGCATGGTAGAGACCCCTGACTCTGGCCCCCACAGCCAGAGGCCTCTCATCAGGGAACCATGGGACTTCCCCCAATCAGTGGTGATCTGAATGAACCCCGGGGTCAGTGTCCCATCGAGAGATCCCTGACCACCAACTCAGAAGGGTGACCTGACTGATGCACAACGCACCTATTGTTGCGAGTTCAACAGGGGACTTGATCTTCAATATTCAGGGTCCCTAACCCCTCCTCATGACTGACCCAAGTACCGGTATACCCCTGTGAGAAATAAGCCCACTGATCCAATCAAAGGAAGGCCACGGAGACTCAGCACAGTGAAGCCAGGCTTTAATCAACGTTCTTGCAAGGGCAGGTGTCTGACAGCACACTCAGGGCATGTATAGAGGGCAGCTTATCTCCTAGGGTGAAGTCCCGCCCCTGGTTCCTCACTGGCTGACTACCACAGAGGTTACAGCCTTACCCGGATGTAACCTATGCGCATGGAAGGCAAAAAGTAGTCTGGTTGAAACAAATGTAAATTCCCTGAGGAGACCAGACGTCAGTTCTTTGGCATATACTCATTGCAAAGCCCAAGAAAATAAGGCCATTAAAGAGGGGAAGAAGCAGGAAGTGAAGTACCTAAGGGTTTGGGACTCCATGGGTGGGGGCAGGGGTGTGACTACATATTTCCAATAGGTTGTAAACCTATTGTTAACCAGACAGCGCAGCTTTTATTTGGTATTTCCAAAAATGAACCATCTCACTTCTCACGCACCACTTCTTTGAAAAGCTCCAGACTCCTTATCTCCAGCCCCTTCTGCACCTCCCAACCGCCTCCATCCTCAGTGAGAAGATGGCGGACAGCGCATCCCATCTGGTGGTGGACTTGAATGATTCCCTAGTCACACCCATCAGCTGGCAAGAGCCCTGGGGAGCACCTGTAACTGCTGGAGCTCGTGTGGCCTATGGGAATCCCAGTGTGGCTGTGGTCTCTGGGTAGGTCTCCTAAAGTGAGCTCATCTTCCCCTTCATAACTGTGGCACTTTGGTCCCCTGTGCCTCTTAGGAGCTGGCCGAAGGCCTAGCCCAGGAGCGCTTCGAGTGAATGTTCGGGCGCAGAGCTTGGACCTGAGCCTGGGTCCAGGCCTATCCTATGCTCCTGGGCCTCCGCGCGCGTAGGAGGAGCTGCACGTGCCCATGGACGGTGGGCACCGGGAGACGTCCGTCCCTCCCCACCAACCCAGGCCCCTATCCTTCTCCGAGTTCCCATCCCCTTTGCTTCCCCGAGCCCCGGATTCTCACCCCTGGACCCCTGCCTCTGACCGAAACCGCGCAGCTCATCCTGGCGCAGCCACGGGAGGGATCCGCTCCGGCAGGGGGTGGGCGCCAAGCTGCAGGTCAGCGTGGACTAGAGGCTGGCCCTGCAGGGGATGTCGTGCCCTCGGACCGCGCGCCCTTCGCCGCCCTCTTGCCGCCGCCCACCGAACGTCGACCGACACAGAGCGCAACAGCCGGCTGCAGCGAAACCGCAGGAAAAGCGCCGAGACTAAGGGCAGTGGGTGGCGCTCCGAGTGAAGCGCGGCCACCACGGGACGGAGAAGGGGGGCGGGGTGGGGAGGACGCCCCGCCCGGCCCTGTATTTGGCCGCAGGCGGAGCCCACCACTTTTTGCGCATGCGCGCAGCGAGGCAAGGCGGGGCAGGAAGCAGGGCCGTTCAGTTTTTCTGCGCGTGCGCGATGCCCTTGAGCATGCGCACTGGCATCGAGCGTGCCGGTAGCGCCGGAACCAGGCGAGTCCGACAGCGCAGCGTGGTCGATCCTGCGGCGGCCACGAGCTCACGCAGAGCGGGGCTTTCGCGAGTCGCGGCACTGACGTCGGGTTCCGAGGAGCCTGGGTCGTGCTCGGTCTGTAGTTCTCTGTCCAGCTCTCTGACCTTACAGGTGCGCCACCGGGAGGGCGTCCTGGAGGAGGGGCTTCAAGGGAAAAGCATCCATAGGCTGTCTTCGCTTTGCCAGGCACATCCCTTGTGCTGCTTAGAGCGCGTATGCAAAGAAGGAAGCTGATGTAGAGAGGCTGTAGGACGTGCCGAAGGTCATCCAGCCCAGAGCGCAAACCCAGGAACCTTCTGGACGTGGGCAGAGACCAGACGTCTGGGAATCCTCGGGAGGGTCTCTTAAGCGGCTGAACAGGTGAGGGGGGAGTCCTGAGGCCCCCACTTAGCAAACTTCCAGGGGCTCCCGTGAGAAGAACATGGCGGACACCGATATTGGTGTCAGGATCCTGGCCGAGAAGGGTGGTAGTGGGGGCTTGTGACCAGTGGAAACCTCGTTCCCCTCTCGGGGTGAGAGCACAGGAAAGCTCGGCGTGGAGCGGCATCGGTGGGTACTTGTCCGGGCTCCCTGTGGGCAGACCCGCGTGGGTGCAAAGGGCTGCTGCTGAGTGCGAGGGAGGGGGCACAGGACCAGGGTTGAAGTGAAAGGCTGAAGGGGCGAACGAGCCCGTCTTTGGGGGTTAAAGCCAGAGACTCAGCCTCCTTTCAGGAAATGGGGGTTTATTGCAAACCGATACACATGCTCAGGAGCCCAGGCAAGGCATGCACTTGGAATGCTTCCCATCAGCTGACACGGTGAGGTGCGGAGTGCTTCCCCAGGCCACATAGAGCTGTAGGTGCAAGGACCCGGGTGGGATGAGACAGAGGCTCTCCAGCTAAAGGACAGGAGTGACAGGCCTGGGCATTTGGGGACACCTTTCATAGGTGAAGCAGTTCTCAGCTCTGCTGAGCACTAAATGAGCAGCTGCAGTGTGGGCTTGGTCCTTCAGATGGTGGCAAGTCTCCCCAGAGCAATGGGGGCTGACCCAGGAGGCTGAATCATTTGCAGGCTCCTGACACCTGTGCTCTTTCCTAGCGCATCAGGTCCATGCTGCTGCTGGTTTGGGCACCCAAGGCTTGGCACAGGCTCTCTCATCTCAAGCCCTCAGCCCTCCTTTGGACCCCAAGAGGCAAGGCCCGACATGTGAGGTGCCGGCTCCTGTCAAGTCAGGGCCCTGGAGAGAGAGGCAGGCAGAGCCGGCCCCAGGGCCCTGGGCTTCGAACCAGGCTGTTGATCACTGCCTTGTTTGGGGCTGGGCTGGGTGGGGCCTGGCTGGCCGCAAGGGCTGAGAAGGAGCAGCGGAGGCAGCAACAGCGGACCGAGGCCCTGCGCCAGGCGGCTGTGGGCCAGGGTGACTTCAGCCTGCTGGACCACCGGGGACAGGCCCGCTGCAAAGCCGACTTCCGGGGCCAGTGGGTGCTGATGTACTTTGGGTTCACTCACTGCCCCGACATCTGCCCAGATGAGCTGGAGAAACTGGTGCAGGTGGTACAGCAGCTGGAGGCCGAGCCTGGCCTGCCCCCGGTGCAGCCTGTCTTTATCACTGTGGACCCCGAGCGGGACACCGTCGCAGCCATGGCCCGCTACGTACAGGACTTCCACCCACGGCTGCTGGGCCTGACCGGTTCCGCTGAGCAGGTGGCCCAAGTGAGCCGCAGCTACCGTGTGTACTACAGCGCCGGCCCCAAGGACGACGACCAGGACTACATCGTGGACCACTCCATTGCCATCTACCTGCTCGACCCTGATGGCCTCTTCACAGACTACTACAGCCGGGCCAGGTCAGCAGAGCAGATTGCAGACAGCGTGCGGCGCCACATGGCTGCCTTCCGCAGCGTCCTGCACTGAACCGGGCCATTAAAGAGAGTGTGACGGCGCCGTGTGCCTGTGATTTCCAGCGGCGGCCCCAGGAGGCCTAGGCAGGAAAGGGCAGCCCTTTCCCTGCATGCAGCAGGAGTTGATGTCTTTTTAAGGGTTAGGTGGGATGGCAACACCATTTTATTGGGCTGGGCCAGCCAGGAAACAAGGGCAGAGTGAGCAGATGCAGTGCCCAGCACCCATGAGGGACGGAGCTCCAGAGCCCACCCCTCGGCCTCCACACTCCCCACTCAGGGCTGGGCCATGGAGGGGGCAGCGTACGTCTGGAAGCGCTTGTGGGCCCGCTGGTGGGTGAGGAGTCTCAGGGACATGGTGTCCACAGCTGCCTCCAGCCCCGGCTGCTGGGTGATCTCCACTGTGTGGTCGTTAGCCTGCAGGGATAAGGTGTCAGCAGAGTCCAGGACCACGTCCCTCCCAGGCGCCCCAGGCCACTCACCAGCTGCAGGGAGGCCAACATGGAGCGACACACCTCGAAGGCAGGCTGGCCAGCTACTAGCTCCGCGAAGGGACACCACTGGTTGAGCTGGCTGAACCTTGAGACCACCTGGTCCCCATAGGTGTGGATGTCAAAGGGCACATGCTGTTCCTGCAAGAAAGAGGGGCAAGATCCTGGGGCAAAACCCTGGCAGGCGGCAGGGGCGTCCCTATCTGCCAGTCAGGGGTTGGCCCAACTCCTCACCTGCTCCTGGAGCAGGGGCTGGACGGTGTCTTCCCAGTGCCTGATGCGCTCACTCAGCTCCGTCTCCTGCACAAACTTCTGAGACGTGGCGATGAAGAGCTCCTATGGCAGGAGCAGGACGTGCCACCTTCTGTGCAGGGGCCCCTCACTCAGCCCCCCAGACCCCTACCTGCTCTAACTGGGACCTACCACATTCCTGCGGACCAGCTCTTCATAGCTCAGGGATGCTGGCATGGCCTCTGCTTCTGGAAAGGGGGCAGCTATTAGCTGCTGCGGCCGTGGGCCACACCCCCTCCTCCTTCCACTGTCCTCAGGGGTCCCTTGTGGCCCCTGGCCAACAGCTCACTCTCAGACCTACCCAGGTCTGCGGCTTCCCCAGGCTTTGCCTCCTGAGGCTCCGCATACTCCTCAGGCTCCAGAAAGTCATCTGCTGGCAGACAGAGAAGCCCCAGCAGGAGGCAGGTTGGCTGGCAGCAGATGCTGAGCCCCCACCCAGGCCCATCCCAGTAGGCTCCCACCTGCTGCCCCCAGATCTTCTAGGGAATCCTCCAGGCGGTCCTCTTCCACAGGCCATAGCCCCTCCTCGGGCCTCGGCAGCCAGCGCTCCGCCATCTGTGCACAGAGAGCATCTATGAGGGGCACTGCTGTCTCCCACCCAGGGCCCCCCACAGGGTCCAGACAGCAGCCAGTACTTGCCTCCCTCCTCTGCAGCTTCCGGAGGGTCTCCAGCTGCTCCTTCACATGCTTCCAGTATAGGACCTCCATGTCTGCATGCAAAGCCCATGTGAGAGGGACTCGAATGCCCTGCCCAGGCCCCCCTCCCCAATCCACCTAGAGCCTTGGGTACCCCCAGGCCGAGGGGAGGCAAGCACTCAGCAGAGTGCGCACACGGCCCTGACCTCACCTGCAAAGGACGGGCCCTTTCGCCGGGACCTCCTGCTGTCAGCATGCTCAGCATCTTCAAGAGAATGTGGTCAGCAGGAACCAAGCCAAGTCCCTGTGAGCTGGACCCAGACCCTCCTGCCCTGGCCCAGCCCAACCACACCCACTCACAGGCAGCCAGGTACCACTGGTGGAAGTCCTGCAGCTTGGAGACACCCTTCCTCTTGCGCTTCTGTCCTGGAACCTCCTCCACACAGGGGGGCACAGAGTAGGGCCTACCTGGGGGCAAATGGCTATGTCTCAGCGCACAACCTCAGGCCCTGGGGCAGATGACGGCCCCCACAAGCCCTAGGAGCAAGTGCAAAGTGCACGAGGCAGCACAGCCCCCACCAGAGCCCACACTCATCTACCACTAGTGCTCCAGAGAACCCACCCACATGTGCCCAAGTGAAGGTGTCCCTCCACCCGATTACCTTTTTTGAAGGGCTTAGCGTCCAGGGAGTCAAAGGGATCCAGGCTCTCCCAGGGGTCTGGGGTCTCCTGAGCAAAGAGCACAAGCAGACCCTGGAGGGAGCAGATGTGCACCTTCCCCCCAGAAGTCCAGACACTGAGTGCAATGACAGCCAGAGAAGGGCTGGCCACATTCAATCCAGGACCCACAGGTGACCCACCAGAGAGGGAGGTGCCCCAAAGCGGCAGAAGAGGGGATTCCATTTCTGGGGGAAGGAAAATTCCTTGCAAAAGAGAACACAAAGGGCCTCAGGCTAGGAGCCCAGGCATCCAGGGCTCTGAAAGCTAGCGGGAGTGAGGGGTGGGCAGCGGAGCCCCAAAGCACACCCCCCCCCCCCGCCACGGGGGCTCTGAGCCCCTGACTCACCTTCAGCAGGAGCGTGGGCTCCCGTCGCTCCCGCAGTGCACGCCTGCTAGGCTGGGCCTCGCTCTGCAAAGAGACAGCCCCAGAGGTCCCCTCTCTCCACCTCCACCCAAGGCCGGGGCACCCTGGCAGCTCTGCTCTAGGGTCAGACGCCAAGAACCCGCAGGGACCCTCTTAAGGAAAACAAAAACTTAAATTTTAGGAGAACATACAGACTAGTAAACTAGTGGTCATGGGGTACTATTCTTTTCCCTTAAAAAAATACCCCCCCCCCCAAAATGCAATTAACATCCATGCATCTACCAATCAAAATGAACAAATACTAACATTTTTCCTGCATACATCAGGGTTTTTCTTTTAATAAAAAGACTTCTGAGCTCCAGGCTGGAACACAAAGCCAGCCCATGGGGATGGAGGGGTGCAGCAACAGCCTCCAAAGCCTCTCCCCCCCGGCCAGCCCGAGCTTAGAAGAGTCAGCTTTGGAGACCAGCCAGCATCCTAGGTGGCACCCTGACCACAGGCTCAGACCCCTAACTCCAGGCCAGCTCTCTAAGGAGCGGCAGCTGTTCTGCTCAGAGAGAGGAAAGGTGTGGAAGGCAACACCTGAACAGGCTGGGTGTAAGGACCAAGGCCCGCGGGCCTGCAGGCGAAGCCCCCAGAGCTGCCTGTCCCACAGCAGCACAGGCCTGTGCAGGCCTCGCAGGGTTCCCACCTGCTGCGGGCTCCGGGGCTCCCGGGGCTCTGGAGGGACATCAGGGGCCAGGGCCTCCGGGAGCCCTGCTGCCCTGTCCGCATCCTCATCCTCCTCACCACCTCCAGGTAGCGGGCCTGCTGGAGAGGTACCTGGGCAGGGGAGCGAGAGACCGGTCAGCCCCGAGAAGCCCAAGACCCGACAGCAGATGGAAGGCTGCCCTTGGCCAACACCGCAGAGAGCCTGCAAGGCCGAGCCCCTCGCTCAGCACACTCGTAGACCCGGAGTGGTGCCCCCACTCCTCTGTCAGGCCACTCCTTCATTTGGCTCGTTTTACTTTTTAGCATTTTTCTCCTCAAAGGCTGCCCTCCCAGGGTAGGTCCACACCTCACAGGCCCAACAACGGTCAGAGGGCAGTCACAAGACTAAGACACCACAGGGGGGCCAAAGTGGGGGGGAGGCCTAGGCCCAGAGAAGCCAGGCTTCGTTGCTCCCCACACCTCACCCCTGGGGAGGCTGAGCACAGCCCCATGCGGAGACCCATCCCCCACCACCACCCGGCAAGTCCCCGGTGTGCTCTCTTCTCACCTGGCTCCGGGGACACACTGAGCACAGGAGCGGGACTGCACACAGAGACTTCCATGGGCTGCTCCTCGGCCCTCTCGGCCTCTAGAAGAGATGGGGGATTGGACAGACTCAGCCCAATCCCTCCCTCCAGGAGGCCCCTCCCAGGGGCCCAGCAGAACCAGGGCTGGGGAAGGAAGGCAGAGACCCAGCACAGGACTCAGGGGCCCTGGGGCTGAGCCAGCTATGGGCAAAGGGGGCAAAGGGGACGTAGCCTGGCAGACCCATCCTCGGGTGCCTGGGGAGGGAGGCGGGACCAGAGCTGACAGGCACAGGGGACCCGACAAGGGGTCCAGCCCAGAAGACCCTTCCTTCCCACCAAGCCCCCACATCCAAGCCCTCACCCTTCTGGCTCTCCACTGGGGATATGCCCACCGGCTCCAACATGAAGGCTCCTCTGAGATGGGGGGTGCACGTGTTCATCCTAAAATCCTTCCGGCTGGCCAGGACCTCCCCCTGACAGCTGTGCTAACAGAAACACAGCCACTGCAGAGGTCCTTCCTCAGCAGCCGTCTTCCCTTATCTGACCCCCCTCACCAGGCCCCGGCCAGTACCTGTACAGGGGGCTGACACTCTTCTCCATCTCATCCGGGGCCACGAGGGCCATGGGCAGCAGAGGGACGATGAGGACCTCCTGCGTGGAGGCCAGGAGTGGGTGAGCCACAGGCCCCATGGGCTCCAGGCAGGGGGCGGCACGGGAGGATACCTTCCAACACCCCCATCAGCTCAATGCAGCCCCCGCAGGGGGAAGGGGACTCACACGGGGAGCCAGGTCATTCCTCAGATCCACGTTAGCACGGGAATCAGGGAGGTCATCCAGCGACAGGAACTGCGGGGAGACAGAGCTCAGGAGCGGAGCCGGCAAGTGCACAGCAGGCAGCGGGCACGCACCCGAGAGATCTCACCTGGTCCTCCGCCTCCTGGGGGGCCCCGGAGCTGGCATCCCCAACGGCCCCAGGTTCCCGCACCGAGGAGAGCTGCTTGGCCCGCCTGAGAGAGAATCAGCACATGGGCACCTGGGAGGCTGCAGGCGGGGCAGACGCTCGCGCCTCCACCTGCGGCTCAGACCACCAGTACTCACTTCTTGCCGGAGATGAAATCGAGGGCCTGGTAGACCAGCGAGTACAGGTACTCCACCTGGGAACCAGAAGCAGACAGTGAGGACACAGACAGGAGCAGCCTCAGAGACGCAGAGACGAGCGTGTGCACAGAGAAGCCCGCCGTCCCCTCTAAAACCTCCAGCACAAGTCCTGGCCTCGTGGCTGCTAAAGAGACGTCCCCAGTCAAACAGGCACACCTCGTCAGTTGTGGCGGTCTCCCCGTCCTCCGTCCCCACCAGCCACGCAGCCCCAGGAATGGCCACCTCGCGCAGCACTGCCTGGCTTCACTCCCTGCACGCCAGCCTGCGTGTGGCCCGCTGGCCCACCGCTGTGCTGCTCCCGCCCAGCACCCGCAGTGGCTCCTCTTCCCCGCTACAGGCGAGGGCCACCACCGCCCCATCTCTGGGACCCCCGGTGAGTCCCTGCCTGCCCTGTCACAGCTCCAGCCACAGCCTGTGGGACCCAGCCGTTACAGTGAGGGCCAGGATTTCCGAGGTGCTGACCAGCAGGGTGTGTGTCCCACCTCTGGGTGACACCACCCAAGAGCACAGGCAAGCCCTCGTCTGGGCCCCGCCTTTTTTTTTTTTTTTTTTTAAAGGCAGCGCATGTCTATTGCACTTCTATGCACGGGGTTCTGCGCTAGACCCGAACACAATGGTGAGCACAAGACGTGGCGGCCCCTCATCGCACGGGCCCCGTTTGTTAGTTAATAACCACTACCTGTTCCAAGTGTCTGTTCATGTATACAGGATTGTGTTCATGCTTCATCCCGTCTAGTCTGTCTGAATTAGGTGTCACTGCTGTTCCCGCTTTATAGGAGAATAAACTGAGAGAAATAAAGTCGCCTGGATCAGGGGTAGGTCTGGGAACTGTACCCAGGGATGCACGAATCTCAGGCTGCCCTACCTAATCCGGCGGCCACTAGCCACGCGTGAGTTAGCCAATTTTAAATTTAAGTTAACTGAAAGTAAAACTCAAAATTTCTCAGCCGCACTGGCCACATTTCAAGGGCTCGGTAGTCACGGGGGGCAAGTACTTACCGTCTTTGACAACACAGGTCAGAGACCACGTCTGTCATTTCAGAAAGTCCTACTGGACAGCGCTGATCTGAAGCTTACACTCTCCCACACCTTCCAGACTTTACCATTAACCTTTCATTACACTTGCTCTACCACACATCTCGCCGTCGGTCGCCTCCCGTTTTGTTTCTGAAGTTACTTGCAGACGTTACTTCTCCGGACAAACACGGGATGTGGGAATGCGACTTAACCAGTGAAATCTCAGACCATCTTAGTAACTTGGGTGCCCAGAGGCAAGTCCACGTCCTGGGCCAGTTCAGACTGAATGGAGATCGCTCGCTCGCTCTTCTCTCGTCTGGACCCCATTATCAAGTTCCTTAACACAGGTCTACACTCCTGCCTCCCGTCGTTCTCTGACCCACTGAACCGCCAACCCTGAGTCCGTGCCGTCACCCACGATTCCCTGCTCCTCCACCAGGGGACGGCTAAGCACTCGTGGGGGAAAACTGCAGAAATGTGCCCATGCGGCCCCTGCGAACAGCGGGTGCACTGAGTCTCCATCAGACTGTCTGTGCTTTTGGGTAGTCTTTTGTTTTGCATTCCCCTCAGCAAGTTTTCTTTTTAATTATTTTTAAATGTTTATTTTTGATAGAGAGAGAGACAGAGCATGAGAGAGGGGAGGGGCAGAGAGAGAAGGAGACACAGAACCAGAAACAGGCTCCAGGCTCTGAGGTATTAGCACAGAGCCTGACATGGGGCTCGAACCCACGAACGTGAGATCTGACCTGAGCCGAAGTCGGAGGCTTAGCCAACTGAGCCACCCGGGTGCCCCCCTACCAGTACTTTGAACTTTCACCAAATTTCACTCTCCAAATTTCCTACCTAGTAGCTGATTCTTTACAGCTGACTTGTATTCTCCATTATAAAAACGGGGGCCCTGGGCAGGAACTCCCCAAAGGCCTGTGTCCAACCTTGGTACATCAATATTGACTTCTTCCCCCCAAACCCTGAGATGAGGTGTCTTTTCTTTTTTTCAAGGGAGGCCTGTCAACCCATAGTCCTGATCCACTCCCCAACGATCGCTTCTGGGGTTTTGTCTCATCCGCCACCCCACCCCCAGCCCTCTGTCGCTATGGTTTCCAGCCCTGGCTGTCACTGATACCTGCCCCCACCTGGTTCTGATTTCACCAGTCCAGGTGATGCCCAGGAGCTGGGCATGAGACGGACCGCTGCCTGGACGGAGCACTGCTGCTTTCCTTACTGCCACCCTTGTCCCCCTTCCCAGTGACCACTCCCCCAAAGGGGTCACACCATCCCTCCATCTCTCTCCCCACCCCACAGTCTGGTCCTTCTCTCCCCTAAAACCCTGGTGACCTTCAATTACAGATCCATGAGACACCTGTGGGTCCTGTGTGGGTCAGTTCACTGAATTCAACATTTTTGGTCTTATTTCTCCCCCCCTTGACATTCTCTACTGCTGACTTCTAGGACACTGTCTTGATTTACCTTTCTCTGACTTTTCCTTCTTGTGGGCGCTCCCTAAACACTGGTTTTCTCAGGGTGCCCCCTTCGTCTGCTTGTCCTCTTACTCTACAAGCTTCTAGTCGATGGGACTACAGATGTTTGGACGTTTTGGATAATTCTCGGCTGCGGGGGGCTCTCGTGTACAGTGTTCGAAGGTTATGCGGCCAAGACTGTTCTCGCCTGTAACTGTTCAATTGTAAGTCCAAGCTGTATTGAAAGGTACTGAGGAGAAGGGAGACCGGAGGCGATGGCGAGGCAGGGAAGAGCCGGGGGGACAGTGAACCAGCCAGCAGGGCAGTGACCTCGGTCCCACCACATACGGAAACAGCAAGAGCAGCAGCCAGACGGGCCCACCTTCTTACTGTAGACACAGGCAGAGCCCTGGATCAACAGCGCTGCTTCAATGAAGTTCATGGTGGTTTTCCCTTCGTCAAAAGAAATGCAGATCTGGTCCAGCTGCAAAACACAACGCCAGGGCATTGGGGAGCCGGAACCTGCGTGCGCTTCTCCCCAGGAGCCCACCCAGCGCCCCTGCCTCCCCCCGGCACCCTGGCCTGGATGCCCGGTCACCACAAGCAGCCCCTCAGAGCGCTGGCTCTGCTTCGAGGGGAGGCAAGTCTTTGTGACTTCTCCTACTTCCTGTAACCTCTCAGACCTACTAGTTGAGAAAAGGGGGGCCCCTAGAGTGTATCAGCCACAAGCGGCCAGAGCTGCACAGCAGTCCCTTTGGCGAGATGCTCCAGGCCAGCCCAACCAAGTCAAGGCCCGACTTGGACAGAACTGGGCAGGAAGACCCCTCACCCTGAGGGAAGGAAAGGGGAACCTCAGGGGGGAGGAAGACAGACAAAACTCCGGGCCTCAATCCTTTGAGCGGAAACTATGGAAACACCTGTGAGTCCTCCTCCTCCCTCTGCAACCCCTGGCCCCCCGGGAGCCCCTTGGACGTCCACAATCTCCAAGCCCGTGTGCAGCGACAGTCTCCCCTAGGCTGCAGGACCGCGCTTAGAGCGGCCCCGACACATCCAGATGTCCCCAAACGTTTTATCTCCATTCGTAAGCCAGGGCTCCCCACAACCCGGCCCCTCTCCTGCACGTCTCTCAGCAAACAGCACTTTGAAGCCCCAGGTGCTTTTTCAAGCGCTTTGCCTTTGCTTTCTTCCATGTGCCGAGGACACCTGCCCCCAGCTGTGCCCGTGTGAGCCCTGTTGTGTGGCTGGGACGCCTGGGACCGCCCTGCAGGGCAACTGCAGCCTTCACCTCAGGGCCTGACGCTGGTGTCCAGTAAGTGTTTCATGAACGCTCAAGTGCTGAACATCAGAGCTAAGCCTGAAAGACACTCCCCAGGCAGATGAAGGGAGCACCCACTCCCACAAAGGCAGTTAGCTGACCCGGGATTCTACTATTTTGGAAAATGAGTATTGTGCAAACACGTCCCAAGCACAGGGTGTGTTGGGGAGCAAGGTTGGACATGAGACACTATGGAGAGGGAGTCTGGGAGGACACCCCAAGGGCCACCTCTACCAATTCCTGAAGGACAGAGGGAGTTCTTCAGGCCAGTGGAACATGAGAGTCTGAGAGAGTGCAAGCATTCTGGACATAAGTGAAGGCTTTCCCTGAAGCGAAGGACTGTGAAGGAGAGGGCCACTCGGGCCTTTTCTTCTCAGCCAAGACCAACTCCCCACCCCCAGGCCGTCCCACTCCATCCACCTCCTAACAACTCCCAAACGCGTGCTCCAGATCGGACCTCCCATCTAAGCCTAAATCCGTACGTCCAACTGCCTTCCTCGAACACCATTTGGATGTCTTAACCAAAATTCGTATTGCACAGGTCCACACTGAACTCTCGATATCCCCCCAACCACCTGTCCACAAACCCACAAGTCTTAGCTCCTTCCTGTCTTCTCTCATTTCCCTCCCCCCATTCAATCTATGCCAACTTCCCTGCCAATCCCAGGCTCCACTTCGGCTAAACTGTCTGCTCCTCTCCACAGTGACCGTGGCTCTGGCTCAGCCAGCGCCACCTCCCGCCTGGGCCTCAGCCCCGCCTTCACCCCCTTCCAGCCGGCTCTTCACAAGCCAGTGCTGGTCTGAAGACACCAAGCAGATTACGTCACTCCACTCAGAACCCTGCCGGCGTTCTGCCACTCTCAGGGGAAAAGCCCAAATCGCAGAGAGAGCCTTGCAGGCTCGCCAGCTCCCCTCTCCAGCCGCCCGCCCTTCCCTGCCCACTGCAGGGCAGTCACACAGGGCTACCGCTCCAGGTCCCCCGCAGAGCCAAGCACTTTCCCACCTCACAACCTGTCTTCTCTCCACATGGAACATTCTTCAGCTCATTCTGACTAGGCAACTGCTTTCATCCCAAAGTCAGGTTCCCCACATAAACTCTTCACAGAGCCCTCAACTCTTCTTTTGTACCTCCCATCAGCTTGTGACTGTACAAAGACACCGTGATGAGGACAGTGGCCTCTGCTCTGCCACCTGTTAGACAGGACTGTGAGCCCATCCCTTAGCCTCCCTGTGGAACTAACACCTGTTCTAATGACTCCATGTCGCTACTTTCTCAGGACCTGTCCTCCCACAAGGGTGAAGCAGGGACTGCCGTTTGCTTGCCACTATTTTCTCAGGATTTAACATGATCCTTGGCATACAACAGGCACTCAACAACAGCAAAAAAAATAAATGGATGAAAAAGAATATCAACATGATAAGATGTGTTTTTTAAAAAAAAAAAAAGAACTTTCTGGTAGCTGCACAAGAAAGGAAAGGAAGAGAAAGACAAAATGAGAAGCAGGGAATCAGGACTTCAGAGGGCAGAGAAGGTCTGGAAGAGCAAACAAGGCAGGAAGGAAGCCGACCGGTCAGGAAGTAGGTTTGCCAGGCATCCCCAAGCGCCCTGCTCAGTGTGGAAACCTGATCTCACAGGAGCCCCAGCCAGCACAAGTATCTGCATTTTCTCAGCAGTCTAGGTGTCCAAGCAGAGAAGGTAGGTCAGCAGATCAAGTATTCATTCAACAAATGCCTATTCTATGCCTACTATGTGCCGGGCATTCTATCATGCAAAGGGAGCAGAGTATACACATGGTTCCTGCCCTGGCAGAATTTACATTCTAGAGCGGAACCAGACCACAAACAAGTAAACAAGTTAAGGAAGAGCTTGTGATAAACACTGAAGAACAGCAAGTACTATAACAACTAGTTTAGACAGGCTGCTCACCTGACATTTAAGCTGAGACATAAAGGATAAGAGGAGATTAATCATAAAAAGAACTGGATGAAAATATTCCCCAGTGGGAACAAAAAATACACTCAGTCAGGAATGAGCTCCAGGCTCAGTCAGTAGAGTATGCAACTCCTGATCTCAGGGTCCTGAGATCGAGCCCCAGATGGGGTGAAGAGATTACTAAAAAAAAACAATAAATAAAGTTCCGTATTAAAAAGGAGGGGGGCACCTGGTGGCTCATTCAGTTGAGTGTCTGCTGTCAGCACAGAGCCTGCTTCGGACCCTTGGTGCCCCCCCTCTCTGCCCCTCCCCTCCTGTTTCTCTATCTCAAATTAAACAAACAAACTTATAAATAAATAAATAAATAAATAAGCTCCAGTTGTAGGTTGATTGTCTCAAAAGAACAGGTGAAAAAGAGCTCAAGATGAAGCCTAAACAGTCAGCAAAACTGTGACTCAGAGAAGGAGGTGTGCACCTTCGTCTGAGCGCAGAAGAAAGCCTCTGAAGGGACGCAGGCTGGGCGCCGCTGCAGCGGAGTTCCACCTGCTGCTGGCTGGAGCATGAACTGGACGGGGCCCAAAAAAGCTGTTACGGAGTCGAGGAAGGAAGGTTTTACATGAATCTGAAGCAGGTAGAAAACACATGAGTTTAAGGGAAATGCTGATGATGTAACTGACAGAATTCACAGAGTTTCACTAAAACAGCTCCTAGCTCTCACCTTTGGCTGAACAGTAGGGCTATTTACCAAGATCAGGAAGACTGAGATTAGAGCAAAAAAATATAGAGCTCCACTTTAACATATTAAATCTGAGATGCCTGGGATGCCTGGGTGGCTCAGTCAGTTAAGTGTCCGACTCTCAGTTTCAGTTCAGGTCATGATCTCCCAGTTCCTGAGTTCGAGCCCCAAGTGGCGCTCTATGCTGACAGCACTGTTTGGGTTCTCTCTCTCCCTCTCTCCACCCCTGCCCCACTCTCAAAATAAGTAAACATTTCAAAAAACAAAACTGAGGGGCGCCTGGGTGGCTCAGTTGGTTGAGCGTCCGGCTTCAGCTTCGGTCATGATCTCACGGTTCGTGGGTTCGAGCCCCACGTCAGGCTCTGTGCTGATGGCTAGCTCAGAGCCTGGAGCCTGTTTCGGATTCTGTGTCTCCCTCTCTCTGACCCTCCCCTGCTTGTGCTATCTCTCTCTGTCTCTCAAAGCTAAAAATTAAAAACATTTCAAAAAATAAATAAAATAAATAAAAATTAAAAAACAAAACTGAGATGCTTGTGTGGAATGTCTAACGTAAATGTCAAAGGTGAGCAGCTGGATACACAAAATGAATTCAGAGAAAAGATCTGCTGGGGGCCTTGGGGTGCTCAGTTGGTTGAGCATCTCATGGCATAATCCTAGGGTCGTGAGATTGAGCACCAAGTCAGGTTCCGTGCTGAGTGTGGAGCCTGTCTAACATCCTTTCTTTCTCTCTCTCTCCTTCTCCCTCTGCCCCTCTCCCCACTTCATGCTGTCTAAAAAAATAAAAATAAAGAAAGACCTGGGATAAATCTGAAAGTTGTCCTCACACAGGTGGTATTTAAAATCAGGGAAATAAGTGAGATTATTTAGGGGAGACATATAAGATGGCCCAGACCCTGCCCAGAGGAGCTAAACACTGAGAGATTGGATAGTAAAGAAATAGTAAGCAAATAACATGGGGGAAATATCGGAGCACGTAAACCTGTATCCAAAAAGGAGTGGTCAGCTGAACAGACGCTGCTAAGCTGAATAAGGCGACACTTCTAGCGTCCCGTGAATTTGCCAGGATGGACGTCACTGTTGATCAAGACAAGAGCAGTCCAAGTGGGCTGCGGTGTGAAAGCCAAGTGCAGAATGGAGCAGACAGCGCATTAACAAGGCCTAGATTCGGGTGTCAAGTATGTAGAAAGACTAAAATGCTGATGAATGGAACATGACAGTAGCTTGAAACTAGTCTCAAAATCCAAGATACGAAACCCTCTCACTACTGGGCAGGGCTGCAGCCTCTCTAGAAGACGCCAGTGAGGTCAGCAGAGCCAGGTGCAGAAGGGCTGCACGAAGCGCTCTCAAATACCCAAACATGCACACAAATTCAAGTCTTTTCTGTTACATTAGACAAAAATGCTTGTCACCACCCATGAGATCCATTTCACGGCTCAAGAATACGTAGCGACCTGTGATGACAACTCCAGGATAATGTAATAAAGGATGACTTCCAGAGGCAGAGATGGAGTTGGAAAAAAAGAAGCGAGCCTGAGGACGAGGGCGGCCTGGGCGCCAGACACTGACGGGGACACGGGGCGGGGCCGCCCAGCAGCCCCCCGGCCCGCCGCCCCGCCCCGCGGCCCCACCCGCCCGCCCCGCGCCACTCCCCGGGACGGCATTCACCTCCTCTAGATATTCGCCCAGCTGGGCCGCCACGTCCACCTCCCAGTTCTTAGTGAGGTCGCGGATGGGCTGCAGCAGATGGGCGAAGCGCGCCTCCACGTCTTCCATGTCCGGAAGGGGCCGGGGCGGCCTGGGGACCGCAGGGCCGTCTTCGAAAGGAGCCAGCGTCCTCAGCCCGCCACTAGTTCTGGCGCCATTTTGCTGTTCCCGCCCCGGGAAAGGACGTAGGGCGCGACGCCGCGCGCACACCTATGACGCACGTGGCCCCAGCCGGCGAGAACGAACCCCGCGCCGTGCTGCAGGAGCGCGCCGGAAGAGCCGCTGGCCGCGCTGGGGGCGGAGTCGGCGTGGGGGCGGTCCCGGGGTGGGCGGGGCTTGCTGTTGCAGCCGACGGGGCGGGGCCGAGCAGGCCCGCGGGCTGTCCTCCGGCTGGCCGAGTAGCGGACATGGCGGGCTCTCGGCTCCCCCAGCAGCTTTTCCTTCAGGGCGTGGCCGCCGTCTTCATGTTCGCCTTCGCGTCCCTCTACACGCAGATACCGGGTGAGGGCCCGAGGTTGGGATGCCCCCTAGCCCGCGCCCTGTGTCCCCTCCTCTCTCCGTCCGACACTCCGCTGATTGGGGGAAGGAGTGAGGTCCAGGCCTCGGTGCCTGGGGTCGGGGCTTTGGTTCGTGTCCTGAGGGCCGCGGGGGCCTTGGGGTGGTATGGGGGACTGCAGGTTCTGACTTGGGGCCGGGGCAGAATTCCGAGGGGTGTGGGGCCAGACCTGGTGGGGCAGGTAGGAGATATGACCTGGGAGAGAGGGGAGCTCAGCTCCGTTGGGTGGGAGGTCCTGATTGGGGAGTCCCGTAGGCCTTCTGGGGCCTGATCTGGGAGGGGTTGGGGGTCAGCAGCTGACTCTCACCTGGTTTCAAGATTTTCCAGGTCCTGACCTAGGTTGGGGGAAGGGGTCGGTCCTGCAGGCCCTGACTGGTGGGAGGAGTCTAGCCTTAGAGAGCAGTGTCCAGGGCCTGGTCCTCATGTGCACTCCCACAGGCCTGTATGGGGTCGACGGCATCCTACCTGCGCGGAAGACGCTGAGGCCACAGGGCAAGGGGCGCTGGCAGCAGCTGTGGGAGACCCCGACCCTGCTATGGGAGGCTCCGCAGCTGGGGCTGGACACCACACAGGGCCTAGAGCTGCTGAGCCTGCTGGGCGCCCTGCTGGCCCTGGGTGCACTGCTGCTGCGCCAGCTGCGCACCCTCCTCGTCTACCTGCTGCTCTGGGCTGCCTACCTGTCGGCCTACCAGGCAAGTGGAGGCTGCTTGCTGCCCCCTGTACCACTGAGACCCATGTCACCAACTCCCTCCAGCCCTGTCCACCCTTCCCCTCACCCCTGTCTCTGCCTTGCCTGCCTCTGCAGACACACACCCCCTGCTCCCTGACAGCCCTTCTCCCTGCAGGTGGGCCAGGTGTTTCTTTATTTCCAGTGGTGAGTGTGGTGTGGGATCTGGGTGTGGGGCTGCAGGGGGTGGCGTGGAGGGAGATATGTTTGCCTCTCTAGGGAGGACCCTCTGAGGGGAACAGCCTTGATGGGGAGGGGCCTTTTGTGCTGTTCCTTCTCCCCATAGGGATTCCCTACTGCTGGAAACTGGCTTCCTGGCTGTGCTGGTGGCCCCCCTGAGGCAGCGCCCCCGCCATAAGCAGGCCCCCCAGGGTGGGCTGGCAGGGGCCGTGCCCCACGAAGACCTCCCCTTCTGGCTGGTCCGATGGCTGCTGTTTCGCCTCATGTTTGCCTCGGGTGTGGTCAAGCTGACCAGCCGTTGCCCCGCCTGGTGGGGGCTTACTGGTAAGGATCCTGTCCTGGACGTTGGGGCAGTCTCGGGGTTCTGCCCAGCCCTGACCACTCGCGTCTCACCTGCAGCGCTCACCTACCACTATGAGACGCAGTGCCTGCCCACGCCCGCCTCCTGGTTCACCCACCACCTGCCCGTCTGGCTGCACAAACTATGCGTGGTGGCGACCTTCCTCATCGAGATCGCAGTGCCCCCTCTCTTCTTCGCCCCTGTTCGCCGCCTGCGCTTGGCAGCTTTCTACTCCCAGGTGGGTAGGGACCTCAGCCATCAGGAAGGTGGCCTTCTTCAGCACTGCCCAGCGGGTCTCACTGGGACTGGGTGGCTGTTGCAAGCAGTCAGGAAGGCCTGGCAGGCGGAGGGACAGGCTAACCCGGGATGTGAAGGCATGCCTGCACGGCAGGGCTGCGGCCTCTCTAGAAGACGCCAGTGCGGTCAGCAGGGGCAGGTGCACAAGGGCTGCAAGAAGCATGCTGAGCTTGGGTTCTTCCAGGTAGCAGGGAGCCATGGAAGGTATGAGTAGGAGGTAGAGGACGGTGGAGTGAGAACACAACAGAGGCCCAGGGGTGATGAGGAGGGGCTGGGATGCCTGCAGGAGAGGCCTAGGCTTGGGGCGCAGAGGGGTTTGGAAGCAGGCTCTGAAGGGCCAGGAAGGGGGTGGGCCTCAGGAGCGCTCAGTGAAGACCTCCCCCAGGTGTTGTTGCAAGTCCTGATTATCATCACTGGCAACTATAACTTCTTCAACCTGCTCACTCTGGTGCTCACCACCGCTCTTCTGGATGACGGGTACCTGACTGCTGCCTCTGGCAACAGCCACTGCAAAAAGACAGCCACTTGTGAGTGTCATCTGTCCCAGACAGCCAGACATGCTCAGCCCAGCCCCCCACCAGCAACTTCCTTTCCCTCCACCACCCCCAAGGACCCCTGCTCTCGGTCCACCCTAGCTGACCTGTGATTGTCTTGCTCAACAGCCTGGCCCAGGACCCTGCTGGCTACGCTGTCTCTGCTCTTGGAATTTGCCGTCTACGGGCTGCTAGCCTATGGTACCGTGCACTACTTCGGCCTGGAAGTTGACTGGGAGCAGTATGCGATCCACTCCAGAACCAGTGAGTGCCAGCTGGGGGGCCAGAGGGCAGAGGCTGGGCCGTTCCTCCTCACACCCCTTTCTTTCTGCAGCCTTTACCTTCCACCAGTTTTCCCAGTGGCTGAAGACGGTGACCCTGCCCACCGTGTGGCTGGGGATGGCCTCCCTCACCTGGGAACTACTGACTGCCCTCTGGAGGTAGGTGGCCCGAGGGGGTGGGGCAGAGCTGTGCAGGGCAGGCCTGATGGCCCTTGGGTCCCCCGCCCCCCAGGTGGACCCAGGTGCGAGGGTGGCTGAGGAGGCTCTACTCTGCGGTCCAGCTGTTCATCATCGGCGCTGCCACGGTGGCCTTATTTGTGATCAGCCTGGTGGGTAGCACTTGGGGAGTAGGGAGGGGTCCAGAGGGGCAGCGCTGAGCCTCTGCCCATCTACCGCCAGGTGCCATACTCCTATGTGGAACCCTCAACCCACGGGCGTCTCTGGACCGGGGTCCACCGCCTGTTTGGCGCCGTGGAGCACCTGCAGCTGGCTAACTCCTATGGCCTCTTCCGCCGGATGACCGGTCTGGGTGGGCGGCCCGAAGTGGTGCTGGAGGGCAGCTATGATGGGCAGCACTGGGTGGTAAATGATCCCGCAGGCCCCACGAAGCTGGGAGGGACCTGCAGAGGGCAGAGGGGAGGGTATATCTAGTTCAGCGAGTCGTGCTAACCTGCTCTGCTGGGCAGGAGATCGAGTTCATGTACAAGCCCGGGAATGTGAGCCGTCCGCCCCCCATCGTGACACCCCACCAGCCTCGCCTCGATTGGCAGATGTGGTTCGCAGCCTTGGGCCCGCACTCTCACAGCCCCTGGTTCACTGCCCTGGTCCTACGCCTGCTGCAGGGCAAGGAGCCTGGTGAGGCCCCGGGGGAGTTGGGTGGTTTGTGGGAAGAGTAGGGTCTAGTGGGGGCAGGGTGTGTGACGGGAAGGGGGGCTGAGAGAGCACGGCTGTGCTGAGCGCCCTCCCTCGCAGTGATCCGCCTCATCCAGAACGACGTGGCTAAGTACCCCTTCCACAAGCAGCCGCCCACCTACCTGCGGGCCCAGCGCTACAAGTACTGGCTCTCACAGCCCGGGGAGCGGAGGTGAGTCCAGGGTGCCCGGTGGGGAGCCAGGGCCTGGGCCCAGGCAGCCCCTGAGGGTCTCGCCCTGTTGCAGCCGGTGGTGGCGACGCCAGTGGGCGGAGGAATTCTTCCCACCAGTGTCCTTGGGGGACCCAGCGCTGGACATGCTGCTCAGACAGTTTGGCCTCCAGGTGGGAAGGCGTTAGGGAGAGGGGAGTGGCAGAGGTGAGTCTCCCCAATAGGGTGGTCCCCACGGACCTGTCTCAATCCTGCACCCACAGGACAAGAGCCCACCCCGAGCCCGCAGCTCCAGCAACATCCTGGCCCAGGCCCTCTGCTGGGTCCGCAAACAGCTGTCTCCCCTGGAGCCTCCCACCCTGCTCTGGGGGCTCTTCGCCGCAGTGGGGGCCATCAGGGTCATGCAGGCCCTCCATTCAAGGCCCCGTTCCCCCCGGTCTTCACCTCCGGCCAAGGGGGAGAAGCACAGGCCAGCCCCGAAGAAGGACTCCGGAGCAGCCAACAAACAGGCTGCCCCAGCCCGTGACGACTGTGATAGCAGTTCCCAGACTCGGGGGAGGAAAAAATAGCTGTATTCTGTCAGCCACATTCTGGAGAGGGTCAGAGTCCCCGGGACATCTCTGCCTTCTGCCACAGGACATGATCCAGCCAGCGTGCCTTAGCCGACTGATGCGGGATGGGGTGCTGTCTTCCAGGGTGGGCTGTGGCTGCCCTGCTGTGGGGGGAGGGGCCACTTACCCCCCAGACACACAGCAACCGTGCCCTCCCTAGGGCATCCCCTGGCCTTGACCCATGAGGCAGGCAAGTGACCCAGCTCAGGGTCTTTTCCGGGACGTTGTACCAGGCCTGGGGAAGCCCCTTCTCTCTGTAGGGACCCGAGCCTGACGGCCCAGCCCCGGCCCCTGCACTAGAGGGAGTGAGGCTGACCTGCGGAGGCGGCGAGGGAGAGGGAAGATGGTCCTGAGACTCCTGCTGTTTGGATACAGGAACCAATAAAAGCGTCTCTGTGCTTGACCGCGTGTCTGATGCTCCCTCCCTGCTTTGGAGTCCTGAGGACTACAGGCCTTCCTCACCTCTGGTGAAGGACGCAGCTCTTGCTGTCCAGCTGGTAGCCGGCCTGGCTTCTTGGGTGCCTTCATTCTCCTGCCCTCAGTGTTCCCCTCTGTGAAACAGACATAAGTGCACGGTCCAGCATGGCCTGGCTGACTGACTCCACGCATCAAGTGTGCAAGGCCAGTGGCCCAGTGTGGGTCCTGGAACTATCCAAGGGCCCGAGAACTCACCAGAACGTGGCCTCTGCCTTCTTTCCTTGTCCTGCTTCCTCATGGACCTCCCGTGGGCAGGGGAGAAGGACATCCAGGAGAGTCAGGGCGGGCACCACAGGCATAGGTCAGAGAGCCGTTCTGCATCGTGAAAACCCGTCACGCCACAGGCAGAGTGGTATGGGGTGTGGGTGGGGAGAGGAAGGAGGCAGCTCTAGGTCAAGGGCAGAGGAAGGAGAACACATCTGACCACCCAGGAAGACGAATGTGGAAGCCGGCATTGAGGACAACACTCAGGTTTGTGTGGGGGGCTCTGTGGTCAGGCAGGCCGCTACTGCCCTCCAGGAGGTCTGGTAGCGCAGCCTCCCCTGACCTGACTGTCCTCACCCCCCAGCTCTCGTGCTCCGGTCCCATGGACACCTGGTCAGCCCCCAGTGTGCTCAGCTCCTTCCCCCAGGTCACTGGACCCCCTCTTTGACCGAATTTGAGCAGAACCCATGCCCAGCCTGTGCCCACTGCCACCTGTGGTTGACACGGACCCGTGACCTGAGTTTTCGGGTGACTTCAAAGGTGCTCTTACACAGGGATTAAATGATCTGTAAATTGACTTTTGGCTTAAGACAGTAATGTCTTTTTTACTTTTTTGTTTGTTTTGAGAGAGAGAGCGAGCCTGTACACACACATGAGAGGGAGTGAGAGGTGGGCAGAGAGAGAGAGAATCCCTAGCGGGTTCCACGCTCAGGGTATAGCCTGATATGGGGCTCGATCTCAGAAGCCCGTGAGCATGATCCTGGGATCATGACCTGAGCCAATATCGAGTTGGACGTTTAACCGACTGAGCCACCCAAGTGCTCCTCCTTTTAGGCTTTAAACTCAGTTTGTGAATCTCTTTTGGGTTTTTGGTTTGTTTTCTATAACAATTTCCTTATGGTGTAGTTCACGTGCTATGCAGTTCACCCCCTTAAAGTGCGCTGGGCTCACGGAGTGGCCCATCTATCGCTTTAGTCAATGTTGAAACTGCTTCATCCTCTCAGGAACCTTCATTCCGCTTAGCTGGCATCTTGCAATCCCTTCTTACCATGCCCTGCGCCACCGCACGTCCGCTCTCCGTCCCCGTGGAGTTGGCTGTTCTGGCCGTTTTGACGAGGTCCCTGTGGGTAGAATCGGACACTCGGGGCCCTTATGTCGGCTGCTTTCACGCAGCTAATGTTTCCTTATCTTTTTGTTTCAGTTGGATTTTTTCTTCTTTTTTCTTAATGTTTATTTTTGAGACAGAGACAGAGTGTGAGCAGGGGAGGGGCAGAGAGAGAGGGAGACACAGAATCCGAAGCAGGCTCCAGGCCCTGAGCTGTCAGCACAGTCAGACAGGGCTGGGGCTCGAACCCACAGACCATGAGATCATGGCCTGAGCCGAAGCTGGACGCTCAACTGATGGAGCCACCCAGCCACCAATTTAAAAAAAATTTTTTTAATGTTTATTTTTAAGAGAGACAGAGACAGTGTGAGCGGGGGAGGGGCAGAGAGAGAGGAAGACAGAATCCAAAGCAGCCTCCAGGCCCTGAGCTGTCAGCACAGAGCCCGACATGGGGCTCAAATTCACCAACTACAAGATCATGACCTGAGCTGAAGTCCGACGCTTAACCAACTGAGCCGCCCAGGCGCCCCTAACTTATAAATCTTAAATGCATAAAATATCTTAACTGCTTTACAAGTTTAATTTTATTTGTTAACGCTTCAGCTGTCTCACCTAAGACAATCTTTCCAAGCCTCAAAAGAAACATGAATTAATATACAAATGCAGTGAACCAACAATTCTCTTTTTTTTTTTTTTTTTGAAGGGGTTTTAGAGAGAAGAGAGTTGTTGGGGTTTTTTTTTTTATGTTTTTATTTATTTCTGAGAGAGAGAGACCGCGTGAGCCAGGGAGGGTCAGAGAGAGAAGAAGTCACAGGATCCGAAGACAATTCTCGTGAATGTTCCCACGTTCCCACACCACACATGAACTAAGCCTGACCATGGTAAAAATCTTGGCCTGGCCTGGCCTGGTGAAAACACACTGCCTGGACACAGTTGGGCTGGAGAGCCTATTCCCAGCTTCAAATTTGGATTGCAGCGTGGCCAGGTTAGAACGCGGCCCCAAATAACTTCTGGGGTAACACCACATTTCTCCCCTTGCTGGCTTCCGGAAAGGAAAGTGACAAGGGGCAGCGCTGCCCCCCACCCAGACTCAGGAGGAGGTGCACTACCCACGACAGGAAATCTGACACCACGTGACCCCCTAGGGTGCCCAGGGCCCTGATGAATCCATCTTTCCGATTTTATTCCCCTCCGCCTACGAACGATGGTCTCACTAACACAAGGCAGCCATTCCACACCCTGCACAAAAACCCTAGTTCACGGCAAGGCACGGAGGCACCCAAACTCTGGTCCATTCCTGCACCCACATCGCTTGCCGGTTCCAGCTTGTAGAAGGCAGGCATCTTCTTTCTCTTGAACTCGGCACGATTCTGTCTCCAAATTCTGCATTTCACATGTTTGACTGTGAAGTTAGCCACCAAGGAAGAAACCAAAAATTGGGGGGCATCTGGGTGGCTCAGTCTGTTGAGTGTCCGACTTTAGCTCAGGTCATGATCTTGTGGTTCGTGAGTTCAAGCCGCACCTCAAGGTCACTGCTGTCAGCCTGTCACTGAAGGGCCTGCTTTGGATCCTCTGTACGCCTCTCTCTACCCCTCCGTCACTTGCACTCCCTCAAAAATAAGTAAATATTAAAAAAACAAGAAAAAAGAAAGAGAAAGAAAGAAAGAAGAAAAATTGGTCAGTGTTTGAAGGACAGCAAAGGAAAAAATACAGGTTGTGTTTAAATGCTTACTTATATATTTTGAGGAAGAGAGAGAGAAAGGCAGAGAGAGAGGAAGAGGGAGAGAGTCCCAATCGGGCTCCATCTCAGGAAAGGTGAGATCATGACCTGAGCCCAAACCAAGAGTCAGACGCTCAGCTGACTGAGCCACCCAGGCGCCCCCAGGTTTATTTCAGCAACTCCGCATCTGAGGTGCTTGGGCCTGTCTGCAAATGGTGCCGCAGTCTTCCCCTGACGCTGGCCACGAGGCTCGGCAGTCCTCAGGCGTCCGGGGGTCACGTGGAGCCTTCCCCAGGCCTCCGGGTCCCGCCCCAGCAGCCCTCCCGCTGCGGAGGTCAGCACCCGCCGCGCCTTGCTCCCCAGCTCAACACAGCCACGCGCCTCGCCCCACCAGCCCGGGGGGAGCGCGGCTGTGTCCCTGGGGAAAAGCACTGCTTCATAGAGAACCACATTTCAGGATGCAGCCTGACCCGGAGTCACCAGAACAGACCACAGCACTTTCGCCAGGGGACCCTGGGTGCAGGAGCCAGAAATACGCACCCCCATGCACCGGGTGGTCCCAGGCTCGCCACGCCCGGCATTCTCCGCGGCCTGACTCCCAGCGGCCTTGTCCGCCAGCTGGCACCGTGGCTAGGGCTTCAGCCGTCTGCTCCATTATCCACAAGCTGGCACCGTGGCTAGGGCTTCAGCCGTCTGCTCCATTATTCCATCAGACCATTGATTCGGGGGTCGGGGGGGATATGTGGGGCCCACAGATGCCAGCCTCTGCTTTCCCCCTTTCACTCCGAAGCGCGTGTCTGGCGGTGGTGCGCCGGGTGCGCTGGTTGATGAGTCGGTGGGCGGTGCTGCTGGACACGGGACCAGGACAAGTCCAAACACGTACAAGAGGGTGTTAACGATGACAAATCACTGCCCAGGGTCACAGACCACATCCGCCATGGTGACTGACTGCACCCCTCGGGGGGCATGCGTGCTGCCAGCTCTGGAGTGGCATATGTGGCCCCTGGGTTTGGTGAGAGGGCTACGCACGAATGGTTGTGCTCCGGGGCGGCCTCCACGTCAGCCTTCATGGAGCCCACGGAGCGGCGTTGTGGTTCCTGCAAAAGGAAGTAAACCGGTGTCCATGGAGCAGATCGCCTGGTCTCAGGACTCCCTTAAGGTCCTAAAGATCGAGGAGCCCCTGGGGCGCCCGGGTGGCTCAGTTGACTTCAGCTCAGGTCATGATCTCACGGTTTGGTGGTTTGGTGAGTTTGGCCCCCTGTCGGGCTCTGTGCTGACGGCTGGGAGCCTGGAGCCTGTTTCGGATTTTCTCTCTGCCCCTCCCCAACTCGCACTCTGTCTCTCTCTCGAAAAATAAATAAACATTAAAAATTGAGAACTCCAAAGGGCTTTTGTTTCTGAAGGATGTACCTATTGATATCTACCACATTGAGAATTAAACTGAGGAACCCTTTAAATATTTACTAATTTTATTTCACTGTGTAAATAAGCTTATTACACATTACCAAAAAAACAAAATTTTTAATGAAAAATAACTGTATTTAAAAAAGAAGAGTGGCATAGATTTGTTGTTTTGTTGTTTTTGTTTTTTAAGTAAACTACAACAACATTAGGCTCAAACTTACGACCCCGGGATCAAGAATCACACTCTGTAACGACTGAGCCAGCCAGGAGCCCAAGAGCGGCAGAGTTTATGTTTTCACAAAATCTCTTTAATGTCAGGCTTCTCATCTCTGCTTTTGGCCAACCTATTACAGTATGTTTTTGGTTGAAATATATGAAGAAAATCTGAACTCACACTGATACGTAGCTGGAAAAGGGAAGAATATTTTAGAAACTCTTTCAGATCACTGTGGGTGTTCTTCTTTAATACCATATCAAAACTACATGGAGTTGGGGCGCCTGGGTGGCTCAGTCGGTTGAGCGTCCGGCTTCGGCTCAGGTCATGATCTCACGGTTCGTGGGTTCGAGCCCCACGTCAGGCTCTGTGCTGGCTCAGGGCCTGGAACCTGCTTCGGATTCTGTATCTCCCTCTCTCTCTGACCCTCCCCTACTCACACTGTCTCTCTGTATCTCTCAAAAATAAATAAAAATCGGGGCGCCTGGGTGGCTCAGTCGGTTGGGCCTCCGACTTCAGCTCAGGTCAGATCTCACGTTCGTGGGTTCGAGCCCCGCGTCAGGCTCTGTGCTGACAGCTAGCTCAGAGCCTGCAGCCTGCTTCTGGTTCTGTGTCTCCTTCTCTCTCTGACCCTCCCCCTCTCATGCTCTGTCTCTCTCTGTATCAAAAATAAAAAAAATAAAACATTAAAAAAAATAATAATAAATAAATAAATAAATAAAAATCATTAAAAAATTTTTAAAAAACTACACGGAGTCACTTCTCGGTGCTTCATCACAATTGGAATATGAAACCATCCCAATGAGCTTTATGTCCTCTGCCCCATGAAATCCCACTGGTGCACCCTGACACTGAAAGGAGCATCGTATGTTGGTCGTTCGGAAAATATCAGTTCATTGAGTTACGCAGGTCTTCCGAATGCTGGCACACTACGTCGTCCACCCTGAAAAATCACATTCATTAATTAACCACCGATCTCATCCTGAAATCTGAGTATAAGCAACATATCACGTTCCTGATTTTTGTCTGAAAGCTAAATGTTATCATTGGCAACAAGCACTAGCATTGTTTTTCTTGAAGCAACAGTCTCAGTTTGTTTGTTGTTAAGAAAATGCCTGCCAATTCAGGTCATGAGATCAAGCCCCATGTTGGGCTCTGCACTGACAGCTCGGAGCCTGCTTGGGATTCTCTCTCTCCCTCTCTAAATATAAATAAACTAACAAGTCTTTTTAAAAAATTTTTTTATAGTTTATTTATTTTTGAAACACAGAGCACAAGTGGGGGAGAGGCAGAAGGAGAGGGAGACACAGAATCTGAAGACAGGCTCCAGGTTCTCAGCTGTCAACATAGAGCCCGACGCGGGGCTTGAACCCACGAACTGTGAGATCATGACACGAGCCAAAGTCGGACACTCACGTGACTGAGCCACCCAGGCACCCCTAAAAAGTCTTTATAAAAAGAAAAGAAAAAAAGAAAATGCCAGCCAAAAGCCCGAGACAAGCATCTCCAGTTTGTCCGGTAGGTTATTCCGGAGGGAAAAGGCTTCTGTACACCTCGGCATAAGTGCCTTACGCATCAGTCCCATTTTGCCACACAAAAGATTAAAAAGGCCCACACTCAAAGATAGAGATTTAAGCATACTAATAAGGTTTACGACTTCATTATTAAGGAAAACAGAACTTTTTGTGACTTGGGGTATGTGGTGTAGGATGGTCAGGACCAGCCATGGGGGGCGCAGGCTCCGCTGGTGCGGGCCGAGCGGCCACACCCCTGCCCCAGCTCGCTGAAAGTCAGAGGACCTCGTGGGCCCCGTCAGGGACTCCAGAAGAACCACTATCTTAATGCAGGTCATTTCTGGTTTCAGGCCATGCCTTCCTTCAGCCTGAAATTTAAGGATTTGAACTTGTCATTCTTTTTCTCTGGGGCCGCAGTGCCCTTGGGAGCAGCCCCTTCCTCCGGTGCTTGCTCATCTTCCCCCAGGCCTGGCCTCTAAGACGGTCCCATCCATCCAGCGTAGCGAAGGCCATTCATGCAGACTTCCCATCCCTTCCAGCACAGTGCTCCAACGTTCTGCCTTAAATGGGCCTAAGAACAAATTCCAGATTCCTCTAAGTCTCTGGTGCTTGCAACCCACCTTGTCCTAGGAAACAGACTGGCTCTTTTAAAGAGTTATGTGACGCTAGAAAGCTGAGCCTCAGACCGAGGGGAGAGGTAGAACCAGGGCGGGTTCCCAGAAAGAGGGCCCCCTGCAGGGGGGATGCCTGCACGCAGGAGAGCCGAGCCCTACTGCTGACTGCAGGCTCCTCTGCTGCCCCAGGGCCCGAGCCCAGTGAGGCCTGACAGTCTCCTGGGGGAAAGAAATATGTGGCCCTGGGCCCCACGCCCTACCCACCCTGGGGCTTTTGGAAGGGACACAGACAGGGTCTGGGGACCTGGAGACGAGAGCAAAGACGGCCTCTTGTGCTCTGCATGGGGGAGGCTTCCCAGAGGAGATTGGAACGGTACCTTCCGACCCAGAGAAGCAGACCATGGAGCACCCGCCCCCCAGCCCGCACCCCACGAGGCAGCGCTCTGCACTTGCTGCCTGAGCTCACCTGAGGGAGTGGCGGAGGCTGCCCAGGGATAGTCCAAGAGAGCAGTTTTCTAGAAGGAAGCTCGAGTGAGCGGGAAGACTTGGGCAGCCTCTGACACATTTGACCCTGCGCTCTCCTGAGGTCGAGGGTGGAGGTCTGTGGGGAGACGCAGGGCAGGGAGGGCAGTGGGTAGCACTTCCAGTGGCCACACCAGGGGTTGGAGTGAGGTGAATGTTCACGATTGAGTCTTCAGCCCCCCACATGTGGGTATGAAATACCATCTCCCGCCCTAGGAGAGCGGGGCTCGCCGGAGCAGCGGCAGCCTCGGGTCTGGGGCAGCCTCTGCGGTGAGCTGCTGGGGAAGGTCGCAGAGAGGACATTATGACCGGTGCGCCGTGGACTGGACCCTGGCAATCGGGGGCTCCTCACCCCTCCCTCGTCTTTGCAGCGTGCGTTCCACTTGCTTTCCCTGCTCCCAGAAGCTGCCCCAAGGGTGGCGCCCAAGACAAGCCTCACGTGTAAGTTCCCATGTTTCTCAAACCTGCCACCTGTTAGGCCTTTCCCTCCTGAAGCGAGTCACCGCGAGTGAAACCCACGGACACAAACGGAGATGGTGTATGGGTTTATTTTAGTTCGGCCGAATGGCCCCTCCCGAGTGTTGGCCAGGCCTCAGGAGAGACCCCCGCCGAGCATGAGCTCAGGGTGTTTAAGGGGCTTTGGCAAGACAAAATAAGTCATCAATCACAGTTTACAGCATTCTATAGTTGTCCATTACATTTCGACACACAAACGTCTTTGAAATTTCACGTCTGTGAAATCTGAAGTGACCAATCATAGGTCTGAAGGGGAGGCAAAACAGGTGCACAGATGCAAGAACTTTGCGGATAAAGGGTGGGATCTAGCGACAGTATCTTAGAAAACAAGTCAACCTTTTTTTTATGGGTTACATTTTAGGACTCCCAGAGCTTAATTTCCCAACGTTTAATTGTTCACGCAGAAAAGGGTTGGAGAGTGAAACAATGGTTGGTAGTTTTTCATTAGGGTCAGTTTGACCCGAGGAGGGTCTTACACCACCAACCAGCCCGGCGCAGCGCCCCTCCCGGGGCTCCCTGCCCTCCTCCGAGAGTGGAGGCTGCTTTCAGAGGGCAACTGGAGGCCCTGGAGGGGCTCGAGAGCTAACAGCCCCCAAAGACGCCCACATGAAATCCCTGGAACTCGTGAACGTGACCTGATTTAGCCAAAGCATCTCATGACGTCTGGGTGACGCAGTCAGCTGAACGTCCAGCTCTTAACTTCGGCTCAGGTCATGATCTCACAGTTCGCACATTCAAGGCCCAAAATGGGCTTTGCACTGACAGTGCAGAGCCTGCTTTGGATTCTCTCTCTCTCTGCCCCTCCCCTACTTGTACACTTGTACGTGCTCTTTCTCTCTAGAAATAAACTTAAAAAAAAGAAAAAAAGCATCTTGTGCATGTGATGAAGTTTGGGATCTTGGGATAAGGGGACCGTCTTGGGTTACCTGGACGGGCCCAGTGACACGACAGGGTCCTTGTAGGAGAGGCAGAGAGCACAGGTAACCGGAGAGGCCCGGTGGGGACAGAGCAGGGACATGGAGTCACAAGCCAGGGGGTGCAGGCAGCCCCCCAAAGCTGGAAGAGGCAACAAGGAGCCTGTGGAGGGAGTGCAACTCTGCCCTAAACTGTGATCTGACTTCTGGCTTCCAGAACTCGAGAGTGTAAGTTTTTGCTTTAAGCCACCAAATTTGTGGTGATTGTTACAAAAACAGGAAATTACCACAGTCTGGGTATCTTATCACACCAGACAGCAGGATACACACCAGAGACTGTCGCTGTCCGTCAGAAGGGACCTGGAGTCATCTGGAAGCTGCACCCCAGCCCTGGCGGAGGGGAGTCTGAGCACCAGTGAGGGCGATAAATCAAGGAACCAAAGTACAAATATACTGAAACCTACATATTCTTTTTTTAAATGTTTATTTATTTTTAAGAGAGGGAGAGAGCACAAGCAGAGGAGGGACAGAGAGAGAGGAAGACAGAACCTGAACCAGGCTCCAAACTAAGCTGTCCGCACAGAGCCTGACGCGGGGCTTGAACTCACCACAAACCACGAGATCATGACATGAGCTGAAGTCAGACACTCAACCAACTGAGCCACCCAGGTGTCCCTGAAATCTACGTATTCTTAATACAAAAACAGACAAATGGATCATTTTTGTACGATGCTAAGAACCAACTCTTGCAAACTGGTAAATTAAGAAAAATCTGGAGCATTTACTTGCCTTTTCTATACAAACTAACCAAATAACATTGGGAGGAAGCTTCTCTTTACAGCCCAGTTCCCTCCGAGGAATGGGGAGCCCGGGGCAGGACATCGCGGCCCCGCCCTCTGAGTTAGGGCTGCCACGTGGGCCTGAACAAGGACTTCAACACAGAAGGCAGCCTGTGGCCCCTGGGAAGAATGTGCCACTGCCTCTAAAGCACTCTTGCCCCCACGAGCCAAGTCTTAATCTGATTAAGCCTCTATCTGCATTTACCAAGTAGGAAGAAATACCCAGGAAATATTAATAAGTACCATAGGATGCAATTAGCAAAATCTCAACAGTAGGAAATTCCCTGAGACAAATGACCCACATTCTTCCAAGAAATAAGCTGTTAGTTCGGGCGCCTGGGTGGCTCAGTCGGCTGAGTGGTCGACTTCAGCTCAGGTCATGATCTCAGGGTTCGTGGGTTCGAGCCCGGAGTCGGGCTCTGTGCTGACAGCTGAGAGCCTGGAGCTGCTTCGGATTCCGTGTCTCCCTCTCTCTGACCCTCTCCCACTCATACTCTGTCTCTCTCTCTCAAAAATAAACGTTAAAAAATTAAAAGGCACACTCCCCCCCCCCCCGTCGCCCCCCACCGGCCCCGCGCCCCAGCTCTCGCTCTCTGTCTCACAAAAACAAATAAACACTTTAAAAAATGTAAAGAAATAGAAGGCAGAGGGGAGCCAGTGCTTCAGCTGTAGGGTTGAGGACACATGCTTGGCAGTGAGACTCCATGCCAGCCCCGGGGGAGGGCCGCCCCGTGGGGCACAGGGAGGGCCCTGGGCTGCGCTCCTGCACTTACCCTGAGCACGCACCAAAGTGTTTTCTGCAATCTGCTCTTCTAGCTGCCAAGTGTCTTGCTCTGTCTTGTTTTTAAGGACTTGGCGACTGTTTTGAGAATGGGAGGATGGGCAGGGCAACCCCAGATTCTGATACCAGAGCTGGGAAGCGGAGCAAGATGCATATGGTGGGAGGAGTGGACACGCATGTCCGAGAGACCGCTGGGGCCACAGTAGACCCCCCTCAGTGACGGTCAGACTCACAAGCTGCTTCAAGGTCTTTATTGCCACTGGGCAGAGTGGCCACCAGGACAGGGAGTGTTGACCGCAGATGTGCACGTGACCCCAACCTCGGCTGTCACCCTGGCACACCTGACCGGGCCTGGGCAGGGCGGGCAGGCCGGTCACCAGCTCAGCACACCAGGACAGTACTTGTCGATGAGTCCCTGGTAGTAGGGCCGCAGCTCGTCCACATCCGGCAGTTCTGGACACTTGGTGTAGAGGTCGAACTTGCTGCAACAGGGGAGGGGCAGGGCCTCGTCAAGAAGCCCTCCGGCTCCTCCAGGCCCCCCCCCCCCGCCCAGCCCTGAACAACCATGGCTGTACTTAAACTCCTGCACCCAGGGAAGCATGGCCAGGTCCTGCTCACTGCACAGCTGCCGGTAGTCGCCACCCGTGTGCCAAGGGTAGAAGGAGTGGAATCGAATCATGTAGAAGGCCTGAGGGCAGAAGGAAGTCACACACAGCAAGCCGCGGGCTGAACCGGGCTGAAACTGGGCTGAACTGGATAGGGCGGGGCAGGGCGGGGCTGGGACGCGGTCTCGATTTAGCCCTTCCTCCCACCTACCTCCGGGGGGAGAGAGAATTTGTTGAACTTCATCATCTGGTACATGTACTCTGTGGGAGACAGGGTGTCACCCCAAAGCACCCAGAGCCACGGCCCCCACCGTGGTCCCCACCTTCCCCACTGCCCGCCTCTGACTGGCCTCACCGTCATGGCCCCAGGACATGAGGACATTCTCCAGCCCGCAGTGCGGTTGGTACATGCCGAACTCTGTGCTGCAGGGAAAGATAGAGGGTGAGAGGCTCAGGTGCCACGTGGGGGGGGAGGAGGCCCAGCCGCCGGGAGGAGCACCTGTATCGAGGATCCTGGAGGTCTGGGTTGTCCTGGAAGGTGGAGTCATAGAAAACCACGGAGGCCTGGGGACGGCAGCCAACAGGGAAGGTGTCTCCAACAACCGCCCACTGGGGACATGCAACCATGGGAGGAGTGACTGCCCTGCCCACATGGAAGGTTCCCAGAGCCCAGAGCCCTGAATCCAGGCTGCCCCAGCCCCAACCTGCTGCCCCCTTCCAGCCCTTCCCTTACCTGGGGCTCCCCTGCCAGAACCAGCACCTTCCCCAGGTCATGCAGCAGCCCTACAAGGTGGAACCAGTCTGGGAGGGAAAGGGACAGAGCAGGCTGGTGGGCGGTGGCGAGGCTAAGGCAGAGGAGGCGGCTTGGGGCTGAAGGGTGAGGCTAGGAAAGGGCCAAGACCCCAGTCCCCCACCCCGCCCACTGCAGCCCCCTGGAGGAGGGGAACACACCCTTGTCGGGGTGGGCTTTACGGATGCCCTCAGCAGTCTGGAAGGCATGGAAGGAATTGGGGAAGTCCACATCTGGGTCCGACTCATCCACCAGCTCATCCAGCATGTCCACAGCCTCCAAGACGGTCATTTTCTTGTAGGAGAAGCTCCCAAACTGGGCTTGCTAGGCCAGGAAGGGGAGGTCAGCATGGCCGTGGGGTTGGTGGGGAAGGGGGCACCCCCCCCCTCAGACCTGCTGCCAAGTACCTTCTTCCTGACGAAGTCCACCGTCTGCTGCGTGTGCATGAGCTTGTAGGTGGCAAAGACGCGGTCCAGCAGCGGGCCAGACTGCAAGCCAGAAGGTCAGCCAGGAGTTTCCCACCCCTGCCTTCACACCCATAGGGCCCCCTGCTCTGGCCTCCCAGGCTTGGCTCCACGAGAGTGAATGGGGGCTTCCCGGAGGCAGCCGGAGCTGGGCAGTCTCCAGGAAAAGACCAGGCTGAGGTGGGGACAGGGCGGGAGGAGGGGGGTTGGGCCGGGTGGGGTCCTCACAGTGTAGTTTCGGAAACCGCTCTTGTCTTTGGCTGCTTCTGGGTCCACATCAGGCCGGTAGGTCAGGGAAGGGTCTGGGCCCTGGGTGGGTGGAGGATTGAACCCGTTTCACCTTGATGCCAGCTCCTTGAAGAAGTGAGGACATCCCCTGGGGGCACGAGAGCCTAAGAGGTGGATCGGCAGCGAGCCTGGCAGACAGCAGGGCACAGCCCCTCCCGAGCACACAGGCCATCGGAGGTGACCTCGCTCTGGATGTCCTTATCTGCAAAGTGGATGTCCGCAGGACGCCTGCTTCCAGGGTGATGCTTGGGTGTGCGGGATGCTGGTAGGAGCACACGGACCCCGGCATCTCCTTCTAAAGCTGATCTGCAGGGAGCCCTGGGTGGGGCAGCTGACCCTTGCCCCAGCTAGACCGCAGGAAGGAGGGAGCCCTTTGACCGGGACCAGCAGGCTGGTGGGAATCAGCTTGGAGAGGGAGGGGGTCTTGAGGGACAACCAGCCACTGGGTGATCGGTCAGTGGGGCCACATGTGCGCTGGGTCTGGAGTACTCACCACAGCCACCTTCATCTTGAGGAAGCAGAGCTGGCAAGTGGGTCAGTCCCACGGGCCGTGTGCCCCTATATATGCCCACAGGTTACATAAGTGACCAGACACCACCCAGCCCCTTGGCCTTGGCCCTCGGTAATGAGTGACCATCCACCCTCCTCCTGGCCTCAGAAGTTAATGTGTCAGCCCGGGAGCAGCTCCCAGAGGCCCCGGCCCCGGCCCCAGCCCCCTCTCCCTGATTTCAGCCCCTTTGGGCAACTGACCTGATTAGGACTTGGAGGCCTGACACTGGCTCCCGCTCCACCACCAGCCTCCTGCTCTTCTTCCAAGGGTCTTAAATACCTCCCTGCCCGCAGTAGACCCCTCCCAAAAGGTGGTGCAGAACCCCAGACCCCACCCAACAGCCTCAGGCACCTGGGATTATGGGAAGGGCAGGGTTTATAGGAAAAGTTATCCTGACACTGGCTAAGTGGGAGTGAAAGACTTTATTCCTGACTATGGCGATAGGGGAGAGAGAATCCAGCAGAGACAGTTGGGCATTGACTGCCAATAAGCAAAGTGGGGAACAATGGATAGGAAATTGCTAAGGGGAGACACAGGGGTTGGGGGATCCTTGCTAAAGGCAGGCCAGGTGATCAGATCTCAAGCGTAGGGGGTGCGTGCTAATGCTGGGTGAGACCTAGTGGAGCAGCCCGGCTGAAGTTTGGTCAAGGTGGGGGTGGGGGTGGTCTTTGTCTGGCTTTTCAGGTGAGGAGCTTCGTCTCCTCACAGACACAGCTGGGGCCCAACTGACCAACACGGCCTGCGGGGGAGCTGATGTTCTCCCATCAGGAGGAAGACACAGCAAAACAAATCACTGTCTCCTATTGAAAAGGCCAGTGCCTGAGAGACATGGGGGGTGGGGATGCTCAGTACGGTGGGGTCATCTGGGGGCAGAGAGGGTGAGCACGGGGGTGAAGGTGTCAGGGTATCAGACAACACCCCCCTGAGCGTTTGGGTCTCTGCACCCACTCAGCTGCGTGGAGACAGTCCCCGGGGTGGGGCATGCTGCTCTTCCGGTGATGGCCTCCTGCCAGTGCCGAGAATGAAGGGGGGGTGCTGGGCCCCCCCTTTAGACCGGCAAAGCGCAGGCTGCCTTCTGGACTCTCCTGGAACTCGCCGCATGCTGGTCATTGGTGTATTTTACTTTTACCTTTGAGGTTAATTTCCTTTTGTCTCCTCTCATCAAACTGTTGGTTGAGAGGGGTTATTCACTAATGCTTCTCTCGCATGCTCAGCAAGCATTTGCTGACGAAATGGAGGGGGGCTCCAGAGAGGTGACTGGAGCCAACACCCCAAAAGCAGGTGGTGGCTTGGACTAGAAAAAGGAGCAAATGACCAGCCAACAGGGTTTGTGTGACGGAGGTGAAGAGGCTGAGAGGAGAAGCCTGGCGGGGGTCAGGGAAGCTTGGCATCAGGGGGCACCAGGCAGGTGGCCCAGATATGGCCTGGAGCTCAGGGGCCGTGTGGGTGCCAGGTGCGATGCTGTGACCACATGGCCTGGCATAGGGAAGCCTTGAGGTCAGCAGTCCAGTCCGTCCTGCTTTAAGGAAAATGAACCCAAAACTGGTGGAATTCCTCAGCAAGGGCAAAGTCCATGGAATTCTGGAGGTCTGGCAGCTCTGACCAGTGAGGAAGGGGCAATGTAGGGGGTGCCCCTGGCAGAAGGAACAGCTTGTACGGAGGACCAGAACATACACAGGCCCAGGATGGGAAGCCTGAGGCAGGGGGGTCTCGGTCAAGTGGAGCTCCTAACTCTCCTAGTTTGACCCTCCTAAACCCCTCCTCCTTCTGTCTCCCCAGATGCCCTGTCCCTGTCCCGCTGCCCCTCTCCCTGCCTGCCCTGCTGACACCCTTCAGGGACCACAGGCACGTGGCTCTGAGGTCTGGCCCACTGGCCTCTCCCACCCCCACTCACTCACGCTGGTTCCAGCTTCTCTTAGCTGCTTTGGGGGAAGGGGGCACTTCCCCAGCCACACCCACACCTCCGGGGGATTCCACTCTCACTCCCCTGGGAGCCCTGCAGTCCTCCAGGCAACCTGCCCTGCTCTGCTTTCCACCACGCCACTGACCACACTCAGTTCAGGGGAGAGACCAGCCTGTGAACTGTCCCCACAGGGCCTTTGGCACCCTCCAAACGCCCTCTGGGCTCCCACCCTCACGGGAGAGCTCTGTGGGTGGGCACTTCCCTGATGTCTGTGGCTGCAGGTTCTGCTTCCAGAGGTGGGCTAATGATAGCCCTCCCCTCGCAGGATGGCTGAGGGGGACAGGGCAAGTGCTGACAGATTAAGTGCCGTTATGAGTGTTTGCCAAGTAATAGAAACCTCCTTTTTGAACCTTGGGTCGTGCCCGCACGGCAGGGGGGTGTCGTAATGCGGGACTAGCAGAAGCTCAGTATCACGGCGTGAAAAGCCCTACCTGGGCGGGGGTGGACATACACCAGGAACTGGCTGAAGACTTTGTTTGAAACCTTTGAGGACAAAACACCTCCCCAAATTCTCAGCAAGCCTGTTCCAGCCTCCTGCTGTCCCTGCGCCGGCCCCCCAGTAAGTCCCAGAGCTGGGCAGGGTGGGGTCGGGGAGAATGTATAGCCTGTGGTGCCCCCACCCTTGTTCAACCATCCCACCCCACCTGAGGTGGGGACGGTTCTGCCCGTGCCTATCTGGGCTGGGAGGCCTTGCCCCACCCAGCCCCACCCTGCTCTGAGGCGTGGGAAGGGGCTTCGGCTCAGCTGCCCCAGCCTGGTTCTTGAATCTCTACACCCTCTCCCCGGCTGCAGGTGGGGGTGGGGGTGGGACTCCACTTTGACCTGTCCTGTCCTCTCTCACCACAGCCCTGGGGACAGGGACCACAGAGGTCCTGCTCCCTACAGTCTTTCCAGTCTCAAGGGCACAGGGAGTGGAAAGGCTGGGAACCTGGGACTGACCAAGCACGCATGCCCAAAGCCAGGGTTTAATCTGATGACTCCAGACCAGCGGGGAAAGGGCCACACTGGCCCACCTTGTGCTGGCACATGGTGGCCATGGGCCTCCTGGTCCACATACTTGGGCTGCCCCTGCCCCTCTGAAGCCTCTTTCAGGAGTCCAGACTCTGACTGCAGATCTGCTCAGGTCGACACGTGCATGGCCTTCGATGTCCAAAGCCAGTCAAGGTTGCTTGCTACAGGCCCAGGTGGGTGTGGGGTGGGGCGGGAGTTGCCTTGGGGGCCTGCATACTTTCCGGTTATTGCTGTTTGCAGGAGGTCCAGAGGGCTGGGTGGGGCTGGGGGCCCAGATGAAGCTCTGGGACTGGGTGGAGGGGGGGGCATCCCGGCTGGGACAGGCAGAGGAATGTCCTGCTCCACCTCAGCCGTAACTGTGGGGGCTGCTGGGGTCCACGGGGGCTGAGTCCCGTGGGCCCGCTGACCCAACCAGCTGCCAGAGGCGGTGGCTGAGGTTGTGCACCTGGCAGGTGCCCAGCACACAGCCCACCCGCAGGAGCTGGGCTCGGGACCTGTGGGGGCCCAGGTGTCGGCGGGTACCACCCCGGAGAGGCTGACCCATGGCGGGGGCTCGGTTGGTGCTTCTCTGTGGCTGGAGGGTCTGGGGTAGCTTCCAGACCACAGGCTGAACTGCAGGGTGTCCAGGCTTCAGGCCACTGGAAAGGGTCCGGGCTAGGGGCTCCCTGCAGAGGGGGGATGGAGGAAGTAAACCTGATGGCCCAACCTTTCCGGGACCCTCCAAACACACCCATTTACCCCTCCACGCAGGTCTGGGGTCACTGGCAGGGGAAGCCCAGTTTCCCCAACAGCCTGGAGCACAGCCAGGGGAAGCCCATGGCCCCTTGTGAGCTCTGGGCTTGGGTCCTGGCCCACAGCCATCTCAGTAGAGCAAGCCGTGTGTCCGTTTACCTGGACAAAGGGCACCCCTGGCCTCTGTCTGTGGGTCACTATGCTCATGACCGAAGTGACCCCCCCCCAGCCCTCCCCTTGGGGTGGGGGTAGGTGGGCAATCCTGGGATCCCTCCAGCTTCCCCTATCCTAGCCAACCTCTCCCAGAAGGGGGTTTCTCTACAGTGGGGGAGGGGAATGCCCTAGGAGGGAGGCCAAGAAAGAAGGGTCCCTTGCCCTGCTCAGGATTTGCTGAGGGCATAGTTGCTGGGCTCCCATTTAGCGGGTAAGTGGCAGAGGGTGGTTTCCCCACCGCAGGAAGAATGGGAGGAGGGGACGAGGGGAGGGGGGGGTCGAGGGGGGCCTCCCCAGGGATTCTGATTTTCTTTCCCGTAGGCCCCGAGGTTTGGGCTGGTGTGAACCCCACTCACCTGGGTGGGGCTGGCTGTTGGCTTCTGCCCAGGCCTCGGGACAGTGTGCCTGGGAGCAGCAGGCAGAGGAGGCTGATGCAACCGAAGGTGACCGGCAGGGGCTGGGCCATGGGGGGCAGGGCTGGAAGGAGTGTGAGCCAGATAGCTGTGGGGGGCGGCCCTCACCACCAGCCACCCCTAAGCCCGGCACATTGGCAACGCCTGGTGATCAGGGGTGCCGGCGTGGGCACAGGCAAGCTTGTACCTGTGTCTAACGGCGAGAGGGTCTGGGGCGAGAAGCAGGCTGGTGGGTCACTCTGCTGTCTGCTGGCTGGGCAGAGAGCACCTGGCGGGTGGGGGGACCTCCTCGGTCAGATTGCAGTCTGGTCTGTGGGTCCTGCTCCAGACCCGGCCTCGGCATCTCCAGATCTAAATAGTCTTTCCAGGAGGAGGCGGAGCCGGATGCCCCAGCTGGGCGGGGAGCCCAGGCCTCCTGCTCCCCACTCCTGCCTAGCCTGGCAGGGGCCCCACCCCTCCCACTGGGAAATGCTCAGCGACTGGCCAGGGACCCCAGCAGCTACCAGCCTCATCTCTGGTGCCTTCTGGTGGGGGACATTACCCTGGAGCCTGGGAATCTTCCAGGAGTGGGTGTTAGGGGTGCAGCCAGCCAGGCTGGGTCCCACCCACCACCTCCTGGTCCCTCAAGTGTCTGCCCTAATGAGTGGCCTGGGGGCCTGGCCAGAATCACGGCTGGAGAACAGCAGCTAGATATTCAGTTCCTCACAAAGATGATTCGGAGACCCTTCCTCAAGATCCCCTCCCAGCTGTGTTCTGAAAAATCTCTACCCTCTTTTTCCATACTACGGAAGTATTAAATGGTTTTTGTGAGAAATTTAAATAAGTACAAAGTGAGACCCCTGCATTGCTATGCATTGCGGATTCTTCTGGGTGGGCCCCCCCCCCCCCCCGCCGTCTCTCACGCACACTAGTAACCTCAGCATTGCGGATTCTTCTGGGTGGCCCCACCCCCGCCGTCTCTCACGCACACTAGTAACTGCAGCATTGCGGATTCTTCTGGGTGGGCCCCCACTCCTGCCGTCTCTCACGCACACTAGTAACCTCAGCTAGGGGCAGGTGGTGTGGGTGACACGTGGACATGTAAGTAAAAATATGTGTAAACAGAGAGACCTCCATTCTTTCTTGCAGTTGGCCCTACTCCAATCCGTAGGTGTTTTGTAACTACTCAACTGGGCTTTTATTAATGAGCAATCTGGCGATTTCTAGTCTTTCCAAGAGTAAGAACCTTTCGGTTGTGAGCTCACAAAGTGTCTTTAGAGGATCTGTTCCTAGAAGCGAAAACTCTGGTTGACGGTGACCCTGTGTTTGTGTTGACAGGAAGTGCCAACCTGTTCTCCACAGAGCCTGTGCCAGTCCGCTCTCAACCGATAATGGATTGGACATCAGCAGGTCTTGGTGTCTTTGTCAATCTGAGAAGGGATAATCCCCCCAATCCCCACCCCACATGTTTCTTTGATCATATGAGCATCTCTGTGTCCGTCCACACCTCCTCCTCTGTCTTCACTGTCCCAGTCTTGTTCCCTCTGTTAGGTCATCACGGATGACCTGGTCACTCTCTGTTCCTCCTGCTGCGCACACCATGGGAGCTCTGTAAACATTTGCTGGGTGAATAAATCAACAAGTGTTGAACGCATGCCATATTAAAGAGCTTGGTTCACGTCCTGAAGAAGGTAGGAAGGCATTGGCAGCTATTCCGGTTCCTATTTGTTTATTTATTTTTACCAGCTCGGGGAGGAGAATGACGCCATCATATTTATCTTAGAAAAGTGCTGCACAGCAGGAGGGGTGTGTGGGGCAGAGCAGCTGGGTCAGAGAGAAATGAACGACACTGGAGGGCAGGTGAGGAGCGTCACTCCTTCTGTTTGCTGATGTAGGGAGCCCCTAGAGGGAGAGGATGGGGTTTGGTGGCCTGGGGTCACCCAGGCAGAGGTATCTGGCTGCCCTCTAGCCTCATGGGTCTGGGGCTGAAGAGAAGGCAGACCTGGAACACAGTTCTGGGGGTTTCAGAGATGGCAAGGCTCTGGGAGGCGGGAGGTGTGGTGAGCTCTGTCCACAGATTGTGCAGAGACGGGACAGAAGCCGCATGCCATCTCTAGAGGGACAACTGGAGAAGGGGTGGGCAGAGGCCCCCGGGGCTGCGGTTCTGCAGCAGCTTCTCTTGCCACCCCCTCCCCCCAATCTGTCTGGCACACTGATTCCAGGGCCATCTTTCCAAAACTCAAAAGTGATCACACTACTCACCCCTCCAACAAAGAAAAATCAAATTAAAATTCTTTGTCTCCACAAGAGTTTTAATCTGGGAAAGTGGAGGAAAACCTCAGTGAAGTTCACAGGCCATGGCTCTTCGCATTTTTCGGCCTGTGGTCCTACCTCCCCCAAACCCCGCAGATGGATGTCATGTCCTGTGGCCCCCGAGTCTCAGTCTGCCTGCTTATTTTGCCCCTGTCCCTTCTGACTGGATGAGAAGCCCCTCCATGATCTCACAGTCCTCTCTACAGTACACCTCATGGTACTTCTTGTCTGTAACTGTCCATGTGCCCTCCAAAGAGAAACCCAAGGGCTTCCTTCAATTATCTACCCTTGTGGGAGCTGCTCATCTGTGGAAATTTGCAAGAAGACCTGCGGTTTCCCTGGTGAGCAGAGACTGGGCCATAGGGGGCACCTGGTGCTGGAGAAGAAATCTGTGTCGGGCAAGAAAAGCTAGGGTGCAAGCTGGGTGGCTTGGAGCCTGGAACCTGGTTCAGATTCTGTGTCCTTCTCTCTCTCTCTCAAAAATAACTAAACATTAAAAAAAAATTTTTTTAAAGGTGGGCAGATTGAGTTTAATCCTGATGGCCAGGATTCAAGGGAGAGAAAGACTGAGGATAGGGGACATTGATAGAGAACTGCAAGTGAGGGGGAGGGGGAGGAGGAGCTGGGGCATGCGGAGCAGACTTGGGGGTTGGTAATGCAGCACAAGGCCTTCCATCTGATGGCTTTGATTTCTCTGTGAAGAGCCAGTGGGGTCATCTCTGAGACGCAGCAGCTGGGCTCAGAGACTGACCAGACATCAGCAGGCTGGCCATGGGGGTGTGTGTGCCTATCTGTCGTTGGACCATGGTGTCATCGTGGCCACTCTGTACTATATTGTGGTGCAGGAACTGCATGGCTGGGGTTTGTCAGGTGGGGACAGTGAAAATAAAGTCAGAGAGGCAGGGGCTAATGAGGATATGGGCAGAATGACAGGCAATGGGAAGGAATCACACTGGGCGGGGGTAAGAGGAGGAAAGGAGGAAGCCAGAGAGTCACTCCCCTGTGAGGAGGCTGACTCTGCTGTGGAGAGAGCAGGCAAGAGAGCAGGCGCCATTCCCCGGAACGGGGCGGGGGGGGGGGGGGGGAAGCAGGCAGAAGCAAGCACCTCTGATGGTGACGTGGACAATGCAGCAGTCGGGACACTCAATGGTGGAAGCTCCATGGTGGGGGGTGTCCAGGTCTAGAAGGGACCCGGCACCTACGCTTGACCCTAAGGCATGTCTGAGAGGGCTGCAAAGAATGGGTTCCTTAGTGCATGAGGGCAGGGGAGCAGTGTCTGAGGGACAGCCAGCCCTGGTCTTAGGTGCCAGAGGACTTGCCAGGGACCCTGCCTCCCTGCCCTATGCACAGCTCAGTGGTGTGATCACGTGGCGATGAGAATCTTTAGGGCATAAGTGACGGAAACCAGCTGGGGCCAAAAGGAGGGCTTCTCAACCTATGTGCCCAGTACTGGACAGGAGCAGAGGAGGGTTGTGCCCCAGAAGGGGCGCTGGGGGCAGGGTGCCCTGGTGGGGTCTCTCAGTTCTTGTCTTTGGGTTGGATTTCATTCATTCTCCAGCCGGATCCTGCACAGGAGTGGAGCACGGTTGCCAGCAACTCGTTCATTCATACGTTCTGGTGCAGCCAAGCATCTGAAAAGAAGCCCAGTCCTGCCAGCCACCTCCCATCCTGCTTCCTCCACCTCTGCAGCTCCTCTTCTAGTCTGTCCTGCCGTAGGCCCCGTGTTGCCCTTGCCCGTCCCTGTGGCACCGCGGGGGGGCGGGTGCTGCCCAGCCCTGGCCCTTGCGGGTGGTGGGCACTGTCAGGGACTCTGCCGGGTGCAGCCTTCCCCCCGGGCACCAGAGCCGGCCTCCAGCCCTCACCGCTTTGAACGCGGCTCTTCACAGCCGGACGGCCAGGGCGCCTTTTTAAAGGACACGCGTTCAATGTTTCACCCCACCGAGGTGGGGCTTCCAGGTGGGGCCCGAGCCCTCCTCAGGCAGCGAACACCAAGGGCAAGTCCTTAGTTCTCCCCCAGCAATCGCCAGGCTAGCAGCCCCTGAGGGCACCTGGGGGCAGGGCTGGGCCCTTCTGCCTTCCTCCAAGCTGACAGCTCCGGGCGACAGCGGGAGCCCCGGGAGCTCCCAGGAGCGAGACCCGGCTCCTCTGCGCCCCGGCGTAGGAGCCGAGAGCTCCGGGACCGGCTCAGACCCGGGCCGCGCCTGCAGCTGACCCGCGCGAGCCGCCGTCGCCGTCAGCCCCCGGGGGGCGGTACCCAGGGCTCGTGGGGGCGGTGCTGGGCGGGGTCCCGACCCCGGGAACCGAGCCCGCGCCGACTAGGCTAATGGGAATGCGTGGCTGCGAGCCCCGCCCATGATGGTGGGCGGGGCGAGGCCGCGCAGGCGCACGGCGCGGCCGGGCGGGCCGGCTGGCTGGGAAGATGGCGGCGAGAGCCCTGGCCACCGCCGCGGAACGGGCCTGGGGTGTCCGGGGAGCGCGGGCCAGGGCCGGGGCCGGGCCATGAGCGCGCCACCCTCGCGTCCCCGAGCCGCGGAGCCCGCCCGCGCCCCTCGCCATGGCGCGGCTCGCGGACTACTTCGTGCTGGTGGCGTTCGGGCCGCACCCGCGCGGTGAGTGCCGGGCCCGCGGCCGAGGGCTGAAGGCGGAGGGCCGGAGCCTGGGGACCAAGGAGGGTCAGCCGGGGCAGCGGGACAGGAACGCCGGGGCAGTCGCGGGGACATGCGAGGCGGGCGGGCTGCGGCCGCCGCGCCAGCGTGAGGGGCGTCCGGGGCACCTGCCGGGCTGAGGTCGGGGGTCAGGGAGAGGCCGCGCTCAGGAGAGAGGGTAGTGCGACACGGCGAGCCGAACCTGCCCACCACACTCAGGGCAGAACCGGGTCAGGCAGAGCTTTGGCGTGGACCGGCGAGGAGGGAGGGCCCTGCGACGGCTCGGCCTCTCGGCTCCCAGTTGGGTGGGATGGGCCCTCTGCCTTGGCCAACTGCCGGTTGCTCTGCCTCCAGGGGCACGGATCGTCGCTTGCGAGCCCCTCTAGTGCCTCTGGTCTGAAGCCGACGCACGGCCAGTGTGTGATGTCTCAGGTCAGGGAGGCTTGGTGGGATGCCGAAGAGGGGTGGGATTTGAGAAGTACTTTCTGAGGAGGTGGTGTTTGAGCTGTAACTGGGAGAACTTCAGGACGCAGTGTGAGGAGAGAGAGAGGAGCATTCCTGGCAGAAGGCCTGCGGTCCTCATGTCTGCAAGCCAAGCCCTGGGTGGGGATCGTTGTGGTGACTGGTGCCGATGTCCAGGAGGTCCATGTCTAGGGTCAGTGCCTGTGTCTGAGAGCCCTTCAGCCCAGGGGGTAGGAGAAAACGGAGCCTGACAATGACATCAGCAACAGTCATGGAGACAGTGGCTTGGGAGTGCGCTCTGTGTGCCAGGCCCTGCACAGCCCTTTGTGTGTGCGTGATCTCATTTCTTCCTCCCAGCAGCCCACCAGGGTTTCCTTGCTCTAACCCTCATCCACAAGGGAAGTCGGGGCAGACAGGCTGATTGCCTGGCCTGAGCCCCCACGGAGGCTAATCCACAATGAAGCTGTGGGCTCAAATACCAAGGCGGGGGTGGAGGGGCGGTTCATCTCATCGGGGGATGCCCGTATGGTCAGTGCGGCTTAACCTTGAGTCCCCCAGTCTGTGCTGCTTCTCTTCAGCCCAGTTGCCGTTGTCACCACCCAGGATCTAGACTTTCTCTTCTCTGCTTCTTGCTGAGACTCTGCCTGCCGGACCCTGCACACTGCAGACCCTCCTCTGTGCTCTCTCAGTCTTCCTCCTGCTCCTGTGTGTTCAAGGGTCCATCCCCTGACACCCTTAGTCGTGGGTGTGTCTTCCTTCAGCGAGGGAGTCTGGGCAGGCAAGCAGCAGCTGTCTTCATCTCCCAGTCTGCACGCGGCAGGCTCGCTGTCAGTGTTGCACAGGCCCACAGAGGGAGAGCCGTCTGGTCCGAGGTGCCTACTGGGGGCAGTGAGGAGGCCATGCCAGCTGGAGCACAGGGGTGCATGAGATCCAGGGAAATAAAGCTGGCCATGGGCCTGGCCCAGTGTGAGGTGCTCTGCGCTGGGCGCCAGGGCAGAGGGACTGCATGAACAGAGGGCTTGGAGGCTGACAGTGTGGACAGTGGTGTGGGAAGTGTCTGGCGAGGCACATACCACGGGCAGAGGCCAGGTGGTGGCAGGTGAATTAGGGAGATGAGAAGTGGCATGAGTGGGCCCCATGACAAGCTGGCTGTGACACTTGGTACCCCTGGCATCTATGGTCTCTGATGAAGACAGGGGAGAAGGCTGGAGCCTGTAATTCCTGCTTACCCTGGCTGTCAGGAAGGAGTGATTCCCAAGCTGTCCACTGCAGTAGGGGTGGGGGCCGTGGAGCTCCCTGAACACTACCTTCCGTGCGGGCGCTGGTCAGTTGCTGGCTGGCCAGCCAGGCTCAGGACCTCCGTTGGCAGGACTCATGCATCCCTGTGAGAAATAAGCCCACAGCCTGGGACCCTGGCTGTGGACCTGAAGGCAGAGTCAGATGGTAGGGGAAGCCTGAAGCCAAGGAGCACTACACAGGGGTCAGTGGTACCTGCTTTGCCACTTCATAGCCCTTGACCTCGGGCCAGTCTTCCCAGCCCTCTGCACCTCAGTGCTTTCATCTGGAGTTGTAATGAGTCACGCAGACCCCCCAGGCTGCCGCGAGCATGAGGTCGACACAGGCATGAAGCTCCAGGAAGTGACGGGTGCCTTATTCGTGATGAGCAGCAGGTGTTTTGACACCCGTAGGCGTTGGCACAGTGGGCGCTTCTGGAGGTGTAGGACCCTGTATGCTGGCAGGCCTAGAGCGCCAGGGCAGAGATGCAGGGTCCTTCGGAGCGGCGGAGATCTTGTCTTTGGCCTGGGTTTACACGTCTCATCTGGAGTTGGTGGATGCAGGGCCTGGGTGCAGGAGTCCTGCCTGAGGAAGCATCTGGTTTTACGGTTACCACCTGGCGGACCTCTGTAGGCAGGAGGATGTGGAGGAGGCTGGATGGGACCCCTACTTTCAGAGTGCAGAGCCCTCCTCTGGTGAGTTGGGGGAGCTCCTTCGGTGAGGACGTGGGTTTAGCGCCTGAACCGTGGGCCCAGCTCTGGGGACACTGCAGGGGCCAGACAGATTGCCCCTGCCCAGCTTCTGGCCTGGGAGGGCCCTGAGAGCGATCAGCTGATCTGACACAGCGTGGCCAGTGCCAGGGTGTGTCTTTTGGGAGTTGACCTGACAAAGTGGCTGAGTGCATGTCTACCATGGGGGAGGGGCTGGACCCCCTACTGGGGCCCTCTTCCCCCCACCCCAGCATTTGAGGAGAAGACCTTCTGTCCTGTGGTCTGGCCTCTTTCAGTCCTGACTGTGCTGAGCGGGCCACATTCCTGGGACCCATCCATTCTCTCCACCCATGTTCCTGCCCTCTGGAGCAGGTTGGGGCTGTTTGGAATGGCCTCAGCTGGCTTCCAGCCCCCACCCTGGGAGCCTTTTTGGCCAGCCTGAGGGGAGGTCGGAGAGGACCACTGGGGAGCCTCGGCCCCTCTGCACATCCTGTTGCCGTGGCCGGTGGGGCGGCCTGTGTGTTGAGGTTGGGTGGGTGGAGCAGCAGGAAGGTCCCGTCCTTCCTTCACCCTCTTCCTATAGCTGAGCTAGTCCCAGCCCGCGTGGGTGTGTGGGGGAACGGGTGGGGCAGGCAGGGGAGGCCGCCATCCTCCTTTGCCTGCGCTCACAGTGCTTGCTGGCCTGGGCTGGCCCTCCAGGCGTCGGAGCCTGGCACTGGTGACGGCCACTGCCAGCAGATGACAGAACGCGTGCTCTGTGTTCTCTCGCCCTGTGTTCAGGCCTGCAGCCCCCACAGGGCTGGCTGCGGGGACATGGTTGCAAGAGGAAGTGCTTGTCCCCATCTGTGTCTCAGGGGACTTTGGTGCTCTTCCTCTTGAGGCTCCCCAAAGAGTCCCGCCCTGGGACGCATGATCATGCTTGTTGGATTAGTTCTCTCACTGTGGGGTGAGGGGATGCCCTCTCTTCTATCCCGAGGTGTAGGAAGCTCTGGTGGGGCAGGGGGTTAGCTGCTGCAGGTCACCTCCATGACCGCAAGGGTTCAAGTGGGTGGGGGACACATGGCAGAGCACCGCCTGCCCTCCCTCATGCCAGCCGCCGAGTTGCAGCTTGGCCCCTGCTAGCACGGAGCTGAGGTGTGGGCTGGGTTTCAGAGAGGGTTGGAGAGAGAGCAGGGGCCAGGGCCTCTCCACGGTGTGCCCTTCCAGGGAGGGCTGGCTTGCCCTGGAGCACCTGGGACTCCAAAAGCTGCCCTGACTTCTGACCAAGGAGCCTGTTTGCTTGTGGGGGGTGAGTGGGCCTGTGTGTGGGAGGGTGGGAGTGTAGTTGGCTGTACGTACTCAGCAAGCCCTAATTAGGCTGAGGTCTGTGCCAGGCACAGGTGTGGCGATGGGTACAGAGATGTAGTTTCTTGCTTATGGAGCTCCCGTCGGGCCCAGCCAGCCAGCAGGTGCACCAGGAATCACGGGGCGGTGTAGTGGAGGGAGGGAGGTCCTGGGGGTTCCACTCTAGGCTCCAGGCTCAGGGTTTAGAGAGGTGCCTGGAGGAGGGGGCAAGTTTGGGGTCGTGATGGTGCAAAGAAGGAGCTGGGGGGGGGGACACTTCCTGGCAGAGGCAGTTGGAACAGCTCAAGGAAAGCCTCCAGTTGGTTCTTCAGAGGGCGGAGCCCTGTAAGTAGGAGTTGATGTTTCCCAGGATGAATGGGGTGGGGGGGAGTTGGGTGGTGGACAGTAGCCAGTTGCGTCGTCTGCTTCCCTGAGGGGAGAGGCTGCTGGCCTTGGGAGGGAGGCTGTGGGGCAGAGGCTGCTGTCCCCTCTGCACATGCCCCCTCTTCCTTCCTCCGCCCGCTGCCTCGTGGCAAGAACTGGGTGAGCCCTGGGTGCCAGCCAGGCCTGGGCCCAGATGGTGATTTGGGGCTGTGCACAAGTGAGCCCTTGGGGGAGTGGGTGGGGAGAGAAACCACGAGCTGGCGTGGGCCTGTTGAGGGTGGCCCTTGGAGAGTGGGCCTGGAGGGACCCGAAGGGGCAATCTCAGTGGGCCAGTGTGTGTATGTGTGCTTATGTGTGAATAGGTATGGCCCCAGCAGACACCTGTCCCTCTTCCCTGCCTCCTCCTGTCTGCCGCCTCTTTTCAGTGTCAGGAGGGGGAGGGGAGCAGGAAACTGAGGTTTTGTGAGTCAGAGTCATGGCCCCCCCTCGCCCCACTGCCACCTCCAGCCCCGCAGCAACCAGCCTGCTGCCGACCTTGGCATTGCCTCTGTGATCCTGGAGGGTGGGTGGTCTCCAGAGATGATAGCTCAGCTCCTCTGCTGTCAAGGTCCTGGGGTGTGCTCACCACTGCCCAGGGGTCCAGGCTGGTGCCCAGGCCCCTGGCTCTGCCTGAAGCTCTTGTGCATGTTCAGGGTGGACCTGGCTGGCTGGACTGTGGGGGAGGGGGTGGGGGGAAGCTGCATCCATCAGACCCTCAGAGGTGTGTGCCGTGGCTTTCAGGGCCTTGGGGCAGCCCCCAGAGAAGCCTCATGCCCAAGTGCCCTCTCCTTCCCTGTTTGCTCCTGCTCTTCGGTGGTGTGGGCAGTAGTGTTAAAGACGGTCTTTGCAGGGACCCGCATGTCACGTGTGGGACGTGAAGGTAGGGAGGCTTCTGTCCTAGCCTGCTTTACCCGCTGCCACTGGGTGGGAGCTGGAGGTAGAACAGAGGTCTGTGTCTATCCTCCACTGACCTGAGGTGAGTGGTCCCTCCTGGTTTGGTTCTCCAGGGGGTGAACAAGAGGCGGGGCCTCTGACCCCACCAGTGTAGACTTGAGCTAGGAGTAGTGCCCAGGGCATAGAGCGGGGGAGCAGACCTGGGGCTCCTGCTCCGTTTCTCCCCCCTGACCCAGGGCACAGAGGGCTACACAGGCAGGGGACAGGCCCCTGGAAGTTGCGAGACACCTAGCACTCAGGAGGGACATCCGTTAGTGGGTGTCCTGAGATCTGGGGTCCATCCTTCTTGCCACCGCTCTCTGGGTCCTATGCTGGGCCTGTCTGTCTCGGAGGCAGCAGTGCGAGTGGCAGTTCAGGGCTGGGTATTCTCTCCCCTGACTCAGTCAACAGGTATGAGACCCTTGTGCCTCTCCAGTGGGCCCAGAGCTGGCGGTGAGGTGGGTGCTCACAGTGCTCACTACCTAGCAGGCTGTGGGGGTAGTCATGGGGACCAGGAGTTGAAGCTGGTGGTCGGCTATGGGACCGTCCAGAGTTGCTGTCCCCTCGATGGAGGGCTGGCCTGCTGGGTGGGTGGCTGGGGGTGTTGATGTGTTGATGTTCCGTGCCTGACCTGGCCCAAGGCTTTCAGGACTCCGGATCACATGCCAGGGGGTTCTCTCTGTGCCCTCTGGTAGCCCTGGCGCCTGTGGCGGCTTAGGGGCTGTCCCCTCACAAGACTATTTTTAGGGAAATGATAGGTCTGGGAGTGGTCTGATGCCAGATGAAAGCCTGGGTGGGTAGGATGTGTCCATCTGAGACCCTTGAGGCCCCCGACTTGGTGGGGTCCGGGAGGCGGTAGGTGCTCTGACTGCCTGCTCCTGTCCTCAGGGAGTGGGGAAGGCCAGGGCCAGATTCTGCAGCGCTTCCCAGAGAAGGACTGGGAAGACAACCCGTTCCCCCAGGGCATCGAGCTGGTGAGTGGGGGGTGTTGAGATGGGGGAGGTGGGCAGGCCGGCACTGATTTCCCTGAGACTTCGAGGAGCCTCCACAGAGCCCAGCCCCTGCCGCATATAAGGGGATATCTGAGCTGCTGTGGAGTGGGGGGGGCGGGCTTGGGTGGTAGGGTGCTTGGTACCCACGTCGTGCCATGTTGTCCCTCTCTCGTGATGGCAGAGACCACGTCCTGTGTCACAGGGTTCTCTGTGCACACGGTGAGACCAGAGGCCATGACTTCCTTCTGTGGGGAAGGGTTGGGGTCCAGGAGGTGAGGTGCTGCCTGACGTCCACGCCCTGGGTGCAGCTGTGTGAGGCAGCTCACTGGTGACCTCTAACCCCTCCTTCCCTGCAGTTTTGCCAGCCCAGCGGGTGGCAGCTGTGTCCTGAGAGGAACCCACCAACCTTCTTTGTTGCTGTCCTCACTGACATCAACTCCGAGCGGCACTACTGCGCCTGCTTGACCTTCTGGGAGCCAGCAGAGCCCACACAGGTCATCTTGGGGGCTCTGGGGTACAGCCACATGGCATTCCGGCTGTGGCCAATGCCCTCTGCCTCTGTCCAGGGGTGTGTTTCCCTGTGTGTGTGACAGGTCCGGGTGCCTCAACCCCATGGAAGCTGGAGTTCCCAGATGGCTGGTCCTGTCTGAGTCACTTGTGTTCCCCCCTCCCCTTGGGCTCATGGGACATGCCTGAGAGCTGGGCAAACGGGGCTTCTGTCCACAGGAAGTGGTGTGCACAGAGGACACCACTGAGAGGGAGGAGGAAGCAGAGGAGGGTGGCCCAGCACAACTGTCACCTGTGACACCCGGCCCGCCTGGCCAGCTGTTTGCACCAAAGACACTGGTGCTGGTGTCTCGACTGGACCACGCAGAGGTGTTCAGGGTGAGGAGGGCAGCCAGGGTTTGAGGCAGGACTTGGGGTGCCCCCTGCTGGCTGTGCCACCATTCCCCAATCTGTGGTCCTTGCAGAACAGCCTGGGTCTCATTTACACCATCCATGTGGAGGGCCTGAACATTGGCCTGGAGAACGTGATTGGGAACCTGCTCACGTGTATTATCCCCCTGGCTGGGGGCTCACAGGTGGGTCTTGGGGGCAGCTGCTGTCTACACACAGCCATGGTCCTCCTGCTGTCCTAGGCCCCGAGCGTGCGGCCTGTAGGCACTTGGAGTCCAGCTGGGCTCAGCATGGCCTGGGCCTCGGACACTCTCCTGCATCTTGGTGCTGCCATCACCTGTCGTTTCTTCTTGGCCCTGCCTGCTTGATTGTGTGTCCCATGTCTTGCCTGGCTCCCTGCCTGGCATCTCTCAGTTTCTGTGTCCTCTTGCTCCTTGGGTGTGCCTGTCTTTGGATGTCCACTTATCTGTCTGCTTCCCGGTCAGTACCCCCATGTGTGGGTGCGTCTAACTGTGTTTCTCTGCCTGTCTGTCCTGTGCAGCTGGACTCTGTTGAGGATGGAGTGGTATGGATTCTTTGTTTCTTCTGCCCACCCAGGCCCCACCCTGCCCCAGGTCAGAGGCCCTGAGTTTTCTCTGCAGCACTGCTCAGGCCTCCAGGCCAGGCACGGCCTTTCCCTCATGTTGTGCCGTCTGACCTGGCCAGTCTCACTTCAGCCCGCGGAGTTCTGGGCTGACATGGGTGTGGTCGGAGCAGCTGAGTACCGGTCCCTCTCTTTCCACAGAGAACCATCTCTTTGGGGGCTGGTGACCGGCAAGTCATCCAGACCCCACTCGCCGACTCACTGCCCATCAGCCGCTGCAGCGTGGCCCTGCTCTTCCGCCAGCTGGGTGAGCCTGGGCGCCCCCACCCTGCACAACCTTCCCTGTCCTCTCCAGGGGGGCCAGCAGCCAGCGGTGGGGCTCTGACGGCACCGCCCTCCAAGCCTGTGTCTCCCCCCAGGCATCACCAACGTGCTGTCTTTGTTCCGCGCTGCCCTCACGGAGCACAAGGTGCTCTTCCTGTCCCGTAGCTACCAGCGGCTCTCTGACGCCTGCCGGGGACTCCTGGCGCTGCTGTTCCCGCTCAGATACAGGTGCTTCTGCTGTCCCCTCTCCCCGCCCCTTCTCCGGGCCCCGCCCCCTGGGCTCCCTGTGCTGAGCCCTGATCTGTTGCAGCTTCACCTACGTGCCCATCCTGCCGGCCCAGCTCTTGGAGGTCCTCAGCACACCCACGCCCTTCATCATCGGGGTCAACGCGGCCTTCCAGGCAGAGACCCAAGAGCTGGTGAGGCCTGTGGCTTGTGCCTGCCTCTCTGATCCTGGCCCTGCTGACCGGCCTGCAGGCTTCTGACCACTCGCTTGTTCCTTTTGGTCCCCAGCTGGATGTGATTGTCGCTGACCTTGACGGAGGGACGGTGACTGTCCCCGAGTGTGTGCACATTCCACCCCTGCCGGAGCCACTGCAGAGCCAGACGCACAGTGTGCTGAGCATGGTGAGGCGGGACTGGTGGTTTCAGGGAAGCTGAGGTGGGGTCACTTGGCAGTAAGGGGACCCCAGAGCCTGGGGCTGGCGTGCAGTGGACCCCACTCCCGTCTGCTTCTGCAGGTTCTGGATCCGGAACTGGAGCTGGCGGACCTCGCCTTCCCACCACCCTCCACGAACGCTTCTTCTCTGAAGATGCAGGTGGGGGTCACTGCAGCTCCAGTGCAGGGGGGCCCACGCTAACCCCGCGGCCTCTCCACGGGTCTCCTGCCACCAATAGCCAGCAGGCAGGGCCGGGCACCCCATGCAGCCACCCCTTCTGGGCCCGTGGCAGGGGGCCGCTGTGGGGGGAGAGTGGGAGGTGTGTGAGTCTTTGAGGGTCCTGTGCAGGAGTGGTTGTCAGCACTGGGTCTTCAAGGAATCGCTGTGGCTTTGTGAGAAGGAAGGGTGGAGGGGCAGCGGGGCCTGGGAGGCCTGGGCAGGGTGTGGATAGGTATGTTTTGGGGTGCAGAGATGGAGCCTGGGGTGGGTGGAGGGCTGCCGTGTGCTGGGGCTGGGGTAGCCTGTGGCCTGGTGCTCACCAGCACCCACCTGTGCCCCAGGACAAGGAACTGCGTGCCGTCTTCCTACGGCTCTTTGCTCAGCTCCTGCAGGGGTATCGTTGGTGTCTGCACATGGTCCGCATCCACCCGGAGCCTGTCATCCGCTTTCATAAGGTGGGCCATGGGTGGGGGTCAGTGTGGAAGCAGGCAGGAAGTCAGTGCTGAGGGTCTGACCCCTTGGTGTGCCCCCAGGCAGCCTTCCTGGGCCAGCGCGGGCTGGTGGAGGACGATTTTCTGATGAAGGTGCTGGAGGGCATGGCCTTTGCAGGCTTTGTGTCAGAGCGTGGGGTCCCTTACCGTCCTACGGACCTGTTTGATGAGGTGCGTCCCCGCCCGGTTGGGAGGAGCCCCCACCACCAACACCCCACCTTGCCCAGGCTTCCTGACCCTGCCTTCCCCCCCTCCCCCAGCTGGTGGCCCATGAGGTGGCACGGATGCGGGCGGATGAGAACCACCCCCAGCGTGTCCTGCGTCACGTCAAAGAACTGGCAGAGCAACTTTACAAGAATGTATGGCGGGTGGCACAGGGAGGGTGGACCAGCCTGGCTGGGTCATTGTGCCTCCTGGCATCAGGTTGCTTGCCCACACCTGCCTGTGTCTCCCCTCCCCCCCGCCCCCAGGAAAACCCATATCCCGCCGTGGCTATGCACAAGGTGCAGAAACCAGGGGAGGCCAGTCACCTGCGGCGGGCACCCCGTCCCTTCCCCCGGCTGGATGAGGGCGTGGTGCAGTGGATCGTGGACCAGGCCACAGCCAAGATGCAGGGCGCGCCCCCGGCCGTGAAGGCTGAGAGGAGGACCACCGTGCCCTCGGGCCCCCCGATGAGTGCGTCATGGGGGAGGGGGCCCCTGGCGTGGCCCAGGGTGGGCATGAGGGCAGGGATGAGTGCATTTTCTGCTCTCCAGCCGCCATACTGGAGCGGAGTAGCGGGCTCCACGGCAACAGCGCGCGGCGGCTGGAGGTGGTTCGAAACTGTATCTCCTATGTGTTCGAGGGGAAGATGCTCGAGGCCAAGAAGGTGAGGACAGCTGGATGCAGGGAGTTCACCTGCTGGCAGGTGGGCAGAAGGGAAGGAAGGGCAGGTGGACACCAGATCTCAGGCCCTTTCCTTAGCACAGCTGGGTGAATCCTGCTGGGGGCGCTCAGCCAGTTGAGCGTTCGACTCGATTTCAGCTCGGGTCACGATCTCACGGTTCACGAGATCGAGCCCCGCCTTGGGCTCTGTGCTGACAGCACAGAGCCTGCTTGGGATTCTCTCTCTCCCTTTCTCTCTCTGCCTTTCCTTTGCTTGCGTGTGTGCGCTTTTTCTCTCTCTCTTGCTGTTTCTCTCAAAAGTAAACTTAAGGGGCACCTGGGTGGCTCAGTCGGTTGAGTATCCAGCTTTGGTTCAGGTCATGATCTCACATTCATGGGTTCGAACCCCGCGTTGGGTTCTGTGCTGACAGCTAGCCCAGAGCCTGGAGCCTGTCTTCAGGTTCTGTGTCTCCTTCTCTCTGTGACCTTTCCCTGCTCACACTCTCTGTTTCTCTTTCTCTCTCCCAAAAATAAATAAAACATTAAAAAACTTTTTTTAAATAAACTTAAAAAAAAGAAAGTAGGAGACCAAGCACGTGGCCTCTGTGGCCTGCCTCATGCTGAGCCAGCCACCAGCTCTGCATTAGGCTTGTGCTGTTTGAACACTGAGGCCTGGCCGACAGAGGGGCCGCAGACCTGGGAGCTGGTGCATGCTGGAGCTCAGGGCGAGGGGCCTCCTCGACACATCCGCGCACTGAAGATGCAGTGTCTCCATCTTCAGGGGCTTTCGTGTGTGTGTGGAGGGCTGGCTCTGCTGGACACATTAGTCTCTACTGGACGGGGAGCTCCCAGAGTCTGGGCACACCTGACCTGCATAGCTTCCAGATTTCTTCTGTGCTTAGAGCCCGGGCTCTGGCCTCCCAGGTGCCCACGCCTCCCCTCCTGGGCCCTGTGCCCTGTGCTTCCCTTCCTTCCTCCAGGGCACGGTTGGATGTGTACCCACATAGGCTTGTACCCCTAACCCCCATGTCCCCTTGTCTCCAGCTGCTTCCAGCTGTGCTGAGAGCTCTGAAAGGGCGCGCAGCCCGCCGCTGCCTCACCCAGGAGCTGCACCTGCATGTGCAGCAGAACCGGGCCGTCCTGGACCATCAGCAGTTTGACTTCGTTGTCCGCATGATGAACTGCTGCCTGCAGGTGAGGCTGGGCCTGCCCCCTGCACGCGGTACGGCCAGAAGGGTCGGCGCAGGCGGGGGGCTCCCCAGTCTATCTATAACGATGCGTCTTTTGGCAACATTGACAGCTGGGGAGATCCTGGTCTGCGGGAGGGGATGGCAGTGGGGGGACAACTGTTGGAGGAAGTCTTCTGCGCTGAATCCCTGGGCAGCCTCTAGGCAGCCGGTGCAGACAGTCTGGGGACACTGGTAGGAAATGCTGCTCTGGCGCAAGCGCCAGTCGGGGTGCAGTAGGTGTGCAGGGGGCGGCTCCAGCGGTCTCACGGCTCTTGCAGGACTGCACCTCCCTGGACGAGCACGGCATTGCAGCTGCCCTGCTGCCTCTGGTCACAGCCTTCTGCCGGGTGAGTGCCAGGGCAGCCCGGGTGTCCTCCCCCTCCCCTCCTGCTGCACCTGATGATGCCCACCTGGCCCCTGCAGAAGCTGAGCCCGGGGGTGACCCAGTTTGCGTACAGCTGCGTGCAGGAGCACGTGGTGTGGAGCACACCGCAGTTCTGGGAGGCCATGTTCTACGGGGACGTGCAGACCCACATCCGGGCCCTCTACCTGGAGCCTGCTGAGGACCGAGACCGCCTGCAGGTGTGCGAGGACCCCTGGGCCTGGGGCGTGAGGGCCGGCCCGGCCCGGCCCTGGCTCACCTGCGGTGCTGCGGCAGGTGGGGGAGCTGTCTGCACCAGAGGATGAGCGCTCTGCCCTCGACGTGGCATCTGAGCAGCGGCGTCTGTGGCCAACCCTGAGCCGTGAGAAGCAGCAGGAGCTGGTGCAGAAGGAGGAGAGCACGGTGTTCAGCCAGGCCATCCACTACGCCAACCGCATGAGCTACCTGCTGCTGCCCCTGGACAGCAGCAAGAGCCGTCTGCTGCGGGAGCGTGCGGGGCTGGGCGACCTGGAGAGCGCCAGCAACAGCTTGGTCACCAACAGGTGCGGCCGGGGCTCCGTGGGCCTCGCAGGGGGGCGGCTGGGGCTCGGGTGGGCGGGCGGGCCTGTGCCCACCACACCCCCTCCCTGGCCTAGTATGGCGGGCAGCGTGGCGGAGAGCTACGACACAGAGAGCGGCTTTGAGGACGCGGAGACCTGCGATGTGGCCGGGGCCGTGGTCCGCTTCATCAACCGCTTTGTGGACAAGGTCTGCACAGAGAGTGGGGTCACCAGCGACCACCTCAAGGGGCTGCATGTCATGGTGCCAGGTATGGGGGGGGTCTGGGTGTGGAAGCACTCCCCTCAGCCGAGCAGATGTTGGGGCCCAGGGCGTGAAAACTGCTCTCTCCCAGACATCGTCCAGATGCACATCGAGACCCTGGAGGCCGTGCACCTCGAGAGCAAGAGGCTGCCCCCCATCCAGAAGGTGAGCGGGGGCCAGGCAGGGCTGCAGCTCTGCAGTCTGGGCCGCGTCCTGAGCTGCCGCTCTTGTCCCTGAGCAGCCCAAACTGCTGCGGCCGCGCCTTCTGCCCGGCGAGGAGTGTGTGCTGGACGGCCTGCGTGTGTACCTGCTGCCAGATGGGCGTGAGGAGGGCGCAGGGGGCGCTGGGGGAGGGCCCGCTCTGCTCCCGGCTGAGGGCGCCGTCTTCCTCACCACGTACCGGGTCATCTTCACGGGGATGCCCACCGACCCCCTGGGTGAGCCTCTGGACGCTTCGTCCGTCCCCAGCCTCCCTTCCCCACCTAGGTCCTGGGGGTGAGTGAATAGGACTTTTCCTGCCTCTCTTTCCCATTCTCAGGGGTGCAGGGTCCCTGTGCAAGATAGGTCATTGCCCCTCTCCTGCCTGCCTGGGACCTCCCATAGCTCTGGTACCCCAAGACTCTGTGACCCTCCCTCCCCCCGACTGCCCGGCCTGTGATAAGTCGGGGAACAGGTGGTGGTCCGTTCCTTCCCGGTGGCCGCGCTGACCAAGGAGAAGCGCATCAGCGTGCAGAACCCTGTGGACCAGCTCTTGCAGGACGGGCTGCAGCTGCGCTCCTGCACATTCCAGGTGCGGGGGGCGGGGGGAGGGCAGGGCTTGCAGGCAGCTGAGCTCTCAGGATCGTTCTGAGCTGCTGTTGAGCTGGGGGTCACGGCAGCATTTGTGATTTCTGTGTTTATGTGAGCGGCTGTGCTTTGGCTTGGTGCCGGTGCCGTCTGCCTGTGTGACGAGCTGGCCTTTGGGGCTCTTCTGTTTGTCTTCCGGGGCCCTGACCCTCGCGTCTGTCTGGCGTGTGCGCACGACTGGAAGCTGAGCAAATGAACAGGAAGTGCGGTGAAGGATCAGTGGCTCCTGCGCATCCCGCTGTCCTTCAGGAGGATGCCCCCTCGGGGCTTCAGGGCGTCCACAGCTTCCCGGGGAGGCCGCCCGGACCTCTGAAGGGCCTTTGTCTGTTGCAGCTGCTAAAAATGGCCTTCGACGAGGAGGTGGGGTCCGACAGCACTGAGCTCTTCCGTAAGCAGCTGCACAAGCTGCGGTACCCGCCGGACATCAGGGGCACCTTCGCCTTCACCCTGGGCTCTGCCCACACACCCGGCCGGGCGCCCCGCGCCACCAAGGACAAGGGCCCTTCCCTCAGGTGTGGAGCTGGGCCCCGAGGCCTGTGTGCATGTCCCCTTGTCCGTTCGGCCCACCCCTGCTGACCTGGCGCCCGCCTGCCCCCAGAACCCTGTCCCGGAATCTTGTGAAGAATGCCAAGAAGACCATCGGGCGGCAGTACGTCACGCGGAAGAAGTACAACCCCCCGAGCTGGGAGCACCGGGGCCAGCCACCTCCTGACGACCAGGAGGACGAGATCTCAGGTGGCGGCACGGGAAGCCCCGGGTGGTCTGGGCGAAGACCCCCTGCCCCCCACGTGGAGGGCTGGGGCCTAGGCGGTCTGTGGGTGACGTCCCCTGTGTGCCTGGCCTGCCCCAGTGTCGGAGGAGTTGGAGCCCAGCACGCTGACCCCCTCCTCGGCCCTGAAGCCCTCGGATCGCATGACCATGAGCAGCCTGGTGGAGCGGGCGTGCTGTCGGGACTACCAGCGCCTGGGGCTGGGCACGCTGAGCAGCAGCCTGAGCCGAGCCAAGTCCGAGCCCTTCCGGATCTCCCCGGTCAACCGCATGTACGCCATCTGCCGCAGGTGAGCATGTGGAGGCGGAAGGCAGAGGCCTCGGGCAGGGGTGGCCTCTGGGAGGCTGAGGGGCTTGGGGGCACCTGGCCGAGCATCCAGGGGTGGCCTGCCACCCTCACGAGTCTGACTCCTCACAGCTACCCGGGGCTGCTGATCGTCCCCCAGAGTGTGCAGGACAACGCCCTGCAGCGCGTCTCCCGCTGCTACCGCCAGAACCGGTTCCCCGTGGTGTGCTGGCGCAGCGGGCGCTCCAAGGCCGTGCTGCTGCGCTCCGGGGGCCTGCACGGCAAGGGCGTCGTCGGCCTGTTCAAGGCCCAGAACGCGCCTTCTCCAGGTATCCTTTCCCCTGCGTGCGGCTGGGCCTTGCCCCCCCCCCCCGCCCCCCCGCCGCCCCGCCTCGCTCCAGCTCCTCCTCCTCCCGCAGGCCAGTCCCAGGCGGACTCCAGCAGCCTAGAGCAGGAGAAGTACCTGCAGGCCGTGGTCGGCTCCGTGCCCCGCTATGCAGATGCGTCCGGACGCAACACCCTCAGCGGCTTCTCCTCCGCCCACATGGGCAGCCATGGTGAGGGGGGCCTGAAGGTGGGCAGACTTCTGGGAGGTTGTGGCGGCACTGACGGAAGGCCAGCCAGCCGGAGGGCAGAGTGTCTGGGGTTGGATCTCCCCTCTCTCCTGCCTTGACTGAACTTAAGCTCCTCATCTTCCCTGGCGGTGGCCTGCCTCCGGGTCTCCAGGTCACTGGACACAGTCCTTGAAACTCCCATCTGGTCCCCACTTCTCCTTTGTCCTGTACATACACACACACACACACACACACACACACACACACTGTCACTGTGGCTGATCCTTTGTCCTGTCCCTCCCTACAGTCCCTACCCCCCTCTCCCCCACATCACTGTGGTTCGCCCTTTGTCAAGGCTGTCTGCTTGCTTTACAACTTTCTCATCTATCCTGGCTCCTCCAGCTTTGTCTGCTGGTCTCCCTGTCCTGTCCCCACCACAGGTACCCTCAACACCCACCTCCTGGACCCACTGTCCCCAGGTGGATCCAGGCCTTAGGACCCAGCCCTGCCCTCTGTCCTGTGTGGCAGGGTCTCGCTGTCACAGTGCACAGCAGAGGCACCAGGCCTGGGAGGTCGGGGCATGGTCTCAGGGACCATCAGTGGACCCTGCCTGTTACCACTGGGGCACTGCTGTGGGGTGGCCTCAGAGATGCTAGGTGACGGACGAGCACGTGCTGCTGTCCACAGGGTCTGTGGCCCCTGGAGAGGGCTGATGTGACCTCCTGCGGACAGGCAGGGACCTTGCTGGGGAGGTGAGCCATATCTGTGCTGGGTTTTAGAATAGGCTTTCGGATGGGAGAGCACACTGATGGGGGCCTGGAAGGCACATGGGCCCCGTTCTGTAAGGGGAGGAGGGCGCATCAAACAGGGGCGGCCTCGTCCTCCAGGGCCCTTGTTCCAAGCTATCACCTCTGTATCCCGTTTACCCCTTAGCTGACCCCGTCTGCTTCTCCTTGACCCCATCCTCCGCCTCATCTCAGCCATGTCTCCCCATCTCCTCCACCCTCTCTGGCCCATCACCCCTGTATGACCCGGACCTTCCCCTGCCCCCACATCTCGTCTCCTCCATGTGTCCCCGTCCTCTGCTACCCCTCTCCTTGCCCTGTCTCACCCCAACTGATCCCATGAACTCATCTCCCCCGTCCTACCTGGATCCCTCCGGATGCCTCACCCTCTTGGTCTGGCTGATAGACGCTGGGGATCCTGGAAGGTTAGTCCTCTGACCTAGGACTCTAGCCTGTGCTTGGGTTCTGGCGCCAGGTCTGTGAGGCTCCCCGTGCTGGCCTGGGGCTGCCGCTCCCGCCCCCCAGCCTGGACCTCAGCAGATGTGCTGACGGTGCCCGCCTGGGAGGCCAGGTTGCTGTGACAGAGTGATGCCACACCTGGGGCCATCCTGGCTGTCATGTGCTCAGAGTTGGTAGATGACAGACAAGCCGGCTGGTGTGTGTCTCACCAGGGTCACCTCTTGGCACGTCTGCCTGATTCCCTCTGTCCCTACTCTTGTGCTCTTCTGCGTTCTTCTCTGCTGTTGCTCTGACTCCTAGATGCACTGGGGTGCACGGGTGGGTTTTGGGGGCTGGTGGCACCACCCATGGGTGGAACCTTCTGGAAGTGTGCACATCCTGCTGATTCTTCCTGCTGTGCCCACTCTGGGGCCTCAGGGTGGCCTTGCCACCCTTTCCTGTGGCAGGAGGGTCTCCTGGACACACGAGGGCCTTTGCCTCTCCCTATCAAGGCCTGAGGAGAGTGCCCACATAGTGTTCCTCTGTGTGACACTGCCTTTGTCATCTGAGCACCAACCTCTGTCCGTGGGTGGCCTTGGCTCACAGCACAGGGTGTTCTGCCCTCCAGCGGCATCTGTTGTGACTGCCTGCTGGGCACTGGGGCCAAGCGGGCCTGGAACAGGGGCAGCCAGTTTGCCCTTGTGGCCACTCAGAGAGGCCGGCCCTGGTGTCCACCCTGCTCGAGGGGCAGTCCTTGCCCCCCTCGTTTCTGTGTGGAGACTTGCCTTTCTAGCTGAAGTGCTTTTTGGCTTTCCAGACACGGAAGTCCTTCACCAAGTACGTGTTACGGTTGCACTGTCGTCCTGCCTTCCGCCGCCTCCAGAGGCGGTCATAGCACCTGCAGGCGACACCCTCCCCACCCCCCCCACCCCCGATTCTTCGTCCCCAGTGCTGTGTCTTCCGCTTATGTTGCCTGGGTCTCTTTGTCCCCAGAGCCCACAGGTGCCGCCTCCTGGTGTCCCTCCAAGTTCAGAGAATGGGTCCTCCCTCATTGCCTAGGGGCGCGCAGAGGCTCAGCTGTCTGTGCTCTAGTCCAGGCTGTGTCTGCGTCCTTCCTGCAAGCGCCCTTCCTCCTGCCTGTAGTGTGGCAGCTGGTGTATTTGTCTGTGGTGACTGCTGTGTCGGGTAGGGATGGTGCCCTGCTGCCCTCTGCAGAGGCGGGTGCGGCTGGCACGGGGCAGGGAGCAGGCTGTGGGGCCCAGCGCACCGTGGAGCTTCTTTGTCAGGGCTCCCTGCGCTCCCTGGCCGGGCCGCCCAGCCTGTAAGCCTGGGGCCTGGCTCTCAGGCAGGTGGCACCACTCAGCCCATGCTGCCCCTGGGGCTCAGGCCTACCTCTGTCCTTGGATGACCTGGCCTCCACGGTTCTGGGCTCGGAGCTCTGAGGCTCCAGGCCCCTTCCTCTCTAGGCTGCGCTTTACGGGCCCCTCCTGCTGAGGTGTGTTGTGAGGAGCTCTGGGCAGTGCCCATGGGGGCTGAAGGCACAGGGACGGGCTGTGGATGAGGCACTGGAAGGAGAGCCCAGGGATCCCACCTCTCTTCTGACCCTGTCTGCCACTGGGCCCTCTGCTCCCTGGCCTGCCCCTGAGGGGCAAGAGGGCTCAGAGGGCCTTGGCATTGACCCTCACTATCTCTGGGGGTCCCCAGGGGCTTCGTGGGAACCCAGCCCTCCAGCTGGTCCCTTCGGACCAAGGGCCTTCATGCTGGGCACACCCTCGGGCCCGGGGTCAGGCCTGAGCCTTTTCTCTGCTGTGCCCCCAGTGCCCAGCCCCAGAGCCAGGGTCACCACGCTGTCCAACCCCATGGCGGCCTCGGCCTCCAGACGGACCGCTCCCCGAGGTACCGTACTGGCCACACAGGCTGGCTTCCCCACACCTGGCACCAATGACCCCTTTGTGACTGAGTAGTCGTGGGCACTAACGTCCCCCCACATCTGGCACTAACAGCCCCGTGTGACCAACTAGCATAACCCAGCCCTCCTCCCAGCCCAGGGCACTAACAGCCTGAGGCCCCAAGTCCTGTCCCAGCCCTGGACACTAACGCAAACACAGGCCCGTCTGGGGTCCTGTCGGCCTTCCCTGTGTGCCTGGGGAGCTCAGCCTCAGGTCAGACGGTGCCCCAAGCCCACTCAGGCACTCATCTTGTTTCTTTGTGCAGGTAAATGGGGCAGTGTCCGGGCCAGTGGGCGCAGCGGTGGGCTTGGTGCTGACGTGGGCTCCCGGCTGGCAGGCAGAGACATGCTGGCCCCCCCCCAGGCTAACGGGGCCCCCCCTGACCCAGGCTTTCTGCGGCCCCAGCGTGCAGCCCTCTACATCATTGGGGACAAAGCCCAGCTCAAGGTGACTGGGGTGGGGGCACGGGGCCAGGCAGGGGCACAGGGCCCCGTGCACGTCTCACCGTAGTCGGCTCTCCCCAGGGTGTGCGGCCAGACCCCCTGCAGCAGTGGGAGCTGGTGCCCATCGAGGTGTTTGAGGCACGGCAGGTGAAGGCCAGCTTCAAAAAGCTGCTGAAGGCATGTGTCCCCGGCTGCCCCGCCGCTGAGCCCAGCCCTGCCTCCTTTCTCCGCTCGCTGGAGGACTCGGAGTGGCTGACCCAGGTCTGCGAGGCCTGCCCCCACTGTGGTTGGCGGGGGTGGGTGCTGCATGGCGGCACCTGTTCACCCAGAGCCAAGGGCAGGTGGGGTCGTGGCTTGCTTATCTGACGGCATTGGGCTCCAGGAGAGGACATGGACATGTGCCACCAGGGTGGTGGGCCTCTCTGCTGGAGGGAGGCCCCGTGGGGCTGGGCGCCTCCGGAACAGGGAGCGTCTCAGGCCTGCGCAGGGCGGGGGGGAGGGGGGCTCCGGAGGTGCTGAGGCGCCGCCCGTCCCTGCAGATCCACAAGCTGCTGCAGGTCTCGGTGCTGGTGGTGGAGCTCCTCGACTCGGGCTCCTCTGTCCTGGTGAGCCTGGAGGACGGCTGGGACATCACCACCCAGGTGCGTGCTGGGCGCCGGGGCGGCCTGGGCCACGTCCCCCGGACGGATGCCCTCCTGACAGGCGGGCGGGGCCGCAGGTGGTGTCTCTGGTGCAGCTGCTGTCGGACCCCTTCTACCGCACCCTGGAGGGCTTCCGCCTGCTGGTGGAGAAGGAGTGGCTGTCCTTCGGCCATCGCTTCAGCCACCGGGGGGCCCACACCCTGGCTGGGCAGAGCAGCGGCTTCACACCCGTCTTCCTGCAGTTCCTGGACTGCGTGTACCAGGTAAGTGGCTGGCTGTGTCGGGCGCCGTGCCCGCCGATTCCTGGCCCCTGGCCCCTCCCCCCTCACCCCTCATCGCACGCAGGTCCATCTGCAGTTCCCCATGGAGTTCGAGTTCAGCCTCTTCTACCTCAAGTTCCTTGGCTACCACCACGCCTCCCGCCGCTTCAGGACCTTTCTGCTCGACTCGGACTACGAGCGCATCGAGCTGGGTATGAGCCGGGGCGGGGCCTCGGGGTGCAGCCGGGCGGCGGGGGCCGGGCCTGGTGGGTGGCCGGGGCTCAGCGCTGCCCCTGCAGGGCTGCTGTACGAGGAGAAGGGGGAGCGCAGGGGCCAGCAGGCGTGCCGGTCCGTGTGGGAGTACGTGGACCGGCTGAGCAAGAGGACGCCCGTGTTCCACAACTACATGTACGCGCCCGAGGACACCGAGGTGAGCCGGCGCCTGGGCGGGGCGGGCGCGCGCCTTCCCGCCCGGCCGCTCATGCCGGACCCGCCCCCAGGTCCTGCGGCCGTACAGCAACGTGTCCAACCTGAAGGTGTGGGACTTCTATACCGAGGAGACGCTGGCCGAGGGCCCCCCCTATGACTGGGAGCTGGCCCAGGGACCCCCCGAGCCCCCAGAAGAAGAGCGTCCTGATGGGGGCGCTCCCCAGAGCAGGCGCCGTGTGGTGTGGCCCTGCTATGACAGCCGTCCCCGAGCCCAGCCAGACGCCATCTCGCGCCTCCTGGAGGTGCGTGCAGCCCCCTGCCCGCCCCCTCCCTGCCCTGGGTCGTGTCTGCAGGCACTGAGGTCCAGAGGCCATTGTCCCGGACCCTGGATCTCCACGCGCTTTGCTCCGGGCCGAGGCGCTGTCCCTGACTGCCTGGTTTCCCAGGCACCGACCCTGCCCTCCCCCCCGGGGGCTGCGCCTGCTCCCTGGGGGCGCCTGGCTGTCGGCCACCCCCCGGCCCGGCCTGCCCCACGCACCCCAGTGTGAGAAGTCCTTTTGGCTTCTCTCTGGGCCTATGGGCCTGGAAGCTTGGGGTTGACGTTGAGGGCGTCTCTCGCCCCCCCCCCTCCGCCGTTCTCTACCGACCCTCAGGAACCAGGATCCCCAGGGCAGAGACGCCCCGGGAGAGGGAAGCGAGCCCTGTGAGCTGGGGGGCGGGGCTGCGGGTGTGAGGCACCCAGCCGCCAGAATGCTCCGCGGTGGCCTCGCTCCCGGGACACGGGGGTCTGCACTCCGCCCCCGAGCACGGGCTGTGCCAAAGCGCTTCGGAGCTGGTTTCCTCCCGGGGAGAGGATGCCGATTCCTGTCAGGGAGGCGGTGAGGGGCAACAAAGTAGCGTATGCTGGTCCAGCACCCAGCCTGGCCTAAAGGCCCCTGGCACCCAGGGTTCGCGGGAACACGGGCAAGGTTTAGTGGACAGAAGTGACCCTCTTTCTCTCTGGTGATACTCACGGTCTTGGAGTCCGATGTGAATTGTGCCACTTGGCTTCCTTACAAGCAGCGTCCTGTGGCCTGTCATGGTCTTTACTTTTAATTCCGACTGGTCTGTGTCTCTGTTTAAGCTCAGTTTCTTGTACTCAGCATGTGCTGTTATTTTTATCCAATCTGACAGTTTATTGGAATTTTTAGTACCTTTACACTCAATTATTGACATGGTTGGGTTGGGGGTCTTTTTTTTTCTCTTAAGTAATCCCCACACTCATCGTGGGGTTTGAACTCACAACCCGTGGTCAGAAGTCACATGCTCCAAGGAGTGAGCCAGCCGGGCGTCCCAGAGTCTAGCTTCTTGCTGTTTGTTTACTAGTTGTCTTATTTAGTTTTTGCTCCTTTCTTTTCTCTTTTTTTTTTCCCTCTTAATGATTGATCATTTCACACGATTCCGTTACCTCCTGCGCCCCCCCCCCCCCCCCCCCCCCCCCCCCCCCCCCCCCGCTAGTCTCCGGGCTGTCCGTCGGCGTCCGCAGGTGCAGCCTGTCTCCGACTGACTCGGACCAGCTTCTCCACGGAGCATTCCGCGTGCCGTTCGCCGCTCCCCTCTGTCCTCACGTATTTTACTTTACGTGTGATGGAAGCACTTAGCGCATACTGTTTTATGTAGTCAGCTTTGTTTTGAAAAAAAAAGTTAGAAAATGGGGGGAAAGCCTTCTGTATTTGCTATTTGCAGTACAGATCTGACCTGGTTCCGTTTCTCTTTAGCCCAGAGAACTTTGCGTGTTTCTGGTGACACAAGTCTGCCAGTGAGGATAGTTCCCTCAGCTTCTGTTTACCTGGAAATGTCTCTGTTGTGTCTTTATTTATTTTGAAGGTTTCCAATGTCCCTTATTTCTTCCGGCATGCCGGTTTTAATGGGTGCACATGATTTTACTTGGCATCATTACAAGTTGGGGTTTTTAAAAAAAAATTTAATGTTTGTTTATTTTGAGAGAGAGACAGAGTGTGAGCGGGGGTGGGGGGGGGCAGAGAGAGAGGGAGACACAGAACGTGAAGCAGGCTCCAGTCTCTGAGCTGCCAGCAGAGTCTGATGTGGGGCTCGAACCCCTGAGATCATGACCTGAGCCGAAGTCAGACGCTCAGCCGACTGAGCCGCCCGGGCGCCCCTGTACGTTGGTTTTGAAACAGCTCAGCGTCCCACCAGCTGGGCCAGTCACCGGTCCCCCTTCCTGTGGTCCCATTCCTTCCCGTCTAGCGGCCGCATGTGCCCGCACGGCGAAGCGCGGCTGCACTGGCTAACCGAACTACTGGACCTGCCATGGGGCAGCCGCTCGTTTCCGGCGGCTCTGCCTTGCCCTTGTCTGCTGAATGCTTTGAACTTGGAGACACCTTCGTGTATGTACTTTTGGCCAAGGGAGGGAGAAACATCACGAAGCTGAAGACAGACCTGCTGGCTTGGTGCACCTTGGGGTCAGGTCCCCTTGTAGAGAGCTCTGAAAAACAAAATGGCTTTTGGCTCTGGGCCTCTTGTGCCTCTGTTTTTTATTTAATTAATTTTTGTTTATCTCTACATCCAGCCTGAGGCTCAAACAACCCTGAGACCGAGTTGCGTGTTCCTCCGCCTGAGCCAGCCGGGTGCCCCTCATGGGGGGTTTTTCTGTTCATCCTGCTTGGAGCTCTTTCAGCTTTTTAGATCTGTGGGGTGATAGTTTTCATCAAATTTAATGCATTTTAGACTACTTTTTCTTTTTTTTAAATGTCTATTTTTGAGAGAGAGGGAGAGACAGAGACACAGCATGAGTAGGGGAGGGGCAGAGAGAGAGGGAGACACAGAATCCAAAACAGGCGCCAGGCTTTGAGCTGTCAGCACAGAGCCTGATGCGGGGCTTGAACTCATGAACTGCAGGATCATGACCTGAACCGAAGTCAGGTGCTTAACCAGCTGAGCCACCTGGGCGCCCCTAGGCTCTTATTTCTTTAAAAAGTTTTTTCTGCACAATGTCTCCCTCCTTTCCTCTGGGACTTGATTGTCTCATTGCTCCCTGAGGCTGTGATTTGTTTTTCCCCATCCAAGTTTTTGTCTTTGCAATTCATTTTGGATGATTTCTATGACCCTACCTTCAAACTCACTGCTCTTTCTAATGTTTAGCGTCTACTTATGCTTAATATCCACCCATCTAGTGAATTTTTTGCTTTCGATATTGTTAAGATCCAGAGTTTCCATTGCTTCTTTTTTTTAAAGGTGCCTTTCAAGCCCTGTAGAAAGCCTCCATCTTCAGTCATCAGGCCCATCTTTTCCTGAGCATCTTACACACACTTAGAGCAACTGGGTTGAATTTCTTGTGTGCTCGTTCCAATACCTGCTTCTTTTCTGAGTCCATTTTCTTTTAACTTTCCCCTAAATATGGATCTCATTTTCCTGCCTTTTTGTTTGCCTAGTTATTTTTATAAATTTTTTTGGTAAATTTTTTGTAATTATGGATTCTGCATTGTTGAGGATCAGGATTAAATTGTCTTGCTTTATTTTTTTTTAATTTTACCTTTACTTATTTTTGAGAGAGAGACAGCATGAGCAGGGGAGGATCAGAGAGAGAGGGAGACACAGAATCTGAAGGCAGGCTCCAGGCTCTGAGCTAGCGGTCAGCACAGAGCCTGATGCGGGGCTCAAACCCACAAACCGTGAGATCATGACCTGATCATGACGCTTAACCAACTGAGCCACCCAGGCGCCCCATACATTGTCTTGCTTTAAACATCTGGAGTTTAATTTTGCAATCAGTGAATGAACTTGTGGGTCAGTTAGAGCTTTTCCAGGGTGGTTCTTTGGCTTTGCCAGGGCAGCGAAAAGCAGCTTTCCTCCTAGGTCTCGAGAAGCCCAACCCAGACATGGCCTCTCCAGGGTTTCCGTTGAAGGTTTGGGATCTTCGGCGAGGATATCCACTCTGGCTGTTTGGAATTGCTGCATCTTTCCGCATCGTGTGACCTCCAGAGTTTGGATTTAGCTCACAGCTTCTTGGAGCTGCTCTCTGCCAGGCCTTGTGACAACTTGCCTGGCACCTGACAGTTTACTTTGGCCAAAGACTCAAGGAGGCCTCTGGATATCTAGAGTTCGTGCCATTCCCTCCTCTGTCACATGCCACCCTGAGGACCCATGTGTGTCAGCATCCCCGAGCGTCCTGTCTCTGCCTCCTTAGCGCAGGACCCAGTGCTCCGCGTGGGCTCCGCCCCCTGGCACTCTGGCCCAGCCGAGAGCTGGAAGATTGTGGTGCTCCCTGGTGTGGTCCCATCCCAGCGTTTCAGGGCTGCGACTTCCTGTTCTCGTCCAGTCTGTCACTGCTCATGGCTGGAGGATTAACCAAGGACTGAGTCCCTGTGTCATGGCTGAAAATGTCACCTGGCAGTGACATTTGTGCTCTTCTGAAGAGAACATAGCTTTTTTTTCTGACTGGTTTTGGGATTGTCTTTTAGCTTTCTAGTAATTTTTCTCTAATACCACAGGGGTGCGTGTGTGTTCAGTTTGTCTTGTTGGGGTTTTTAGTGCTTGGCTTTGTTGTTTGTTGCCTCTTGTTAGTTTTGCAGAACGAGCTTTTGTTGTCTCCAAGTAATTGTTTTTTTAGTTTTTATTTTTTTAAATGCTTAAACAAATTTTTTTTTAATATTTTATTTTTGAGAGAGCACGAGCAAGGGAGGGGGAGAAAGAGGGAGACACAGAATCTGAAGACAGGCTCCGGGCTCTGAGCTGTCAGCACAGAGCCCAACACGGGACTCGAACTCACAAACCGTGAGATCATGACCTGAGCTGAAGTCGGAAGCCCAACTGACTGAGCCCCCAGGCACCCCTAAATGTTTATTTTTGAGAGAGAGAGGGAGAGAGAGAATCCCAAGCAGGCTCCACACTGTCAGCACAGAGCCCAATTATGGGGCTTGAACTTAGGAACCATGAGATCATGATCTGAGCTGAAATCAAGAGTCGGATGCTCAACCAACTGAGCCACCCAGATGCCCCCAAATCAGTGTTTTTGCCCATCCCTACCCTTGCCCCCTCAGTGCCCCAGTAATACAGGTTAGTCCTTTTTGTCACTTTACTGTCCTGTTTTCCATGATTTTGTCTTTTCCCATCCGAGGACTAACCAGGCCCGACCCTGCTTAGCTTCCGAGATCAGACGAGATCGGGCGGGTGGTATGGCCGTAGACCATGATTTTGTCTTTTCATGCTTCAGCCTGGGTACTTTCTTCTGAATATTCTTAGTTCTCCAACTCTCCCCCAGGAGCTCCAGCGGCTGGAGACAGAGCTGGGGCGACCCCCCGAGCGCTGGAAGGACACCTGGGACCGGGTGAAGGCTGCACAGCGCCTTGAAGGCCGGCCAGATGGACGTGTGAGTGGGCATGGGTGGCCAGGGTGAGCTTGCTGTCAGGAGTGGAGGCCGCTGGCCCTGACACAGGCCCCTTTCCTGCCCCCAGGGCACCCCCAGTTCCCTGCTGGTGTCCAGCGTGCCCCACCACCGCCGCTCGCTGGGCGTGTACCTGCAGGAGGGGCCTGTGGGCTCCACTCTGAGCCTCAGCCTGGACAGTGACCAGAGCAGCGGCTCCACAGCGTCCGGCTCCCGGCAGGCCGCCCGCCGCAGCACCAGCACCTTGTACAGTCAGTTCCAGACAGCCGAGAGTGAGAACAGGTGTGCGCGTGCCTCCCACCTTGGGGTGGGGTCCTCTGCACTGGGGGCTCCGGGTGCTGGACAGTTCGCAGATTGGGGGTGGGTGACCTTGGGGAACTGGAGTCCTTTTTTAGGTGGATTTGCTGGGGAGGCCGTAACGGTGGCCGAGAACAAGCTGACGGTTGCTAGGGAAAAGCAGAAGAGCTTAGAAGGGGTTTGGGCTGTAGACCCAGTTGCCACGGCTGAGCCATGGTGGCTGCAGAGGAGCAGAGGGACAGCAGCTGTGGGGTACCGGTGAGGGCAGGCAAGGTACCAGGTGAGGTTGGGGCCTGGCAGACTGCATCCCACCTTCCAGGCCTGGAGAGGGGGTCCTGTTGCTACCTTCCCAGACGTGCCCGCTGCCATGTGGGGCTGCTGTCCTGAGGCCCTGACGCGGGATCCTCTCTGGTGTCCTGTCCTTACTAGGAACAGACCCAAGGCTGCTTCGTGGCCTCCCCGGCCAGTCCAGCCTTGGGGCTCTTTGAGGGCAGGGGCCTTGCTCTTGCTTCTGGGGCTGGTCTGGTTCCAGGGCTAGAGTGGGAACTGCTAGGGTCTGGGCTGGGACAGGCCCCGACGGCCAGCCAGTCTCTGGTTCTGCTGTGAATTCAGGTCCTACGAGGGCACCCTGTACAAGAAGGGGGCCTTCATGAAGCCCTGGAAGGCCCGCTGGTTTGTTCTGGACAAGACCAAGCACCAGGTGGGTGGTCAGTGGGCTGGGTGGTCGGCGGGGGGCGGGGGGGGGCGGTCAGCAGTGCTGGAGGGGGACGGGCTCTGCCCTGACTTCCTGCTCTCCACACCCCACCCCGGCCTCAGCTGCGCTACTATGACCACCGTGTGGATACAGAGTGCAAGGGTGTCATTGACCTGGCCGAAGTGGAAGCCGTGGCTCCTGGCACTCCCACCATGGGTGCCCCCAAGACCGTGGATGAGAAAGCCTTCTTTGACGTGAGCTGTGGCGAGGGCCCAGGGATGGCAGGGGTGAGGGGGGTGCTCTGTGGGGGTGGGACTGTGGAGTCAGCAACCCGCCATCCCCAGGTGAAGACGACGCGTCGCGTTTACAACTTCTGTGCCCAGGACGTGCCCTCAGCCCAGCAGTGGGTGGACCAGATCCAGAGCTGCCTGTCGGATGCCTGAGCCCAGCTCTGCCCCGGCTGCTCTGCGTCCAGTCGTTAGAGACCACTAGGGGTGGGCAGGGCCCCCCGGCCATGTTTACAGCCCCCACCCTCGACAGTATTGAGGTCCCGCCCCCAAACTTGTGTGTACAGCCCCTGCCCGCCCCCGCCCACCTGGCCAGCTCTAACTTATTTTGGAGTTATGGGTAAGCGCCGGCCGGCCGGGAGGCGGCCATGGCACAGCCCCCGTGGTGGGCCTGTAAATAGACCCCTCCCGCCCGGCCCCCCCCCCCGCCCGTCAGCGTGCTGGTCCCACCTGGCCAACCGCAGGCACCCTGTTCCTAGAACCAGAGTCTATAAAGAGAGAACTAACAACACCACATGCCTGTGTGTCCTCGGCCCACCCGGAGCACCGCCACCCGCCACCCAGTCTGTCCAGGACTCAGGGCCACTGTGTGGGGGCAGAGTTCTGCTGGTAGGGAGTCCACGGCCCTGAGGGTGGAGGCAGCTTCATCAGGCCCTAGCTTGGCACCCAGCCACTCTTGGGTGGCCTTGGGGCAGGCACAGCCCAGGAGAAAGACACCCCCCGCCCCGGCCCAAGCCGCCCCCAGACACAAGGTGGCCATCTGGAGGCATGACGTGAGGAGGGCAGTAGGTCACTAAGGGGAGGTGGCGGTGGCCATTGTGTGGCCCCCATGAGGCTGTCCAGAGGGCAGGCGGAGCCAGAGTGGCTGGAGGACGGGCGGTTGAGACTTGCTGGCGTCCCAGTCAGATGAGAGTGGAGGGGAGGGACTCTGAGAGGGAGATGCTGAGGTATGGGGGGGGGGCGGTGGGGGGACGTCTCGGGGAAGTTTGCCCCAGATATCTGCCCCACCCCCACCCCTGTACTCTGGCCTCTGCCCAGGGCGTGATGGCTGCCACTGTGATCAGTCCCATCCTTCCCCACACAAATGTGAGTCCTCCCAGGACCAGAGCCCTACCTGTACCAGGTGCATCAGGTGGGGTGTGGGTGTCATGTAGGCCAAGAACGTCCCATAGTGGTCTGGGCCAGTGGCTGTCAGATTCCCAGCGCGGGGGGGGGGGGGGGGGGGGGGGGGCGGGGGGGGGGGGGGGGGGGGGGCGCGGGGGGGCGCGGGCCTGGCAGGTGGGAGGTGAGCAGGTGGGGACACAGGCACAGGAAGGACCCACTGGTGCCATCAGGTGAGTTGTGAGGAGAGCCCCCCAGGTTCTCTCTGGGCCACGTGGTGGACAGCTGTTGGACTGAGGTTCCCAATGCCCAGGAGACCCACGTCTGGGGTCCTCTGCCTGCCTGACCTCACATGGAGGCTGTCCCGAGAGAAGTGGTCAGAAGTCACCAGAGCAGGGGCCACAGGGTGATGTCCGTGCAGGGCCAGGGCTGCTTAGGAGGGCTGGAGGCACCGCTGAGGAGACAGACCCACACCCTGGTCCTGAGTGACCTGCTGGCTGCCCCTGCTGCCCAGCCGGTGAGGACAGGGTGGCTGCTGGGTCAGCTGTAGGCAGAGCCTGTTTTACAGGAGAAAAGCTCTGAACTTGCATCAGTTCTGACTCTCTGCTGCCGACACGGGGTGGGGGGGGCAGGGGCAGCGGGGACACCCCTGCTGCCAGCCAGGCTGGGGCGCCAGGGTGTGCAGCTCAACAACACACGGGTTTGTCAGTAAGAATAACACAACTTTTATTGGGGAGTTGGGGTCTTGGGTGCCCTGTCAGATGATCAGAACATTAAAAATGGACTCAACACAAAATAACCCTGCAGACCCCTCCAGGACAGCATGGCCTGGCCCCGCCCTCCCCGACGGGTAGACCCCACCCCACCTAGCACCGCCGAAGCCAGTCTCTGCGCCCGCTGCGTCCCTCTCCTGCACGCCCATGGCGAGCCCCTGCCAGGTGCCCCAACTGCCCACCAGGCCGCGAGGGTCTTATTTTAAGGCAGTCAAATTTTGCAGCCTGGCTCAAGGCCGCCTCCTAGGGCCACCGGGCAGCTAAGACCCTATGTGGCCAGTCCAGCTCCAGACCCACATTTGTCCCCAGAGCCAGGGAGACCCTTCGCTGTGGCTGGACACAAAAGTGCAAACACGTGGCTCTTTCCTGCGTTTAAAAAAAAAAAAAAATCCGTAAAAACTGAGGCTTAGAGCCTGTGACGTCCGTGCCCATCGTGGCCCTCGGGGCTCCCGGTGTCTCGGGGCTCTGGCCCCTGGCTCCCGCCGGGAGCGCGCACGTCCGAGACCTTATTGCTGTGCGCCGAGCTGGACTCGAGGCCACCGCAGGGCCAGGCGGGAGACACACGCTGGGCGGTCCAACTCGTTCCAACTGCCGGCTTTACCAGTGCAGCATTTATTTTAAAATTAAATTAAATTAAATTAAAAAAGACAAATTGCATCACCAGGTAGTCTTCTCGATTAAGGGCGCGCCGCGGCCAGGCAGCAGCAGCATCACACGGGGCCGTTGGAGGCCGCTCCTGCGGACGGGGGGGCGTCCATCTTCCTACAGGAGGACGGATGGGAGTTGGAGCCCTCGGGCCCAAGGGTCCCGTCGGGCCCCCCTCCCCTAGCCTGACCGGCTCACCTGTCCCTCGTCGCTGTCCCCGGGATGGCTGTGGTGCACGCGGATGGCGCTGCAGTGGTTACGGCCGCTACGGGCCCTGCTGGGACTGCCACACTCAACACGGGAGCAACTGCCAGGGCGGCCGGGGTGGGACTGGCTTTGCTCAGTGCCGTGGTGGCCGCCACAGCAGCCTCCGGGGGCACAGCTGCTGCCGGGGTGAAGGTTGCTTCTGCAGGCGCAGGCGAGGTGGGGTCTGGCAGCGTGCTGGCAGTGCACTCAGCCCTGTACGGCAGACACAGGCTCCAGTTACCCGGGCTCTGGGTTCCAGTGTGGCTCTGCCTGCCACCCCCACCGGGTTTCAAAAACACGAGAGACCCCCTGCCTGTCCACCGACGCCTCAGACCTTCTGGGCAGTGCCTGCCCTGAGCTGGCCTCTCCAGACAGCTCCCCTCAGGTGCTCCCAGCAACCCTCACTAACCATCACGCCCAGATGATCAGAACATCACACCAGCCCACTTCTCAGCCCACGGGCCATGTGCCCAGAAACGCTCCCTCTTGTAACTGGAAAGGTCGAGAAGAGTGGCCTCAGGACACCTAACCCCAGTGCTGGGCTCTGGTCTTCAGGGCCCTTCTTGCTGCAGCCCAGGAGGAGAGCGAGCCCCCCCCCCCCTTCAGCCCACACCTGCCCAGTGCTTGCTTCCTTTGTGTGTGAGGTCAGCTCCAAACGTACAAGGCCCCCTGGGAGCCAGCGAGGGTGGGGGAGCCATGGGCAGCATCGGAACTAGACCCTATACATTAAAGCCTGGTGACCAGGTCTCAGTCTTGGGGGGCACAGCCTGGGGGGTTCATCCGCAGGCTGGCTGGGACCATACAGGCAGCTCCACAAATGGCCCACTTGCTTGCAGAACATTACTTGCTTTTGAGAGCAAAGCTGGTTTTTAGGCAGGGGTGTTAGGAAGAGAGGAGAGGGCTCTGAGACCTGCAGTGATTCTGCACTTTGAAAAGGAATTAAACCCATTCAGGAACCAAGTGTGCCTTTAACCCAAGGACCACCATTCAGGGGCCTGGGGCCTTGCTGGCTCCCTGCTGTGCCCCCCGAGGGATAGGCCAGGTTGTCTGGGGTCCCGAGGACCAGCATGCTGTGCGCCAGAGCTGGACCCCCACCAATGAGATGGACTGACCCCCAAAACTGCAGGGCCACCAGGGCTGAGGCAGCAGGCTGCGGGGAGGGCAAAGGAGAGCCCACAGCTGCTCCCACCGTGACACATCTGGTCCTTGTCCCCTCCTGCTGGGGAACTGCCCCCTTTGCCCCTGTAAACTTAGGCTCCACCACCACCTTCTCTCTCAAGTGCCCGCTGGCCCCCAGTTCCCTATTTTCACAGCTCCTTATGCAGCCCGCCCCGCCCCCTCCAGGCCCAGTCAGGAGTGTGTCTGTCTGTCCAATGACAGATCCCGAAGGCCTGGAGCTTCCTGTGGGCGAAGGAGGGATGTGTGGTGGGGAGCCTGCAGGGAGGATGCTCCCAGTGAGGGTTCATGTGACCCAGCGACATCTTCAGATGCCCTCCTCCCTGCTGGCCAGGGCTCCTCCCCACCATCTGGGGCAGCTCCATCTCCAAGCCCCCAGGGTGGGACATTCAGCCCCTGTGCTCTCATTTCAACGAAAAGGGCACCCCTGGCCCCTGACGTCCACTTAGATGAACAGGCATCGCTACCTCCCAAGAACCAGCAACCTCAGGGACACGGGGCCAACGGGGCAGTAAGTGAGCAGAGTGCTGGGGACCTAGGGACCCTGCCCACCTGGGGACTGACGCGGGTGGCAGGGGGGCCTCCCGGCTGGGACCCATGCTGACAGCCTCCGTGGCACCGGCCATCTTCTGCTCATCCTCAGTGTTGTCAGAGACCACCGGGGGGGCCTTCCTGGTGACACACGCGTTCCAGGCACATGGGGAAGCCGGGCCTACTACAGGGCAGGGAGTTGAGGACGGAGGGGCCGCAGGGCACAGCCTCGAGCCCACGTGTGCATCTGTAGATTTACAGGAACTGTACAAAGGGATGTCCTCCCCCAGGCAAGGAGGGCCCCCACTCAGCCCTGTGACTTCCAACTCCCTCTCCGTGTAGCTCTGATACCCTGCGGGGCTTCCAAGCCTGTCTAATGAGGGGTTCGGGGTCAAGGACCCTGAACAGGCCCCAGGATGCCCACTTGAGGTGGCACAGTGCACTCAGGTGACCTGCACAGAGAAAGCAAGGCCTGGGGAGACTGGCCTGTGTTGGAAAGGCCCTCACTGTCCGCCAGAGAGCCTGGCAGCAGACAAAGGTGCCGGCCAGTGACACCCACACCCCAGGGCTACCTGCCCCGTGCCTGGGGCCTCTGGGAGACGTGCAAACCCCCGTACACTAGGGGGACAGGGAGACACAGCGGGGTCGTGGCCACATCCTCCCACTGCTTGTGTTCAGAGCCCCTCCTACTCACGGGTCCTCTCCGGGCCCTGATTCAGGCTATGCTGGGCACCGCTGTGGCCCGTGTCCACCGGGGAGCTGCACCTGGGCCCCGACTCGGAGCTGTGGAAGGCAAGGCTGAGCCCCAGCCGGGGAGATGCCACCCCCAAGGGCAGATGGGGTGACCTCCTGGCCCGCCCCACCTCACCAGCAGAAAGGCTGGAAGTCGGTGAACTTGGCCCAGCCTTTTTCCTCCAAAGCTGAGGGGCTGGGGGTGCTGGATGCCCACACGCCGGAACCCACATCCACTGCCACTCCTGGAACTGGCACTGGTGAGTTCACGGTCTCATCAAATACCGCCCACGAGGTGCCTCCTGCGGGGGGGGCGGGGGGGGGAGGGGAGACAGCTGTCCAGGCAGCCCTGACCCACAGGTGAGCCCCACCTGCCCTCAGACCCCGGAGGCCCCCCCAGGAAGTGCTGCGGGGCATGCCTTCCCCAATGGGGCCAGTGGGGCAGCACCCCTCCATGCACAGACCAGGGCCCGTGTCCCTGTCCAAGTCCCCTGCCCAGCCTGAACCCTGTGTCCCCAGCATCTACCTTCTGAGCCACCCTCGGAGCGAGGACCTTCCTTCTGGGAAGAGGCCAGAGGGGCACCTGCCCGAGCCACAGCCTTGTCTGCTTCCAAGCCCTCCTTCCTGTCCTGGCCTCCACGCTCCAGGCCGTTCTTTGAGCAGCTCTCTGAGGTGTGAGGGCCCCCAAACCTGGGGAAAGACACCTGGTCAGAGAAGCCACCAGCCAGCACCAACACGGGATGCCCTGGAGTGTCCCCTCCTGGGCACCCAGAGCATCGTGGCTGGCACGGGGCTGGGAGTACACACATGGCATTCTGGGGCCTCTCTGCCTCAGGAGGCCGGGGGAGGACAGGTGGGCCTCACACCTGGCTCTAGCCGTCACCCGGGCAGTGCAGTGCGTCTCCTTGTCCTCCCAGATGTCGTCCTCCTCGTCATCGTCAAAGGGCTGGATGTGGTCACTGCAGCAGGCCTCAAACAGAGCTGCACTGGGCTGCAGGCAACAGCACCCACATAGTGGCATGCGGCTCCCAGGATGGAGGGCTGGGCTCCACAAGTGGCCCCGTGTGCCCCTGCTGCCCACCCACCAGTCTCCCCCAACCACTTCCAATGAGCATGGAGCTGGAGACTCACACTGTCCTCATCAGCATCGATGCTGAAGTTGATCTCTGCGATCCTGTCGAAGGGAGCACTGCAGCAACAAGGGACACGCTCAGCACGTGGCCGCCTGGGGCTTGTCCTGCAGCTGTCCACGCCCTGACGTCCCAGGGACGTCACCTGTCCCCTTGGGTATCAGCAAATGGGGGCCTCGGACGAAGGTGGCAGCTCTTCATCCTGCCTCCCTCCTCACATTTGTTGTCCACCCAGGCCCCTCAGTCCCTGGTCTGCACAGTGACAACCTACCTCCCCTGAGGGTGTTGCAGCCCAGCCCCTCCCACAGGCCTGGAACCTGGTCACACTGGGCAGAACCCAGCTCCTTTCCAAGAGGAACAAGGGGCAAGGTGGTGAGAGATGATGAAGACTCCAACGCAGGCTGTGGCCTGCAAGGGAGGCACCCAGGTGGCAGGATCCTGGGTGGGGTGGACATGGCTTAGGGGCCCAAGAGCATCGTGGGAGCTCACTTGACACTGTCATCCTGGTCTGCAAACTCCTCATCATTGAAGCCAAACTGATCCACGAAGGTGGCTGTCATCTGCTGGACCTGGTACTCGGAGAAAGCCTGGCAGGGAGGGGGCGCGAGGCGGCCTCAGATCAAGGCTGCTCCCCGGAAAGTTCGCCGCTGCTTCTCAGGGTCCTCCCAACCCTAACTCAGGATGACATGCACGCAGGGTCGCGTCTAAAGAGCCTCATTTACTTTAAAGGTCATCCACCAGGTCCCCAAGGGTTCTTTTAGATGTGGCTCTGGGGGTCCCCCCCTCATTAAGGGGCGAGGGCGCTGCACACCCGGCCCCTCCCCTGCTCGAGCCTGGTGCGCGGGGACGGGCACACGGCCCCGGGCTGAACGCCGCTGAGAGCGGGAAGGGCCGCCGGAGGCTGTGCAGAGCGGCCACACGCACCTGCTGCAGGGACAGCTCATTAGGGAAAACGCCCTCCATGTCCTCATCCTCACTCGAGGGGTGAAGGTGGTGGGTGCTTACCTGAAACAGCCAGAGTGGGTGGACGTGAGCCCCCGGGGGCTGCTGCCCCCTCGCCCCTCCCCTCAGTGTAGGGCACACCGAGCCTCGGGCATCAGGAGCCCTCGAGAACACACTAGGGCTCCTGAGGGTACAGGGAAGGGTCAAGGGGCCAAGACTGGCTCTGCTGAGGCTTTAGGGGGCCACCGGGGCCTGAGGCAGGGCAGGTCGGTGTTCAGGACACGGAGCCAGAGACCACTGCACACGTTCAGGGCTGCGTGGACACACACACGCACACGCACACACCACCAGACAGACAGGAAGGCATGGCTGCAGCACTGCGGACGCCATGCCATGGGAACGGCCGAGCCCCTCACCAGGTCCACGGCGTTCCTGCGGTTGGTCTCTGCCAGGGTCTCCTCCACAAAGTTCTCCCAGCGCCCACGGCAGTCCGCAGGGAGCCCTGCAAGGGAGCGCCGCTGTTGAGCCCTGGGGCAGCACCACTGCGGTCAGGCGGGGAGGGTCCAGAGGGGACACCCGAGGGCCGCCTTCCGGAAGGGCAGGAGGCCTCGAAGGCCAGGGGCCCCGCAGGAGCTGGAGGGCGCGCACAGGGAGGGGCCCGAGCTCGGCAGGCGTCAGAGCCCTGAGCTTACTTGATGCACAAGCCGACCTCAGGAGCTCCTGGATACGCCTAGTGGATGCAGCTCCACCTCCCTCTCTGCCCGTCCCCCTGGCCCCCTCAGTGCAGCCCACCGGCCTGTGGGGGCCTGTTTCCGGGAAAGGTCAGAGCCTCAGAGAGAGTTATGGTCGAGTTGGTGAAGACCACAGCAGAAAGCTGCTCGGCCACCCCTCACACCTCAAATTGCACCCTTCCTGGGGAGCCTCCCTAGGTCCGCACACCCTTGTCATGGGTGCTAATGGACCAGCAGGCCTGACCTGAGCCTGCAGGCCACCAACCAAGTACGCCCCCTGCTTCCATTCTGGAGGGCCACCCAGAGCTTCCTGGACTCGCCCCCCGAGCTGTGCCACGGGGACCAGAGCAGAGACTCCTTGAAGGGACGACCAGGCAGCTAGTGTGGCAGGGCCACCTGTCTAAACCTGCCGGGACCACAGCTGCCGCACAGCTGACCTGACCACACGACGGGGGAGGAGGCCCAGCACCTCTCTGTGCCCCGGGATCATGGCGCCTGTGGGGATCCCGCCAGATGGAGCTCACTCTTTTGTGCCAACACCGTTCGCTGCACACAAGCATCCTACGTGGGGCTGAGGAAGACCATCCTGGTCATGAAGCTGGTGTGAACACTGCCCCCAGGGCCTTTGGGGGATCCTGTCCTCTGATTCATGCACTCCATCCACCTGTCCAGCCCTGACCTCCTGGTGCCTCTCAGCACCCTGTTCAGGCTGGTCTGGGCATCGTCCTCCCCAGGAGTCAACGCAGGCCCTTCTGAGTTGCCCGCCTTCCTGTCTGAAGCAAGACCCCCTTGGGCCCTTCGGCTTAGCTCATGAAGCCTGGTGCCCAGAGCTGCAGACCATGGCCAGGATGTGAGAGGGCGTGGGTGGTGGGGCCCCAGGTCGGGAGGGTGGCCCTGGATGGCCCTGGAGTTCAAGGTAGGAGGAAGCCCAGGATGGCGAATGTCTCAGGCTGAGGGCAGAGGGGAGGACGGGCCAGAGGAGGGGCTGCCTTGGCTCAGGCCCCAAAACCTGTTCTTCAAGAACAGAGGCCGCCTCCCCTGGCTCCCCAGACTTGTGCTAGAAAGGTCCACAAAGCTGCCTAAGTACAGAGACAAGCTGGACAGTGGAGCGGGAGGGAAGTGTTTAGGCAAGACTCAGGTGGTCCCTGAGCAGCAGAACTTGTGACATCTGAGCTGCTGAGTGTAGGCACCTGTCACACACACAAGGACGCCCTCCAGAGAGGTCTGTTCAACAGGAGTGAC